>JADLZN010004928.1:0-600000 GCA_018155175.1 Sinocyclocheilus anophthalmus
TTATGAATGTATGTGTCCTGTAAGTTATGAATGTATACGTCCTGCAAGTTGTGAATGTATGTGTCCTGTAAGTTACGAATGTATACGTCCTGTAAGTTACGAATGTATACGTCCTGTAAGTTGTGAATGCATACATCCTGTAAGCTGTGAATGTATACGTCCTGTAAGTTGTGAATGTATGTGTCCTGTAAGTTACGAATGTATAACATTCTGTAAGCTACGAATGTATGCGTCCTGTAAGTTACGAATGTATACGTCCTGTAAGTTATGAATGTATGCGTCCTGTAAGTTACGAATGTATACGTCCGGTAAGTTATGAATGTATACGTCCTGTAAGTTACGAATGTATACGTCCTGTAAGTTGTGAATGTATGTGTCCTGTAAGTTACGAATGTATACGTCCTGTAAGTTATGAATGTATGTGAATGTATGCGTCCTGTAAGTTATGAATATATGCGTCCTGTAAGTTATGAATGTATGCGTCCTGTAAGTTATGAATGTATGTGTCCTGTAAGTTATGAATGTATACGTCCTGTAAGTTACGAATGTATACGTCCTGTAAGTTATGAATGTATACGTCCTGTAAGTTATGAATATATTGAATGTATAATGCCGTTCCTGTAGTTCGAATGTATCGGCCTGTAAGTGTTACAATGTATGTGGGCCTGTACTTTAGATGTATAATGTCCTGTAGTTATGAATTTAATTTGAATGTATGCGGCCTGTAATGTTATGAATGTATGCGGCGTCCTTTCCGCCTCATCTCCTGACTGACAAGTGGCCATCAGCAACAGTGTAGAGTTATGAAGTATATAATCGTGACTGCAAGTTGTAATGTATGGTGCCTGTTAAATTATGAATGTATACGTCCTGAAGCAAAAACTAATGTCTGCTGCCTGTAAGTTACAATGTATAACGTCCCGGTAAGTTATGAAGGATAAATAGAACGTGCCTGTAAGTTTGATTGTATTTGAATGTATACTCCTGTAAGTTACGAATGGTATAACGTCCTGTCGTTACGAATGTAACGTCCTGTAAGTATTATGTAGTGAATATATATGCGTCCTTTAAGTTCTCATGTATGCGCCTGTAAGTTACGAATGTATGTGTCCGAAGTTTACGAATGTATGTGTCCTTAGTTACGAGAGTGTCCGTAAGTTACGAATGTATACACCGTCCTGAATGTATGTGAATGTATACGTCCTGTAAGTTATGTATGTATACGTCCTGTAAGTTATGAATGTATACGTCCTGTAAGTTATGAATGTATGTGTCCTGTAAGTTATGAATGTATACGTCCTGTAAGTTATGAATGTATGTGTCCTGTAAGTTATGAATGTATGTGTCCTGTAAGTTATGAATGTATGTGTCCTGTAAGTTATGAATGTATGTGTCCTGTAAGTTATGAATGTATGTGTCCTGTAAGTTATGAATGTATGTGTCCTGTAAGTTATGAATGTATGTGTCCTGTAAGTTATGAATGTATGTGTCCTGTAAGTTATGAATGTATGTATACGTCCTGTAAGTTATGAATGTATGTATACGTCCTGTAAGTTATGAATGTATGTCCTGTAAGTTATGAATGTATGTGTCCTGTAAGTTATGAATGTATGTATACGTCCTGTAAGTTATGAATGTATAGTGCTGTAAGTTTGATGTAAAAAAAAAAAAAAAAAAAAAAAAAATGTGTCCGTGTCCCTGAAGTTTGAATTATGTATACACGTCCTGTAAGTTTACGAATGTATACGTCCTGTAAGTTATGAATATATGCGTCCTGTAAGTTACGAATGTATACGTCCTGTAAGTTACGAATGTATACGTCCTGTAAGTTATGAATGTATACGTCCTGTAAGTTATGTATGTATACGTCCTGTAAGTTATGAATGTATGTGAATGTATACGTCCTGTAAGTTATGAATGTATACGTCCTGTAAGTTATGAATGTATACGTCCTGTAAGTTATGAATGTATGCGTCCTGTAAGTTATGAATGTATACGTCCTGTAAGTTATGTATGTATACGTCCTGTAAGTTATGAATGTATGTGAATGTATACGTCCTGTAAGTTATGTATGTATACGTCCTGTAAGTTATGAATGTATGTGAATGTATACGTCCTGTAAGTTATGTATGTATACGTCCTGTAAGTTATGAATGTATGCATCCTGTAAGTTATGAATGTTAGCACACTAACGTAACGTGATGTAGACGGATGATCAGTCAGTGTTGCTCTGTACGCGGTTTAATCGCCCCGCGCTCACAGACTATGTGTTAAATACAGACTCGGCCGAGTTTTCTTACGTCTTTTCGGTCCTGCAGGCACTCGAGCACGGCCAGGTTGTTGTTCCAGGAGTGTTTGGGGCAGATCCGGCTCACGTCCTCCCGACAGGCCGCCTCCTCCGCGAGCTTCCAGCCGCCGCCGCGCCGCACCGAGGAGGCCCCGTCCGGCGCCGCCGCTTTCCCCTCTCCCGCCGCGTTTCTGCCTCTTTCGGGATTCTCCGCGGCGCTTTCAGTGTCCGATTTGCCTTCTAGAGCGTTAGACATCCATCCGGAGATGCACATCAACAGCAGCAGTCGCTGCACACGTCTACACGCCGCCATCTTCGCGGAAAGAACGGCCGAATCGGACGCTCATGAATATTAATGAGCACGCGCTGACGTCGCGTCGCTTCCTGAACGTCCGAGCGGGTTGTGTTATTAATATTCATGAGATAAATCCCCAACCGCAGTAGGATTCGTTAGTTCTCGGGTGAAGTGGTGCGGAATTCAGGGTTCACGAACTAAACATGGGCCACGTAGACTAAAGATACTTGGTTTATTCGATAAAAGGAAGATAAGGAAACAGGGAGTTGAGAAATGGGCGGGGCTTAGAGGTCCAGACTTTGCATGATGGGTGTGCAACTATAAGTAACGCTATTTTTTATGTTTTAACTTTTCACTGTGTTCTCAGTCAAACCATTTTAAGTGTATCAGTGCCTTTATTCAGGAAAAGCTATGATCCAGGACGCTGCTGCAGTAACGCCTACAGCGGTCACCTGTGCCTGTGACTTTCCTCAGCGATGACCAGGATGCACCAATCAGGAGCGTTTATGAGCACAGCATATTTATTTATTTTAATCGAGATCCTTTTTGTGTTCGAATTACACTTCATGTCTAACAATATTTCTGGACATAACACTTCAATTCTATCTTTTATAAAGCAAACGTGTCTTGCAAAAAAGAAAGAAAAAAGGACTGCGCCCTCTGCAGAAAACAGCTGTTACAGCTTGTTAACGAACAGAAACCATTTTTATTTACATGACACAACTTCAGAATTATGCATGTTGTAATGTTCTATTACACTCTATTTATTTACGTCTGACCGCAGATTTCAATTACAACACATACCTTGCAAAAGCGGTTTGTATAGATATATATATATATACATATATTAGTGCTGTCAAACGATTACTCACCGTTAATCGCATCCCCAATACCTTTTTTTTGATTACATGTGTATAAATGTGTAAATGTACTATGTATATAACAATACAAACCATGCATGTATAGATTTAAGAAAAAAATTTGGTTTATGTCAATATATTTTATATATATATAAAATTTTAAGAATCTAAATATCACATGTAAATAGTTTCTTAAATATATACATGCATGTGTGTATTTATATATACATAAATATACACAGTGCACACACATATATTATGTAAACAAAAACTTTTAATTTGGATGCGATTAATCACGATTAATCGTCTGACAGCACTAGTACACAGTATATATATATATATATTCTGAAGGTTTTTACAGAGGGGTTTGTACATAGAACACTTGCATGTTATTCTTAAAATATGGTGAAATTATCTTTTTTTATGGCTAATATGACAATATTTTCTGATTCATGGAATGATATAAATATATATTCAAAATCCCATCGTAAAAACCTTTAACTATAATATGCCAAGAAACTGAAATAATGTTGTTTTAGGCTTTATGATGTCGATTTCTGAAATTTACGTAAATAAGTAATTAGATCATTTAAACATATTTCAGAAAACTTGCAATACAAAACAATTATTTTAATATACGACTATGATTAATTATGGAAAGGGGAAAGTATGGTGAGATCTGTTAGTTAAAATATTGGCACTATTCACTTATGTTTGTTGTAAAAAAACAAAAACAATAACTCTTATTTTAATTACCAATAACATATTAGCCATGGCTCAGATGTATAACCCTGTTACTGCTGGACCACTGCAGAGGAACATTTCTTACATTTATGACACCGAAGAAATAACTCGATTTTGACTCAAATCCCAGTTAAGACAATATTCCTAATATCAACTTTATTAACTTAAAAAAAGATCACTTTGTATTGGTCCTATTGATTTCATTGTGCCACTCCTATATAGATGTTTTTAAGGTTCTCACAAACCGTGTCAATGTAGGCATTTATTCTTTTATTAAAAAATTAAAAGACACTTGCATATATACGATGAAAACACTGATCACTCTTATCTAAGACATTAATAAAGCCCTGATTTGAAGGTCAAAAACAGAAAACTCTTTATAATGAACAGAAGATAATATAAAGGATTTAGATTTAAAACAAACAAAACACAGAAAAAGCACACAGTGAAAAGACAACAGTGTCACCCGGCGTCCCAGTCCACCAGTATTTGGTTTATGAGAAAGGCGTATTCAGATTTGTGTTTGAATGTTACTCTCAGCCTCTCACCCATTTATAGACCTTGAGCATCTTCTCGGTCAGAGAGGCCAGAAAGCTGCTCTGGCTGACCTCAAACGGACAGATGTCCAACACGGGGAGATCCGCGGGCATCTTCTGAAGCAGAGCACCAGTGCCGGCATCCCAGACCTGCAGACAGAGCGGAGAAATCATGCTGAATATGTGCGCATAACTAACAGGACCAGCATCAAACTGCTTACACAAGCATCAACATTCATAAGCAATGCGCAACCATTTTGAATAATGAATATATATTATTATTATAAATTTTATCTATTATTTTATGTCATTTTAATGTCAAAAGCACATTAAAAAATGACAAAAACTATAAAAATAAAAGTGAATTAAACTGGAAAAAAAATACAGTATATCAGAATGCACTGCACTACGTTTAATCTTCCATGCCTGTTATGACTCCTCTTTGACTTATTATTTAATCAGGTTGTGTTTTTAAATACAAAATTAGATTAAAATGCAAATAACAATATGAATATAGCTGAAAACAGTGCAAACTACTAAGCTTTCCACAGTGCTTCTCATATTATTAGTATAAGGTTGAAACTGCACTCTGCAGGAAGGCAGATATCCAGGAGTGGGACTGAGCGCTAAGTGAAAACTTTCCTTCCGTAGTATTTTTTTAGACTGAGATGTCGCTCTGATATTCTTTGCAGACATCTTCCATAACACCTCAAAATCTTTCTTAAGCTTCTTTTATTCTGTTTTGTGCTCTCACTGTGCAGAATGTGGGAATTATTGCTTAAACAGTAAGTACAGCAGGCAAAATCTTATTTATGTCTGCTCTTTAATAAGAATGGCTTTAGTGTATTTATGATGTGTGCTGCCATCTAGTGAATGTAACAGAGCTGTGCACTCTTGTGTTTCACTGTATCAGCTGTCACTGAATCTATTGAGATCCCTCAGTTCACAGGACGCAGCTATCTGACATACGACAACAGAGATATCCTCAAAAGGTAGAGTACTTTTGCTTTTACACTCTAACCTGAGCTCGAACATATAGGTGAATTATCCTGCCTACTTGTTCCACAGCCTTGGCTCTAGAGTATTTACAATCTTGTTATGCATTATATGCGTGAACTAAACCAACCTGCTATGAGGTGAATCACAACATTACAAATTTTAATTTGAAGCAAAAAAGTATTTGAAAATCAACGAAAATAATATGTTGCTGAACGTTTTTAGTGATGAGAGACTACAATCATTGAAGCCCTGCAAATGACAATCAAATGAAAAACAATGGTGAAATATAAAACTATTCATTTAAAGTTGTTGATTATAACTATAAAAACAATAGTTTTATGCAAAATGTGCATTACGTCATTTGCAGTGCTTCATGGGAGAGTGTGTTCCCTGAAAACTCTTTTGGTGCAATTTGCTCACCGCAAATCTCTGATTGGTGGAATTTTGCACAGCATCATGGATAATGTAGTTTTCCACCTCGACTTCCACTGTTAAATCAAGTAATTTGAAATAATCCAAACAGATGGCGTCATCAAAAGCACATACCATTGATTAACAACCTTGGAGCTCAATGTAGGCCTGTTAAAAATCTATTACCCAAAGAACTCGATTGTTGCACTCTATGCTTCATATAAAGTTTTTGTCTTTTTTGTGCATACTGTACATGCATGCACACGTGCTAAAATAACGGTGCGTGTCTCTGCAGGGTATCAGGTTCCAGAACAAACATGTTCATGCGTTTTAAGAGCACGTCTAAAGATGGTCTTTTACTATGGCGGGGGGACAGTCCAATGAGAGCCAACAGTGACTACCTGTCTCTCGGCCTTCAAGACGGAGCGCTCATTTTCAGGTATAACAACATATCCACCTGCAGTATGCTTAAAGGCATGATCGTTACATATGTCAGACAATTTACAGATCCTAAGATCCTCCTAACATCTCTTCTTCTCTCTACAGTTATAATCTTGGTAGCGGAGCCGGCACCGTGGTCATTAATGGCACATTTAGTGATGGCAAATGGCACAGAGTGAAGGCTGTCAGGTCAGACATTTGCCATCAGATGTCTTTCTTCATCAAAATTTCACATAATTCAGCATGCTTTTTTTTTGTGAAACCTGATAGTAATTTCTGAGTGAAAACTGTTTAAAGTAAATCCTACGTCAAATTCCAGGCAATTTGCACCATTTAAAATGGCCATAGTTTTCTCAGTTTAATGGTCAAGACGGTTTGTCTCTGTTTGAAGGGATGGACAGTCTGGTAAACTAACCGTTGATGATTACGGAGCTAAAACAGGCAGATCTCCTGGAAAGATGAGACAGCTGAACATCAATGGTGACCTTTACATTGGTAAGATTAAACACAATTACGACGTTAATTGAAATGTGATAACAATTATGATAATGACAATAGATGTTCATACAAGAGTGTGTATGAAATAAAGTAGGAATATAAAAACACTACCAATCAGAAGTGGTTTTCTTGAAAGAAACTAATTATTTTATTCAGCAAAGATGCATTAAATTGTTTAAAAGTGACAGTAAAGACGATTTCTGTTAAGAACCGGTTGTTTTGAACCTTCTATTCATTACAGAATCCTGAAATAAATTGATTACAGTTTTGATAAAAAAAAATATGAAGCAGCACACCCCTTTTCAACTTTTTGTATGTTTCTTAAGCAGCAAATTAGCATATTAGAATGATTTCTAAAGAATCATGTGACACTGAAGACTGGAGTAATGGTTCTGAAAATTCAGCTTTGCATCATCAGAAATAAATTACATTTCTAAGTCTATTGAAAAAGAAAATAGCTATTTTAAATTGTAATAATTTTTCATGAATATTACTGTTTTTGCTGTATTTTTGATCCAATAAATTCAGCTGTGGTAAGCATAAGAGACTTCTTTAAAAAAACAAACATTGAAAAGCTTTTGAATGTAGTGTATGAATTGTACATGTATTTGTCTAGTTCTGTTGGTGATTTTGATTTCAAACTTCTCCAGGGGGGATGAAGGAGATCGCGTTGCACACTAACAGGCAGTACATGCGAGGTTTAGTGGGATGCATTTCTCATTTCACACTGGCCACAGACTACCATCTGTCTCTGGTTGATGATGCAGCTGACGGCAAGAACATCAACACCTGCACCAACTGAACACCTCAAAAACACCCGCTACAGATCGTGACCATCAGTATCTGTGATCCAAGAACAACATCATCAAAATAACAACAATATCAGGAACACCAACATCACTGACCTCAGCTGAGAAGCAACAAATACATTTGCAGTTGCAGACAAAATTAATATATGCCCCATTCAACCCTTCAAAATCATCATAGTTAGTCAACAATAAGCTATAACGTAATAAAAGAGCCAAACCTACAGCATTTAGCTTGGAACATTGTATATGTGGTGAGATGAGAATGAAAGTGTTTTCTTGTGAACCTTCCATTATACACCAAATTCCAGCACCAACAGCAAGAGCTTCTGCACTCAGTGTAATAACAAAACGGTTTTCAAACATGTAGTTGAATCACAGTAAATAAATGTTGTAATATTTCATAAGCGAGCATGCATATATTTGAAGGCAAGCCCAGCTCAGAGGTTGTTTGACCATCATGCAATATTTGATCTTTTAAAGCATACTAAACATGTTTATACGCCAAACTGTGTATGTTTTCAAATCTACAAGCCCTTTTTATGGCACTTACTGTATGATTCTGCAACCAGTTCTTGTCCTTAGTCAGATGGGTCCTCTTGTATTATTCTCTTCAAGGGCAAAGTTGAGGGACAAATGAATTTATATAATTATTGTTTTTTTTTATACTATTAATTTTGAATCAGTATTTAGACTGATGAATTTATAGATAAAGATGGTTGTGATGAATAGCTGTCATGTAGTGTAGTAAACGTCTCTCTCTTCTGAGGTAATGTTTGCACTGTGAGTTTTTAGGCTGCTAGTGGTGGAAGGACAAAGTGATGTGGTTTTTCTTTTGTATCAGAGGTTTCTCTTTAACGTCTCTGCCTCTCTTTTCCTTCTAGCTACACACTTTTATGAATCCCAAAGACTCTTTATAGCTACTCTAGCTCTTTATTTGTGTTCATGTAAGTTAATGGATGTCTGCAAAAAAACCATCTCTTGATTTTTCTGCCTGATGTTTAAAGCCTATCACTTTTGCCATCAAAAATTTTGACTTTATTGATTTCATTAAAGAATGCCAGACATTTCAGTTTACGCGGGTGTTCTGTAAATTTATTTTTACCTTTTGTAATTACAATCTTCCAAAAGACAGTCAAACAGGAGATATACCACGCAGGTTTTTAATTTTATATATATATATATATATTATATATATATATATATACTGTATATTAGTGCTGTCAAACTATTAATCGCGATTAATCGCATTCAAATTAAATGTTTTTGTTTACATAATATATTTGTGTGTACTGTGTATATTTGTTATGTATATATAAAGACACACACATACATCATATATTTAGAAAATATTGACATGTATATATTTATATTCATATAAATATATTTAATATATAAAGATATTTATATATAAGTTAACACATTTTTCTTTAAAATCTATACATTCAGTGTTTGTATTGTAAATACATAATAAATATACACAGTATACATACATATATTATGTAAGCAAAAACCTTTATTTTGGATGTGATTAATCGCAATTAATCATTTGACAGCACTAATAAATATATATATATATAAGAACATAGGACCTTAGCCTAAATCGCTAAATAGACGTTCTTGAAGGCAGATTTGCTTCAGCGTCGAATGGTGCGTCGACAAAACAAAAACTTTTATTTTGGATGCGATTAATCGCGATTAATCGTTTGACAGCACTAATAAGATTACGTGTTGCTTGTGCGTCAACAAAATAAAACCTTAATTTATCACTTTAATATAGGCTACATTTAAATATCACAAATATTTTGTTTCTTTAATACAGCCTAGTTGGCGTTTGGCTAACGGTGGCGTAATAGTTTAAGTTGTGACGAACCTCAAATAGCCTATTTGTTTGCGACCAAAATTAGCGTCTTAAACTTGTAGGAAAATGAGAATTAAATATTTAGAAATATTATGACATGTTCTTCGCCTTTAGTGTCATTTAATAATAAAAAGTGTTGCTTGATTTTATTTAGTTATATAGGCTACACCTTATTTTATACAGTTTTTTTAATTATTTGATCGATAACATAGCTACAGTATGAGGTGTTTTACCGTAAATAATTAACATAATCAATACAAGAAATTATATTTTAACAATAGTCCATCATCTGAGGCACGCAGAAAGCTCTTTGTATTTTAAACACTAGATGGCAGCAAAAGATTTCAGAGAAAACTAAAGATTAAGCCCATTCAAAGAAGATTGAGTTATTTTTTGTTGTTGTTAGGCTATTAGTGATGCCTGTGTTTCAGATCTGCTGTGCTAGAATACATGTCTGACTGTATCTTGCATTAAACTGTCTATTGTTACAGTAGATTTTGATGTATTTGAATCCCCTGTGATTAGCATAAAGGGAAATTTCATAACACCACATTTTAAGCCCGCATTTTGGGTTGCATTTTTCCCCTAAACCCAAATTTGATCTTGGACAGAGAGCATTATTCGGGCTGATAGATGAGCATTTTCAAACAAGCAAGCCACAAGAGTGCTGTTGTATTGATATCAGTTTCAGGTGATCATGATTCATGACACAATTGTTCTTTGATATTCAATGTGTCCGTGATAATGCCCTAAAATACCCTCCTTTCCTTCTTTTCTGCCCAGGTTGACACATTTCTCCGCATAAAGCTGACGTTTAAGCCCAACAGAGGATCAGCAAGTAATCAAAACTATTCATTCCAGATAAAAAAAATACATGACAATTCACCTTGGCCCAAAATAAGAGTAATCCCAAGACAACAAAAGATTAAGATGTGACATGACTCAGATAGCAAAGTTTAATGCCTTGATAAATTACACGTTATCTTATTTCACTGGGGAATAGATCGTCAGCCATGTGGAGTCAGATAATAATTACGAACTCATGATTTATTTCCATGCAAATTAGAATGTCGTGGAAAAGTTCATTTATTTCAGTAATTCAACTCAAATTGTGAAACTTGTGTATTAAATAAATTCAATGCAAACAGACTGAAGTAGTTTAAGTATTTGGTTATTTTATTTGTGATGATTTTGGCTCACTTTTCACAAAAACCCACCAATTCACTATCTCACAAATTAGAATATGCACAAAGACATACAAAAAAATCATTTTTAGTGAATTGTTGGCCTTTTAATGTACATGTACTCAATACTTGGTAGGGGCTCCTTTTGCTTTAATTACTGCCTCAATTCGGCGTGGCATGGAGGTGATCAGTTTGTGGCACTGCTGAGGTTGTATGGAAGCCCAGGTTTCTTTGACAGTGGCCTTCAGCTCATCTGCATTTTTTGGTGTCTTGTTTCTCATTTTCCTCTTGACAATACCCCATAGATTCTCTATGGGGTTTAGGTCTGTTGAGTTTGCTGGCCAGTCAAGCACACCCAACACCATGGTCATTTAACCAACTTGTGGTGCTTTTGGCAGTGAGGGCAGGTACCAAATCCTGCTGGAAAAATGAAATCATCATCTTCAAAAAGCTGATCAGCAGAAAGAAGCATGAAGTGCTCAAATTTCTTGGTAAACAGGTGCAGTGACATTGATTTTCAAAAAACACAATGGACCAAACACCAGCAGATGACATTGCAATCCAAATCATCACAGACTGTGGAAACTAAACACTGGACTTCAAGCAACTTGGGCTATGAGCTTCTCCACTCTTCCTCCAGACTCTGGGACCTTGATTTCCAAATTAAATGCTAAATTTACTTTTATCTGAAAAGAGGATTTTGGACCACTGAGCAACAGTCCAGTTTTTTTTCTCCACAGCTCAGGTAAGACGCTTCTGACGTTGTCTGTTTTTCAGGAGTGGCTTAACAAGAGGAATTGACAACTGTAGCCAAATTCCTTGACAGATCTGTGTGTGTGGTGGCTCTTGATTCCTTGACCCCAGCCTCAGTCCCTTTCCTTGTGAATTTCCACGGTCAAATTTTTTGAAATCGATTTGCTTGACAATCCCATCCGGCTGCGGTTCTCTGGGTTGGTTGTGCATCTTTTTCTTCCACACTTTTTTCTGTTAACATGCTTGGATACAGCACTATGTGAACAGCCAGCTTATTTGGCAATGATTGTTTGTGGCTTACCCTCCTTGTGAAGTGTGTCAATGATTGTCTTCTGGACAGCTGTCAGATCAGCAGTCTTCCCCATGATTGTGTAGCCTAGTGAACCAAACTGAGAGACCATTTTGAAGGCTCAGGAAACCTTTACAGGGTTTTTGAGTTGATTAGCTTATTGGCATGTCACCATATTCTAATTTGTTGAGATAGTGAATTGGTGGGTTTTTTGTTAAATGTGAGCCAAAATCATCACACTTAAAGAACCAAAGACTAAAACTACTTCATTCTGTGTGCATTGAATTTATTTAAAACACGAGTTTCACAATGTGAGTTGAATTTCTGAAATAAATGAACTTTTCCATGACATTCTAATTTATTGAGATGCACCTGTAATGCTTTCCAAGAAAATCTGTCTATCCCTGAAGCCCCCCCCCCCAAAAAGAAACAAAGATTGTGATTTAATTGCAAATTGACTACATAAATGTCAACAGAATTCAAGTGAAAGCTTATTTTCTGTTTGCATTTGGCAGATTTTCTAAATAATGTTTTATTTTTGCACATTAGACTTGATTTATCACGTTCCTCTGCTTCTGTCTTTTGCATTGGTTGAAATCACATTTCAACCTAACATTCATATAATTTATGATATAACTACTGCAAAACATTCTCTTGATTAAACAGACATTTCATTTCATACCATTGTTACATTAATGCACAATGCTGCAGAGGGATGATTTGTTCAAGACAGGCTAAAGAGGCTTACATCAGACTTTACATGTGCAGCTGTCCTATAGAAATATCAGATGTCAGGATCACTAAATCTCTCCACTCATCTGAACGAGATTGTGAGTTGAGAATGTTGTAGGTGGTTGCTAGGGTGTTGCTAAGCAGTTGCTAATGTGTTCCTTTGTGGTTGATGGGTAAAGGTCCCAGCCTGCAATTCTCTTGTCTCTACGTAAAGAAATTGTAGGAATACACACACACACACACACACACACACTACCGTTCTTTAACTTGGGGGTCAGTAACTCTTGTGCACCAAGGCTGCCTTTACTTGTTCAGAAATATACTAAAAACAGTAATATTGTGAAATATTATTACAATTAAAAATAACTGTTTTCTATTTGAGTATATAGTAAAATATAATTTATTCATGTGATGCAAAGCTGAATTTTCAGCATCATTACTTCAGTCTTCAGTGTCACATGATCCTTCAGAAATCAGTCTAATATGCTGATTTGCTGCTCAAGAAACATTTTTCTTATTATTATCAATGTTGAAAAACGTTGTGCTTCTTATTATTTTTATCAGGGAATCTTTGATGAATAGACCTCTCAAAAGAGCAACATTTATTAGAAATAGAAGTGTTGTTAAACAATGTCTTTACTGTCACTTTTGATCAATTTAATGCATCTTTTCTGAATAAAAGTATTAATTTATTTTAAAAAATCGTACTGACCCCCAAACTTTTTGAATGGTGCACATTCATCTCCATTAATCAAGAACCTTATATTTCTAAATTATGTAAATTGTGCTCCCGCAGATCTCAGATTAGGAGTGAGAACCTCTTATGTTCCAGGTTAGTTAGATTGATTCCTTGAGCTATAATATAATCTGCTGGAGGCTGGTGTGTAACTGTGAGCATGCTTTTCATATAGGCTGAATTAGAGTAATGCTGTTATTGTCGGTGAGGTTTTAGCTAAGATGTAGGATTATGGAGAGAGATATAATCCCACAGAGGCCATTGACTGCCGTGGAGAGAACAGAAGTGATGCCTGGATTACGGTGCTAAAGCGATGAGAGAACATGTGGACAGACACACAAGGTCTCTTAGGACGAACCATTAAGCTTTTTTATTCGCTGGTTATTGTAGGATAAAACAAGATGGTCACAGTGTGTTTTCTGCTAATGTTATACCAAAGCTTTGTATTTGTCAAATGTGCAACAGCAGAACTCTTTGACAATATAATCAAGCTCGCTGGATGTAGTAAATTATCCGGAAACTACGTTTTTCCCAACTTTTTTTATTAATACTTTGAATTTGACATACTTTAAACACTGTTTTTGCCTACTGTATAGTAGGAAATGATACGATTTTGGATGCAGCAACACACTGCATGCTAGAACATACTTCATAAATGGTTGATAAGTAAGTTTAAGTATAGTAAAAGTGATACTAATACATCACATCGAATAAATTAAAAGTGGTAAAAAGTATAAAGCTACACAGAGGACAGTGAATTTACTCAAAGTGATTCATGCTACTCAGTGGAAACGACCATTTAAAATGAGTTTTGGCCAACACACACTCATGCATTTTGTAACTATTTACAATTTGGCATATTAGTGGCTAAATAAAATGAATTTGATTTGTATGTTTTCAAACAATCTGCTTACTCCCCACTGACAGTTAGGTTTAGCGGTGGACCTTCTTGCTTACATTTTTTCCAAAAAATTATGTTTTTCTACAAATGTGACCCTGGAGCACAAAAGCTTATGTAGTAGCACGGGCATATTTGTAGCAATGGCCAACAATACATTGTACGGGTCAAAATGATACATTTTTCTTTTATGCCAAAAACCATTAGGATATTAAGTAAAGATCATGCCCTATGAAGATCTTTTGTAAACTTTCCTCAGTAAATAGATCCAACTTAATTTTTGATTAGTAATATCATATGCATTGCTAAGAACTTCATTTGAACAACTTTAAAGGTGATTTTCTCAATATTTTGATTTTTTTTCCACCCTCAGATTCCAGATTTCAAATATTGGCCAAATATTGTTCTAACAATATTATATTGTTATTATCCTAACAAAACATACATCAATGGAAAGCTTATTTATTCAGCTTTCAGATGATGTATGAATCTCAATTTTGAAAAATTGACCCTTATGATTGGTCCAGGGTCACAAATTATATCATACAAATTCATGTTTTCCTCATGAGATCAGGTTGGATTTTGAATTTTCAGATATGGATGAAAGACAGAAGCCCGTTCAGATATGCGTTGTGGATTGCAGTGTTGTTAACTAAAACTATTAAAAATCATTTTCTGAGATAGAAATAATTAAAGCTAAAATACTGATATTAGATGAAAAAGTAAACAGAAAATTAGAAACTTAAATAATAATAAAAAATGAATTAAAGCTAGAAATATTTTTTAAAAGTCTGCTAATGTTTTTAGCAAAGCTTTGTATTTGTCAAATAAAATAGTCAAGCTTGTCATTGAAATAATATTGTTCATTTGTTTGTTTGGATTATTTATTTACAGATTTTTGAGTGGTGAAAACAGAAGATTAAACTATAGACTGCATTGTTGTTATTGCTAACTGAAATGAAAAACTATTTTTTAATAATAGAAATACTGCCTTGGCAACTAACTGAAATACATTTAAAAAAATTAAATAAAATATACCCTAACAAAATTTACTTGAAAATGTAAACTAAAATCGAAATGAAAATCTGAAAATATGAATAGTATAAATACGGTAGTATCAGGCTTTTTCAAAAAAAATGACATTTCTGAAGTCCGAAGAAACATTCCTGGTGATTCCTTGAGCTCAGAGAAGCTTGAATCACTGCAGCTGTACATGTTCAACCCTCATTCACTCTCTCTCTCATTCAGAATCTCTCTCTGACCCTCACATCCATTACATCAGTGATGAAAGAGGAAAGCACTGTAATCTATCTGACACATGCTCTCATTTCAACTCATCTTTTGTCTGGTTTCAATTAATCTCATGTGTTTTCTCTTCTTCTAGCCATGTTCAAAGAGGACAGAATGTCAGGGGTGTGTCATGTGACAAGTAGGTAGCAGTGTGTCCATCTGTTGCTGTTACTTATAGTGTTGAACTAAACTCTCTCTTACTCTGAGCAGAGACAGACTGAGAGGAAGTGATGTGGGAAACAGAAGACCGAGACCATGACTGAGTCTGCGCTCAGGTTTGGTTTGTTGAAGAGCTGTTCTTCAGTGTTTGTTGCTGTATCTTCCGTTTGGTGATGGAGCCTCAACGGCAGATCTACAGAAGACTGGACATCCCGGATCATGTGCATTACATCATCGCCTTCCTCATCCTCATCATCGGCACTTTAGGAGTCACGGGCAACGCTTTGGTCATGTTTGCCTTCTACAGGCATGAATGCTTAGTTGTTTGTTGAGATGAAGAACTTGAACCAATCTCTTAGCTCATGTGGGGAAATTTGGTGTTTTATTACGTAGCACTGTATGATGCAGTAAATTAATTATCAAACTCGATTCGAATATGTTATTGACATTAATTGTTTTAGTAAATTGGGGCAGTGCGGTAAAACTAGAGCAGGCAGTGAAATACTAGTAAAAAGCTTCTCTTTTCTTTTTTACTACACCCGTTTGCTCAGATTAAGGTTACTCACGCAAAACACCCCGCAGGTCACCGGACAGCCCTAATCCTCATTTTCCATAATTGTTTTTTCCTTTGCATTCAAAATAGGTCATTTTTAGGGCAGGGAACTTGTGAATATTGTGAACGAGGTATAAATAACAAGGTTGATTCATTTCCATAAATGGGTGCAATTATTGAAATCATGGGCTTCTGTAGAGTGGAAGGAATTGACTGCTATTACAGGAATCCCTAGAACTACAATACATCGATGGAAAGAACTGCAATGGAGGCATTTGATCTGTTGGATATCAGCTTTGACAAATAACTCTCATTTGCATCCCATCTTCTTTTTATGCATTTACAATGAAAGGTTTTGTCGGCAAACATTAGTAGGGATATAATCGTTCTGTGTGTGTAATAAAATCTGTTTATAATATTACATATTTGCATTTAAATGCAGTTAAAAGGATAGTTATGGAATATTTCTGCCATCGAAAAAAAAAGGGTAATTGCAACTTTGTGTCTCACAACTTTTTTAAAATAAAAATTCTGAATTGTGAGATGAAAATTCACAATTACCTTTTTAAATTTTTTATTTCTGTGGTGCAAAACAAAAGACAGATTGTTAGCTACTATAACAACATTACGATTTAGTAACTTGCAGTTGAGAGATATAAACCACAGTTCCAGAGAAAAAAAGTCATATTTGTGAGATGAAAACGAGTCTTGGAAATGAAAACAGTTCGGCAATTACTTTTTCGGTTTTATTCCTGGCGCAAAAACCAAAATTTGGTGAGAGGTCAACTCAGAATTCATTGAAAAAAAGTCCCCCCCAAAAAAATTGGCGAACAAACTCAAGAATTGTGGAAAAGGTCAGAATGTGAGACATAAAAATATCTGAAATTTTTATTATCAATGTGGAAAACAAGCTTTATAGGACAGTTAAATCAAAAATTTAAATTTAAAAAGAGATCACTTAAAGGTCCCCTGAGTGCCTTTGAAAACATGCAGCTTACCTATGTGGTGACTAGTTCAACTGAAACCAAAGGGAAAGTTTTCCCCTTTTTAAAATTGCCAATAGCGTTTTGTTTATATCTGCCCGTGTCAGAGCCATTGAGCTCGGTAAAGCCGCATTTGACAACCATAGTCTAATAGATTACCCCCTAGATTCAATATTAAACTCTTAGTAAAACAAAATGGTGATCATAATCATGCTGAGGCTGTGAAGTTTTAAAAGTGTTTAATATATACCTGCTCGCGTCCTGAACCGGAGCAATTCCCCTGATCATACTGTGTGCGCTGCTGTGGTTTTCGCGTGAACCACCATGAACCAGACCTTCATAATTTGTACCAAGCGAAAGCTTTTTACACTGTCTTGAATCGGTCCCTATCAACTACATGGGCACTTCGACCCATTCACTGTACAGAAATACTACACTGTGGAGGTGACCATACGGGCCATTTTTAGGGGATGTGTCCTTGCCAGGATTTCTATATTGGCTAAAATATCTAGGTTTTGGCCTAGCCCTAACCCTAACCCTAACTGTAAAAAAATTACGTGAAGTTAAACGGTAAGACGGTAAAAATGCTACGTAACAGCCTGTAAATGGTTTAACTTTAAATTTTTTGTCCCGACTATATACCGGTGAAAACTGTAATCGGACATTACATGTATTGGACTCATTTTACGGTAGTATACCGTTGTTGGAAGTGAAAAATACCGAAATTTACATGAAACCATAAATTGACATTCCCGAATTCCCTTCGTTTACATTTAAATTTATGTTTTTTGTTGAAATTACTAGTTCTTCTTAGTTTTTTTCTTATCAGTTTTGTATATTAAGGTTGGTGGTACACCCAATGTTGTTAAATGAAATGTTTATTGCATTATTTCAGTATCATGTGTCACCGTGATGGTGTTTTGGTGTTTGTGTGAATGACATTGTGCACCTTCTATATATGTTATTATCTACAAGCTGCTTGTGATGGGCTTTGGTTCATCATGTGACTTTTTCATCACCACCTGCATTTGGTGGTTATCAGTGTATTACAAAGGTACAAAACAGATTTCAGTACTTCAATAGGTTGATATATTAACATTATATCAAGTTAAATTACGGTATTTAACTGTAAATTTAAATTAAAACCTAAAATGTTGCTACCGTATTTTTTACAGTAAAATTCCGTCAACCACAGCTGCCGGGTTTTTTTTACCGTAAATTTTACAGAATTTTTTTTACAGTGTACCGATCGGTGTAATGACAGCAAAATACCATACAGACGGTTCCTTAGGCTTTCAAAATGCTCTCGAGGTATTTTGATGTCATAAACCGATCGGTCTGCACACGCAAACAAAGCCAAAACCTAGATATTTTAGGCAATATAGAAATCCTGGCCAGGACGCTTCCTGGGAAAATGGCACGTATGGTCACCCTACACTGTGGACAAGTGACCGATCTCAGCCGCAGCTTCAGCGTCTGTTTGTAGTGCAGGGGGCGGGCGCTTCGGATTCTAGAGAGCATTTGATTGGTCAGAAAATGTGATGAGAAGCTTAAGTACGATGTGACGTCAAAAAAAAAAAATCGTTGAGCGGTTTGGCGGAAGTGACGAACTGCAAGCTTTGAATGCTTATATCATCTAAATGCAAATGTTTTCATTGTTTTGGAGCACACTAGCTTATAGATAACCTTAAGGCTAACATATTGATACTAACACCCAAAAAACTTTCATTTTGACTTCATGGGGACTTTAAAGATATTTTACTGGTAAACAAACAGTTTCAGTTCACATTGACTCCCATTGTACTTTTTGTCCATATAACGGGAGTCAATGGTAACCTAAACTGTTTGGTTAGCATTAAAAATTTCTTCAAAATATCTTTTGTGTTTTGCAGAAAAAAAAGCCAGTCACATATAGAAGCACCCTGAAATTCATTGTTCATAAACTGTGTTCTTTCTGTTTGAACAGTGGAATAAATGGAATAAATATAACTTGATCTTAATACTTTTTTTGCAGTAATAAAAAGTTGCAGAGCCTGCCAAATTATTTCATAGTGAACCTGGCGGCCAGTGATTTCCTCATGGCCATCACACAATCTCCAATGTTCTTCATCAACTGCCTGTTTAAGGAGTGGATATTTGGGGAGCTGGGTAACAAGATCTTTTTACAGACATTTTGAAGATTTTGAAAAATGTAGAACAAACAAAACTCACATAAAAATGAATTTATTATTCATTATTCTATCAAGAATTTAACTCAAATGAATGTCTTGTCTCTATATCTATTCTCTATATATTTGCTTTGTGTCTTCAGGATGTAAAATATATGCATTCTGTGGTGCGCTGTTTGGCATCACCTCGATGATAAACCTGTTGGTCATCTCTATCGATCGATACCTGGTCATCACCAAACCGCTGCAGACCATCCAGTGGAACTCCAAACGCAGAACTTCTCTGGCCATCCTGTGCATCTGGATCTACTCGCTGGCCTGGAGTCTGGCACCTCTGATTGGCTGGAGTAAGATTTCAAATATTTGAATATAATGAAGTAGGCCTAGGTGTCATTTTCAGGTTATAATAAAGAAAATAAAGATATGCCAGCTTTTGTGCATAGTAATGAGATAACCCACCAGATAAGCACAAAAACTTATCACAGCACTTTCCCAAACATCCTTGTTTGACTATGCACATGGAAATCTGGCCGATCATGGTCAGCAATGCAAAGTTGATTCTCTGCTAAACTGATCACATTTTTTTTTTAAACAATATCATATTTATTGTTGCTATTATTATGGGATCTCCTTCAATGCTTTCATATTCTTTTTTAAAATAATTTTGTTTCTGTATTTTAAAATATATTTTTTTCTGTATTTTTAAATAAACTGACAGTATATTTCTTAAACAAAAATTATTATGTTTCTTTATCATAATTGAAAATATAGATACTTTGCTGAAGTGATTATTAAAATATATATAAAGCATTTTTAAAACAAAAATGTTGAAATTTTTTTCTGCATTTTTAAAATAAACTGAGTATATTTATTCATCAAAAATATATTCTTTTATTTATCAATAATTAGAAAATAGTAGAAACTTTGCGAAGTGATTCTTTTTATTAACTTTATTTTATGCAGATATCATGGAAAACACTTAAGCTAAAGTATTTTTATTAATACTGGTGAGTGTGGAAGCTTATTTCTGCCAAGGAATAAAAATATTTAAAAAAAGCTAAATGCGACTCTTTATCTTAAAATTACTTTTTTTTCTCTCTCAATAGTGAGCGCTGCCGCTGATCTCACAATTCAGATTTTTTTTCTCAGATATCTCGCAATTTCGAATTATTAATTGCAAGATGTAAACTCAAAATTCTGAGAAAAAAATCATTATTTACTCACCCTCAAGCTGTTCCAAACCTGTATGAGTTTCTTTGTTGAACTTACAAGATATATGAAAAATATGGGTAACCAAACAATTGCTTCGTCCCAATAGACTAACAGGGCCAGCAACTTTGGTTACCAGCATTCTTCACAATACCTTCCTTTGTGTTCAACAGAAGAAAGTAACTCATACAGGTCTGGAGCAACTTGAGTAAATGATGACAGCATTTTCATTTTTTTGGTGAACTATCCCTTTCAGATGTGACTTTAGCATGAAATGTCCGATATGTCTTTTAATGCTCCTGCAGGTTCCTACATCCCTGAAGGTCTGATGACAACCTGCACGTGGGACTATGTCTCGCCGTCTCCCACCTACAAGAGTTACACCATGATGCTGTGCTGTTTCGTCTTCTTCATCCCTCTGGCCATCATCCTCTACTGTTACCTGGTTATGTTCCTCTCCGTACGAAAGGCCAGCAGGTCTGAGCTCCTTGAGGCGTCTTCAAATTGAAGAGTTTTCAGTGAAAAGCGTTTACGACTGCATGAATGTATGTGTGTGTGTGTGTGTGTGTGTTTAGAGATCTAGAGCAGCTGAGCTCTCAGAAGTCCAGCTTTGTGAAGCAGCAGTCCATGAGGAGTGAATGGAAACTGGCTAAAATAGCGGCTGTGGTCATAGTGGTGTATGTGCTGTCCTGGGCTCCCTACGCGTGCGTCACCCTCATCGCCTGGGCAGGGTGAGTGCTGCTTCTTATTCAAGTGATCTTTATATAAATTTCGGAAGCATCACTAAATCTATTGCTCATACATGGGGTTATTCCTAACCCTTAGAATGTAGTTTGTGCTGCATGCATGAATGACACTCTACCATTCAAAAGTTTGGTCAGAACGTTTAAAAAAAGAAAAGAAATGAATGCTTTTATTCAGCAAGGATGCATTAAATTGATGATCGAAAGTAACATTTGTAATTCTACAAAGGATTTCTGTTGCAAACAAATGCTGTTGTTTTGAACTTTCTGTTCATCAAAGAGTCACAAGAAGAAAATATATCACAGTTTCCTCCAAAATATTAAGCAGCACATCTGTTGTCAGTATTGAGAAATGTATTTCATGAGACCTATTACCACAACTTAAATGCATGATTGCAAACAATTAAATCTTTTAAGTTGCAAACATTATTTTGATTAGTTCTGTTGACAATAATGTTGATCATTACATCATTGTAATATTGAGAGTAATTTAAACTAAACTTTCTACGTTGATTTGTTTTAATGATGAGTGTAATTTAATAACATTTTCCACTTAATTGATTTAAATTGAAACTAAAATTTCTCCATTAATTGTTCTATTTTGATTGCATCGACTCAATATTGAGTGTAATTTAAACAGAAATGTCTGAATTCATTGATTTATTTTTATTTTGATTACATCAAGTTAATATTGTCCATAATTTAAACTGAAATTTCGGTGTTAATTGATTTGACTAAATTGATAAAAAAAAAAGATAATAGATGAGATTATTGGATACAATTAATAGATAAGATTAATTGGTTTCAGGGCCACAACTCAGGTTATATTAGTTTGTGTGTGTGTGTGTGTAATCAACAAAACATTGTGTTTATGCTACAAATTATTCCTCTAACTCAATGTAGTTTGCTTGTTGAACATAATTTCATTACAAGTTATCACTGATGCAAACTGTTTTTGTTGAGCCAAAAAATTTGTTCTTATTTCTGGAGGATCATGTGACACTGAAGACTGGAGTAATGATGCTGAAAATTCAGCTTTGCATCACAGGAATACATTATATTTTAGAATACATTCAAATAAAAAAAACGTTTATTTTACACTGCAAAAAAATTACTGTTTTTACAAATAACCGCAGCCTTGTTGTGCAAAAGATACTTCTTTCAACAACATTAAACATTCTCATGAGTAGTGCACACCAAATTCCGTGACTACATGCATTATACATAAATATCAGTATTATTGTCACATGCAACCATATGGGGTTGTAAAATTATGGCCTCATACTGATTTTACAGCCATGTGATGAGAGCCAAACAACAGCTCACTTGTGTAAGCGCTGTGTTCACTGTCCTGCTCTGTTGTTATCTGTCCTGTAGGCATGACATGGTCTTTCATCTGAGATTAAAGAGATGCATTTGATGAGAAGTAACTATGAAATATAGCATTTGTCCTAAATTTGAAAGTGTACTGTTCCTAACACATCTTATTTGTTGTGCTTGCAATTTAAAATTGGGTAAAATGTGGATAATTTCAGTAATGGGAGTACAATTTCTATATAACCAATATACTGTATGTTAAAGTACTGACTACAGTTAATGTGTAACGTGGCTGACGAGACGTGAGACGTGTGGATCCATCTGCAGGCTTTATTAAAGAGACGTAGTGACAGGCAGGCATGGAGTCAAAAGATGGACAAACAGGGTAGATCGCCGGGCAAAACCCAGAAGAGTCCGAGTCTAAGCGTAGGTCACCGGGATCGGCAGATAGAATCACAGGGGCGAGATGAGAGGGTAAAAAACAGGAAAACAGGCAAAGATCAAAAACCGCAAAAACAGGCAAGGCAAGGCAAGGCAAACAGGGAGACTCGGAAAGGGGTGCAGGCTAAACAATACTCAGCAGAGAAATGTGGTTAGAAGTGATTGTATATAGTGAATGAGGTATATAAACAGCTGTGTGCAAATAGTGCAATCAGGGCCGGTTTTTGCAATTGTTGGCAAGACTGATGACTGTAGTCCGGGTGCTATGCAACAGTTTGTGTAGTGCGAGAGTCAATGAAATGGAAAGGGTGACCTCTGGTGGTGAATAAACAGAAGTCCATGGACTGAATTCTTGACATATGGCTATAAAAAAGTTTAAAGTTCATTTGCAGATGTTAACCATATAACAGGACACATTGTCACACTATGTGGGGTAACTTGTCACAGTGGGAACTTACTGTTCAAAGATGCAGATTTTAAGAAAAGAAAAGTGTAGTGTTGAAGATATTGTTTAATAGTTTGGAGTCACCATTTTTGTTATTAGCGAACCCTTTGGAAAACAAAATTCTAGAGGACACAAAAATATAAAATGTTGCATAAAATATTCATAAATGACATAAAAAAACAAGCAGTAATGGAATTTCTGACTGATAACCAGCTACTGAGATACAGACGCATATGAGGAAAGTCCTCAATATATGGTGCATTGAATCGGTATACTAGATGCTATATATAGTTTGCTGTAATCTTTATATATCAGAAGTGTTTAAAGTGTCTGTAATCTGCAAATCCCCTGATTACTGTTTATCTGGCACTTTTCGATGTACATTTGTCTGTGTATGTAAGTGTGTTTGTGGATCTCTATAGTAGTTAAGCTCAGCACAGCTGTGAGAAGTAGATTATAGTGATTATAAAACATTGTAATCTCTTTTTCTCTCTTCAGCACTGCACTTTTTGAATGACCTACATGCATTTAAAAGTAACTGTATTTTTTCCTGTGTTTCTCAGGCATGCAAGCATCCTCACACCCTACTCTAAAACACTGCCGGCGGTCATCGCCAAATCATCTGCCATCTACAACCCTTTCATATATGCCATAGTTCACACCAAATACAGGTAAATAGATATTAAAACAAGCTAAATACACAATCACGCACATTTCATGCAAAAATACATGTTTGTATGTGGACAGAATAAATACAAAGGGTTAGTA
The DNA here is from genome assembly GCA_018155175.1 of Sinocyclocheilus anophthalmus. Classification (NCBI taxonomy): domain Eukaryota; kingdom Metazoa; phylum Chordata; class Actinopteri; order Cypriniformes; family Cyprinidae; genus Sinocyclocheilus; species Sinocyclocheilus anophthalmus. The sequence continues at coordinate 24,407 of JADLZN010004928.1, forward strand.
GAACATTAATGTCAAGCAGTGGCAGCATCTATATAGATGTGGCATATCGGATATATGATATTTATAATGATAGATATAATATTTAATTATTAACATTTTTACGTTTTATCTCATTGTCACACCAAGTCTATTTAGAGTGAACAGCTAAAAAAATACACACTAAAACTAACACTAAAACTTATGTTACGATGCGGTGTGTCTGTGTGTTTGATAATATATATCTATATATATATCATCTTCGGTCTATATCTAATAAGATATATTATAATAAATATATCCATTTGTCCTGCAGAGCCACATTGGCTAAGAAGTTCCCAGGTTGTCCTGGGCCTGTCAATCTCGTATCAAAAAGCACTGGGGTCCTCACTCCATCCACCATAGCGATGCCTCAATCCAGACAAACTGTCGTCAATCGACAGTCCCCTCCGGTCTCCAGAGACCAACTGCCACACAACCACGCCAACAACTCCGATAGCTCGGGTACAGTATAAAGGTCCCTCTGTACACTGTAAAAAATTATTGTGGATTTTAACCTGTAAACGACTGTAAAATGCTGGTGACAGTAGTTTTCTCCATACTATTATTCGGGTGATAAATGTTTATTTGCATTTCATTTTATTGTGCACTGTAGCATACTGTTAAATAATAAGTTTTGTTGGAAGTGAACGAATGCAACAAGGTTCCTTGCAGAATTTATCGAGTGAAAAAACCGTAATGGTGCACGGAGCTCCCAGCCACTCTTGACCACACCCTTCAGCATTAGTGCGATGAATGTGCGGGCTTTAGGATGTTTGCTCACAAAGCAGTAGGAACGCAGCACTGAACGTAAGTCTCAGTCTTTCTGAAGCGTTAGTGGGCTGATGCTAGGAAGGACAGTTCAACAAGTGCACGTGGGTGGGAAATCTTACATCTAAGGTGGTGTAAGATTACGAGGGCTCTCATTTACGGCATCGCCTGCAATTATTTGCGTATCGATAGTGCCGACCTGCGTGACGTGTCACCCTATGCTTGCCCAATGTTGTCACCGTGTTTCACCTATGCCATGAAGGGGAATAGCGCGCTGAAGTATTGCCCGTCGCTCATCGTAGACAAGCTGTTTTTTGGATGAGCTTTTGGGGTTTCATCATTACGTTTGCTCATCACCACATGTTTGGTGGTTTCAGGCATTACAATAGGTTATACAAAAAAAACAGATATTAAGTATTCAATATGTTGTTTATGTACATTACTCTGGCGAGGTTAATGAAATCAAGGATTTTATTTTGAATTAAGTTTAAGTCTGTAAACCTAAGGGTGCTACCAAGATTTGGTACGGTGCAGTTCTGGCAACCACAGCTGTCCTTATGTTAACAGTTAAAAAAAAAAAAAAAAGATTTTATATTTCACAAGTTGTTTTGTTTCAGTGTAGCTTGAGTTTCTATTGACGCCAAGTGAACTCCGTGGGTGCATACAATGGGCCTAAACCTGAAGAGTCACATGACCTGCGAATACCAGCACACTAGTGATCTCAGTACCTCCTAGTATCAACCACTCATTAGGAATTGTCTGACATAAGGTGGCTGGGTTGGTTGTCATAAAGGATTTATAGTTGTGTTGTGAGTGTGTGGGTGACATATGCAGTAAATGGAGTAGGAACTAACTTGATGAGAACAGGCCCACTTGACTAAAGTGTCATTTAGAACCATCGAGACAAGCGAGATCCTCCCATGCTCCTCTCTGCTTTGGATGTTTAATTCACTGGCCCCTGAAACATGTACTATTCAGCTTACAATTTGGTGAAAATGTACTTGCCCAGGCCATGCCCAGATTGTAGATGAAGTTGTTTCAGCCATCAGGAGTTGGAAATTTTCATCACTTGCTCATCTTGGATTCTCTTCATGAGCGTGGGTGCCGTCAGAATGAGATTCCCCAAACAGCTGAAAAACACCACAATAGATGGCACAAAGTAATGCCACACCACCCTAGTCTATCAATTAATGTCCGTGTGAAAGTCAATGTGCGTATTTGCGTATTAACTGTTAAAATCATCTCTTCTGGCCCAAATAACATCATAAGGCCATCATAACGGCTTATCCTCCAGAAAAAGTCCCCCTGTTGTCCGCTCTTACAAAAACCCCAATATTTTTGTTTTGAACTTTTTTGCATTGATCTGTGCATCTTCCACTTCTTAATCGGAACGCGACACTTTAGCCTAGATAAGGAAATAGTTATGGAGTATAGAATCGTTTATTTTTTGGAATTAAGAACTCTTAGTGATGGCTTTTTTTTATGAACAAACAAATTGAGCTTTTTTCTTCCCCAATAGCGATTACCTGATGGGCGCTGTGGAGGGGTTTGGATTATTGTGGATTATTTGAGTAGTTTATCAGCTGTTTGAAGTCTCTTTCTGACGGCACCTATTCACTGCAGATGATCCATTGGTGAATGATTGATGTAATTCTAAATTTCTCCAAATTCTTTTTTGATGAAGAAACAAACTCATCTACATCGCGGATGGCCTATAATAGATAACATTTTCAGTCATTGTTACATTTTTTGTGACTCTATTCTTTAAATAACTGTGTTAATAAAACTTTTTTTTTAATAGACCATATTAATGACATGAATGGAGTGTCCATATACAGGTAATTTCAACCAATCGCCATGTGTGTGTGTTCTGTACGCCACGGCATAATATTATAGAGTCGTATCAGATCTATGCTAGCGAGATCTTCTTCTCCGTTCCCATCAGCCATGGCAACGGCAACCAACGACATTTACAACTAAGAAGAGCGGAGGGCCTGATATGACCATCTGACCTCTCATTAACCTAAGAACGGCTCTTTGACCTCAGCCCTCAACGCTCCCACATCATCATCAGTCCAGCTTCATGAGAAGCATATGAGACTAAGAATACAGTAGGATAATAAATGTCTGGGATCTCACTGTCCGGATTAATAATTGGCGGCACAAACACAAACTGCCCCCTGCAGATCTACTGGAGACTAAAGAGAGAGTTTCTCCACATGAACCATCGGACACTGTTCACTACACCTGATTCAAACTAGATGGTCACCTTCATGCAGGAAAGATCGGGGTTGCTTGAGAAATGACCTTTTATATGTAGTTTTTTTTTTTTTTTTTGGGCGTCATGACCACATCAAACGCTATCTGTGTTTATAGAAAGTAATTTTTTTTGTCTAAAAAATGATAACAAATATATTGTGCACATTCCTTTTGGTCTTCGCACACAGGACCCCTCATGGAGCGGACAATTTCTTATACAAAAAGTACTTTATTTTAATGACACAAAGTACACACATGTCTTGTTCCATCACCTTATCTAAAGCAACATTACAAAATTTAAGACAAATAAAAAATATTGTTTTTTGAAGTTGATAAACAAAACAGTTATTGTGGTATGTTTTACGTAGAAAAAAACCATTTTATTTCAACACTCTAACTCAAGTTTAATAATGTGTAATGAATGATATCTTTTAATTTATTTTGTGTATTTATAGCAATTGGTTCTGAGTGAACATTTTTCACGACACCAAAGTTTTTGTTTTTGTACATGTATTTAGGCTTGTGTGGTGTGTTGGTTTTTCTCGTTTGGCAATACTATAAACCAAGTTTTTTGCCAAAAGAAATGCCCGTGTTTAGGTATCTTGTGGTCAGTATATATCGTATCCAGCAAATACATACTCTACTTAAATCAATTTCCCAAGATAGGTATGAACAATCGTTTGAACTCTCTCTCATTCTCGTGTTTAAGCAAAATGATATGGATTGACAAAAAAAAAGTCACGTAAATTAATTTTATTATAAAATTTAAATATCGCTGTTTCTAAATATGCATTATACTGTGGCCTTACCATGGGAAATTCCAAATATCCTAATAAGACACAAGCTGCATTTTCACATCCTTCATAAAGCCAGGCATGGACGCTGCATCTCAGCTTGGCAAATCACAACCATTTAATGATTGCTAGAATGATCTTTACTGCATAATTGGATTCACTTTAATTAAAGAGATTAAGTATTGTCCTCACCGTCAAGTCCTTAGTACACTAAGCCTTTGCTTCAGAGAGATTGACCGTAGTTAAGCCCATTGTTCTAACATCAACCCTCATCATTTGTACTCTGTTGCTATTAACGAGTGCATAGCCCGAGCTAAAATAAACTCTAATCACCCACTGCTTTTTATGTCTAGAGGAAGTTTGAGCTAGATACATTATTGATCCCCATGATGCTATGAAAGCTTCTTGAATGCATTGGCTTGGTCCTGTGTTTACCGCTACAGATCCCTATTTACACCCCATAAAGACATCCATTGCATGCTTTTAGCCATGTCCTGTGGTGAGGTTTTTCAACTGTTTCTAACATGTTCGAACGTTTAAATGTTCTGTAGTCTTTGTAAAAGCTGTCCGTCCTGTTGATGCAGGGGAAGTCCGACGATGGCCTGTTGTGATTTAGGTACTATGGCGTGCAGTATGACTCATCTGATGATGTGATATTGTTGGTTTATCATTAATCTTACTTATCGACTGTTCCGTATGGTAGTAATACGGGGGTTCTCGAAGCTTGTAAAACCGCACCTTTATGAGAGCCACTTCTCTGAAACCTTCACCACCAAGTAAAAGTATTATTTAAAAAGAACTGAACAATCTGACACATTAAAGTCCATTTTAGGTTAAACTTTTAGACATTATAGGAGTTCATTACCAATAAGCATTGAGGATACTTGTCTCATGTATTTAAGTTTCCTTTTATCTATTTAACATACCTTTATTGAGTACAATATATAATTGGACTGAATAGTGATTTATTTCTGCGATTTTATTTTTTACAAAAACACACACACCCACACACACACCACACACCCCCACACCCCAGCACACACACGCAGGCAACAAACCATAACAACACACACAAACAAGGTACACCCACAACACTCAACAAGCAGTCCCACTGCACAACACTCACCACCTCACACAAGCGGACGAGACCCACACACAACCCACAACTGTGCTCACTCACAGGATTCAGAAAAACCACACTCACGGTTCACTCACAAGATCACTCACGACCTTCACACTCACTAACACACACCCACACTCCCGGGTCCCGCACGTCACGAATCACTCACCGAGGGACACAAACACTACACACACCCACACACACAACATCACTTCAGTCACAGACAGTCGACTCCGTCACATCACTCACCCATGGCAACACATCACCACAACAACACACACCCGACTGTCTCACCCAAAAACACAACACAGAAGCGAACTCACACACCCAAACACCCACCCTCCTCACGGGGCACACGATCCCATCACCAGAAATCACTCTCACTCACTCACACACACACCACACACACAAACAAACACACACACCACACCCACACGACACACACAAGACACAACGACACACACACACCCACACACTCCGTCAGCGCCCTCACACATGCAACCACTCCCCACACACACAAAAAAAACACACCACCACCCACACCCCTCAACTCACTCACTGTCATCCATCACACCAGCACCGGTGGTGTGGGAATGCACTACACATGCCACACGTCAACGCACACACACCACACTAATCCACAAAACACACACACACCCACCCCCACAACTCACTCAACTCACTCACTATCCCATCACTCACAACTCACAAAAGAGAAAGACACACAGCACACCCTCACCACACACAACACACACTCACCACCAACCCAAACCCACACCACACACACACCCACACGACACACACAGCCAAAAACACACACACACACACCACCACACACCACCACATCACTCACAAAGGTCACCTCACACCTGCACACACACACACACACATTCATTCACACACACTCACGCACACACACACCACACACACACGCACACACACAAAGATGGAAACCGACCACACACACACACTCTCACTCAACCTCACACACACACACATCACAATCACTCACGTCACTCCCAGCACGACACTGCCACACACACACACACACTTTCCCCGATCCCGTCACATCAACTCACATCACAACAAACACCCACCCACAACACAACACACACACAACACACAACACACACACAAAAAATAACAATTTCCAGGACTTATCTTATAATATGGCACAAAAGTTATTGTAATCCCCCACTTATTCTTTTGTCCTTTTCATCAAAGTTTGATGACTTAAAAATTTTAAAATACAGATGTAAATAGCATTTTAACGTGACTATATTAAGAAAGAGATCAAAAAGTTAACTACAGAATAAGAAGAAACGAGCTAAATCAAATAAAACTCAATCATTATCCCCTAGTAATAGTAAGCCAATTAATCTATACAGGTATGATAATATATATATAAGCAGGATAAAATAGTATATTATATTTAATAGATATATAGATGATATATATAATGATAATGTTACTTTTTATGTGGGTAACACATTATATTTAGCACTATAATTTGGTTATAAATAGGATGCATTGGAATTTGTTTTTTAAGGTTATAATTTTTATTTAATGTATTTTGCATCAGAGCATGTGTCATGAATAAAATGAAATACATGTTGCCTTTAATATCATTCAAGGCTATACTTTAAGTTTTACGTGGTTTATTTAAAATTTATTACAGAACTTTCTTGCATGGACAGTATATAAGCTGCTTAATAGTAGTACAAAATATAAGTCTTGCAATGTAGCGTCCATATAAAGTAAAAGAAAGGTTTTTGGGGGTTGCGGGAAGGTCTTTGTAGTGTTTGCTTTTCGCAGCCAGCACCCTTTTTGCTGACGTGCACCTGCGGGGGACCGTCATGATCCTCGCAGCGCCGCTAAGGCAGCCTGCACATGACCTACGCGACGCGACCATCTTCAGAACCTGTGCTCTCAGGTAAGGCGCGAGCTCATCACCTGACACAAGAAGGAGAAACTTTAAAAACTGTTGTTACAAGGGATTTCATTTTAATACTTTTTAAAGTGTGTTGGAAACCCGGGGCACTTGTTGTCTCACTACCGCACTTGCTTATTTATTGACCCAGGCAGGCGGGTAATTTGAGACGAATAACGTTGTGTTGTAACAATGTGAAACACTATCTTAAGTAAAAATAAAAAAAATCTCTAAATGCATTTTGGGAAATAAGCATGGGTGAAAATGGGTAAAAGAGGAAGACAATTTGGATAATAATAATTAAAAAAATAATAATAAAAATATACCATTGTTTTGTTCAAAAGAACAGATAAAACTATGATGACATTGGTTATTTAGTTATTATTAGTTTTTTGAAACTACACTGATATTCACTGATGAAATTAATGAATGCATGCAGTTTTTATTTAATTTATTTTTTGTAAAAAATGTTAGATTTGAAAAACAAACTTTAGCAAAATTCGTCTTTGTGTTGACACGGCATGCCTACAAGTTGCCTAATAATATCCATAACAAATGGAGTAAATGTTGAGTGTGAAATGGTGAGAATAAACTGAAATCAACAGTGATCAACGATTAGCATTTGGTAGTGTTCTTCAGGAGCTGTAATGTCTCATGATGTCTCGGAGGGCCCCATATAGATGGGGGGGATGTCATATGTTATTCAGGCTGGGGTCGATGTCTGTCTTCACCTCTCTGGATGAGCAAATTAGACAGGCAGCAGATGAGAAAAATGATTTAAACCACTAAATTACCATGTTTAAAAAAGTGCATATATTAGTGATATGACGTGAGATGTTTTGCAGAATCTTTTCTGTACAGTGCTTAGTTTCTTACAATTTTTTTTCTTCCCCAAAAGTCTAAAATATTATTCAATAAGACATTATTCAGGACATTATATTTACAAATTGGTATAAACCATAAATTCAATATTGTTTCTTTTATTTATTTTTTACTTTACTTTTGAAAAATACCAATCTTATTTGATCTTTGGATAAACTGTTTCTAGCTTCTTTGCAATGTCTGTTTGGCTATTTAAAATGTGCCAGTTTAGTGTATACTTTTGAATGAAATTGCATGCATATATCTTGGTGGTCACTGACTCTGACTGATTCACATACAAGCACAGATGCTCAGATGCGCAGACACTGTTTCATTATTTATTTTTAGCGTGCAGAACATTGATTGGTCCTTGTGAAGATCTGCTCACTGTTCCAGGAACTAGGACCTTTTGGGGCTTTAGTTATTGCTTTAGCAGTGTTTCAAAAAGTCAAGCATTACTCTTGCTCTTATTTAGAGATTTGAACAAACTCCAAATCCAAACTTCAGTGTTTAACACAACAACACCGTGCCTCCCCGTGCTTTGTTCTCCATACATAATGATCCTAACATCTTTTCTAGCAAAAATAAGAAGGTTCCAGGTTTGAAAGTGTTTTCAGCAGGTATCAGACGACTGAATTAGTTACATCGTCTAAGGTGTGAACGATTGCGATTGAGGTGTTCAGTGCAGAACAGTATCGGATTAATTAGATTAGTGGGTGAAGTTCAATAACACCCAGACGTTTCTGTGTTCATGTGCATGATATTTTTATTCAGAAATGTCTCAGACACACTCTGTGGGGTTTGTAACAGGTGACGTAGGAATGTGTGTTAATAATGCCGTTAATCCCCTGGACGTACGCCACCCTGTGAGCCATCTACCTCAACGCAACTCTCTGGGTCCGCCGCGGCGACGCATTGAGCACGACCACCGGAGACGACGCGCACACGAAAACGCGGGCCGAGACAGAGGAAGGCACCCGTACTGACCGCCCAGAACGCCAACCAGACGTCTTCCCCGTGACGCTGAGCGACTTACTCCGTGGCTGACGGGAATGTCTCGGTAAATCGAGAGGGGGGGGGGACAAACGGCGGTCACAGACCACCTTGACCGTGGAAGAGGAACAAGGGGGAGAAGGGGAAAAAAAAAAAAAAAGGAAAGCCACTCAGCGTGCCTCTGAATGCTCTATTGTGTGTGTATGCATAGATCATTTATCATATGCCACTAATGTGATTTCCTTATTGTGTACTGCTACACTTCTGTGGCAAGAGAGATGAGTGTGTGTGTGGAGAGAGAGATGAACACATGGAGTGTGATGAGTTTTAAACTATTGATATTAGATCTGGGTCAGATACCAGACAAACCCCTCACTCAGAACACACACACACACACACACAACACGACACACACAGATGGTCAGGATCCCCAAAACCGCCTGAGGACTGACCTATGGGTTTTAACATCCCAATTGTATTCCAGACTTTTGTGCTGAAATTTTGTCTTCCATTCTTTCTTATCCTTCCAGATTGATTTAGCAATATGTAGGTGTGTGTACTGGATATATATTATCTTCACCTGTCTATTGTCCAGACTCTGAACTCCATCCGTCTTCCTTCCTCTCCACACGCTGCCGATTACCTGTGTTGTAGGTTCTCAAATATAGAAGATTAAAATATGAGAATAGATCCGTCCATCATTCTAATCCTTTGATTGTTCTATATGGTGTTCGCTTTATTATCTCTGCATCAATTCTTTCCCTTCTATTCATGCCTCACCATCATCTCTATCATCTTTCCCCACATCCATCCATCCATACCATCCATGCCTCTTTCCATCCATACCATAGCCCTCATATATTCATACCATGCATACCATAATCCTCATCCTCCGTCGCGTCCTTCCCTACCAAATCCATAACCCACCAATTCATCCAATCGTCCCTCTATAGTCATCCTGAATCCATGAATGGAGTCCATGAATCACACCCATCGGTCTTCTTTTCATCCTATCCCATCATCTTTCAATCTTTCCATCTATCATCCATCCTTCCATGACCCCTTCCCATCCTCTTCTTTTCACCCATCCCGATTCCCCTATCATCTATCTCCTCCACCATCCGTCTCCACCAATTATCCATCATTCCCTCTATCTTCAGTCTGGTTCTTCAGTCTGTGTGTGTGGCCCATTCATTCTCCATCATCAATCCATCTCATCTTTAATCTGGAATCTCCTCCATCCATCCATCTTTCAATCTTTCATCTATCAATCTATCCATCCCCCATTCATAATCCCCCTCTCGCTCTCTGTCCTTCTTCCCCATTCTTTTTCCATCCATTACCGATCCATCTGTCCATTATTCAGTCTCCATCCATCTCTGCCCGTCTTCTCATCCCAATCTCTGTCCATCCATCCATCCATCCATCTGTCTGTCATCTTCCCATCTTTCCATCCATTATTCCATCTGTCCATTCATCCATCCATCTATTCATCTCTCATCTTTCAATCTCTGTCTGTCCATCCATCCATCCATCATCAGCTCAATCGTTTCCAGCCATCAATTCATCTAATCCCATCTCTCTCGCAATCTTTTCCATATACCATGTTCTATTCATCTTCAATCTTTCCTCATATCCATCCATCCATCTGTCATCTTCCCATATTTTCATCCATCATTCCGATCATTCCATACCATCGACCTGTCCATGTCCAGTTTCCGTGTCCATTTATTTATTATAGCCATCATCATCCTCTACCATTCATCTCTATCATCCATTCATCCACCCATGATTTGATATCAAATGGGAAAAATTGCTTGCAACAGAGTAGGCCCTGCACCATCAACAATCAACGCAGCACAGTATAACATAATAGAAACATTACTAGAATTTTCCATCATTTGGGTTTGTTTAATGAGAGTAACATTTGTCTTACTGATAGCAGATGAAGAGCATTCTGGATAATGCGTGATGACAGCATGGATCACATGTGAATCTCATCTGTATTCCAGTGTTTAGAGTAGTCTTACTCTTTTCCCATGACGAATTATTGGACAATATAAGCAATAGACAGAAATACTGGCAGGCTAAAGCATTCCCTCTTGAAATGTGCCGATGATGGGACACCCATCTGACCCGTGGAACATTCCAGCGCCTGATCCTGATCGTCTAATCTCAGGACCTTTGTTTTGGGTTCTGGTGGCTTTATGATGGTTCCTCCTTAATATTTGGCAGCACGTCTAGAGTCTGTTCCCAAAATATCAGCGTGTAAGCCTAGCACCCATAGCACCCCCACCCTAACCCACCAACACGCATCGACCACCGCACACCACCCTATCAACACCCCAACAACCCCACCCCCCCATCCCAACCCCCAAAATACACACACACCCTCTGATAGATGGGTATAAATGGACAATCTGCTGTCTGTGTGGATCATTTGGTGTCAGACCTTTCGACCCGCATTGCAGAGGAGCTTGTGTTTCTTTTTGTCAAGGTTGTTGCTTTCTGAAGGTAAAGTTATCTGAATAACATATGCAAAACGATTACTTCTCTTTAGCTTTGTTAAATGCATGTTAACTTATGCATTATGTATTATTTGACTCTTTGTTGTATTACATTACTGTTCAGAAGCTTGTTTTAATGCTTTTAGCAAGGATGCAATAAATTGATCAAAAATAACAGTAAATACATTTATAATGTTAAAAGATTTCTATTTCAAAACAAATGCTGTTTTTTGAACTTTCTATTCATGAAAGAATGCTGAAAATTTTTTCCACAAATATATTAAGCAACATTATGAAAATCAGCATACTTAAATGATTTCTGAAGGATCACGTGACACTGAAGACTGGAGCAATGATGCTGAAAATTCAGCTTTGCATCACAGAAATAAATTAGATTTTAAATTATATTAATAGTACCACATTTTTTAAAAGTTGTAAATATTTTCTAATATTAAACTGTTTTTTTTTTCTTTATTTTGATCAAATAAATGCAGCCGTGGTGACATTAAAAATATTAAAAATGCCAAACGTTTGAACTGAAGTGTATGGACAAACAACTATTTTTTTTATTGACCCTGAGCATTGTTTTAAAAAATATATCGTTTATTAACTGCATTCTTCTGCTCCTAACTTCATTAGCAGTGTTTCAAAGCAAGGCAAGCCTCTCTATTTCTATTGCTCAGAAACTTCAAACAGGTTTTTGCGAATAAAAACCACCCTAAACACTTTAACAACAGCATAGAAATGCCTTGGCAACATTTTATTTAGAAAAAGTACAAATCTAGTTCTAAATCACAAGCTTTTCCACGTGCTGATGAACACTTCTCATCTCTCCCTTCATCTCCGTCTCTCTTTTTCTCTCTCCTTCTCTTTCTGTCTGTCTTTCCAGGGCGATCTGTGAGGACTTTCTGAGTGTTTGGCAGCCTCTGCGGGTGTGTTTTATATCAGACAGCTATGAGTGGTAAATACAGTGTGGTGTTACAGGGTCCGGCCCCATGGGGCTTCAGACTGCAGGGGGGGAAAGACTTCAACATGCCTCTGTCCATTTCACGGGTGAGTACAAACACACACTCATTCAAACACGATACACCCCTTCTGACCCCCCGACACCATCTGTGCCCTTTAATGATCTCTCTCCCCCCTCTTTATTATCTTTTTGTCTGTTTTTCTGTTGCTTCTGACCTCGTCATTATGTATAGGGGAGAGAGCTGTGAAACTGTGCACAGTGTTTATAATGTCATCATATTTTTAGAAAATAGCCATCATTTACAGCTGCCTGTGATTGAGAGATACACAGGAGAAATTATTTTTTGCATGTCAAATGCCAAATGAAATCAAACCCATGTATTAAAATATACACTATTAAAAGTTTGGGGTCTGTAAAATGTTGAATGTTGAACTGTCTGTTTGAAATTAAAATATTCTCACATTTAAACTTTTTCTTTGCAGGTTTATGAAAATGCAAATAATGTGCATAAAAATAAATTGGGGTTGCATTTATACAGTCTTCCTTTAGCGCTAACAGAAGAGCATGCCACTAGCAAAGCCAGCGGTTTAATTTCCAGAAAGTGCATGAATTAAATAGATGTATAGCTGAAATGCAATGCAAATAACTTTGGATAAAAGCATCTGCCAAATGCTGAATAATTGTTTTCTGTATTCATACATTACAACTTAGGCTACGTTTACACGACAACGATGTAGTCAAAAACGGAAAAGTTTTTCCCTTGTGTTTTTAAAAAGTTTCACATATACACGACAACGTTTTCAAAACTATTCGCGTTTACACATATCCACGAAAACGGCCAAAAACGCTGTATTACGTATGCCAGGCCAGTAGTTGGCGCTGTCACCTTGTTAGTGAACCAGTACCTGGTGCCGTGTGTATATGATGTGTCTCCACTGTTGGTTGTAATATTGTAAAATCCACACTTTGCTGAAGAAGCGTTAGCAAACTCTTGAGCAGCAAACCCAGTACCATGTACCCCGCCATTGTTGTGTATGTTTTTTCGCGCTTGCCTTTAAAATCGCCACGTACTTCGCATGTCTACATACCTAACACGTACTAAGCACGCGCATGATGTCACCGTTTTCAAAGATTCCCGTTTTGGGTGTTTACACGGAAACGACAACGGTGGCGTTTTCAAAAACTTGCACTTAAAGGCCATGTCCACACGCACACGGGTATTTTTATAAACTGAGTTTTTCCTTCTTCGTTTTACAAAAAAAAGCTCCGTCCACATGAAAAGCAAAACGCATGCTAGAAGCACTGCAAGCAGCATGCACAACACCAAAAGGGCAGATATAATATCTACGCACGTCTGTGGCCAATCAGAGCCTTGAAAAAGTCTCCAGTAGGTGGACCCGATAACAGCGCAGGCTCTGGACGGTCAACAAGCCAAAAACTCCGGTTTCGCGGTCTACACGAGTAACACTGGCACAATCCGGACTTTGGAACATTCACCCTGGCGGCGTTTCAAAATGTTTGGGGTCATGAAATGGTGCTGCGTTTGCGTGTGTGGTCTACGACGGCCCTAACCGCGTAGAAAAAAGCTGCCCCCCCCCGGTTTTAAAAACAACCGCGTTATGTGTGGACCTTTGCTAACCTCGTTTCAAAAATATGCATTTTCTGTCCCCAAAACTCCGTTGTCGTGTAAACGAACAGGCAAAACGCATAAAAAGTTTCCAGTTTTTGGCTGAAAACTTTGTCATGTAAACGGCCCCTTAGTCCTGGTCGGTGTAACGGTTTGGAGTTCTTTCTTCAATTTGCACCGTCAAAATTAACCAGATAAAAAAAATTGGCTTCAAACTTGAATTTTTCGGGGGGGTTTTTTCAAATACCTCACAAACGGATATTTGTCTCTCTGTTTAATTTTAGATTCTACAAGTTTAGGTTGTTGCATCCGAATTTTTTTTTTGAACAAACATAAAACATGACTCCATTTTTTTGTGTTTTGTGAGGTATTTGAAAAAAACCCCGGAAAATTTAAATTTGAAGCCAATTGTTATCTGGTTAATTTTGATGGTGCAAAATGAACAAAGAACTGCAAACCGTTACACGGACCTAGTCCTGATGTGGACTACTTTTAACAAAAGACGTATTTCTGTGTCTATATATTTATAGGTGCTTTTTTTCTAACGTCACTTGATAGCAGATATTCTAAAATATAATTAAGACTCTTAGTTTTACCTCCATCTCATTTCGTCTTGACTACAGGACAAACTTAATGACGCAAGTGGCACAGCTTACTCCGCCCCCCCCCACTCAACTGATTTATTTAATATCCTTTTCTGTTAAGTGATCTAAGTAACCTTTCCTTTCCACCTGTTCATACTTTTTATTCTAATGAGTCTTTGAACCCTCCTCTCTATCTACCGTATCTTATTCAGACATACACACACCCACACCACACACACACACCACACACTCACGCACTACGATGCACTGATGTCACATCCCCTTCTGAGGTGCCAATGCATGACAGCTATTCCCACAATGCCATCTGGCAGAGGGGTGATGTAAATGAACCTGCTGATTGAAAGTTCTATTTACCTTCCCTCCCCCCTCTCCAGTTTTCCTTCTTTTCTTCTGCCCTCCATCTTCACTCAGTGTTTTAAAGTCTTTTATTTATTTTGTATTATATTCTTCTGTAATTATGCCTGTTGTGTTTTACAAGCTAGTTTACAGTGTGTATTTTTTATTTTATTAAAACTTAATAAATAAATATTTATGTGATTATAACTGTATTTTATTTTAAAACAATTATGTAAATTAAAGAACAAAAAAATATTAGAAATGACAATATTTAAAATTTATAAAAAAATATATATATTGATGATGTGCCTTAAGTATGTAATATAGCATTGGATTTGATATTTATATAATTTTATATTTATTTTTTTGGTCAGACATTGATCATCACGCATAGAGTTGTGATGTTGTGGTTCGTCTGGATGCTGGTGGTCTGGTTTGTGCCCTAGAGCGCTTTATTGGCGATTGCCGTGAAATTCTTTATACAATTAGAGCGAGAGCCTCTCTCGGATCCCGCTCAGACGTAATCACACTCTATAAAAGATGTTATTTTAACTTCAGACCTCAGTAAAAACTGGGCTGACGCAGCCTGTCCGCTAGCAGGAACATCATAAATCTTGATTTACACGTCTTGTATTGTTGGCGAACCGGAAGTCAGGATTAGTGATGCTAGTACCTGCAATTGTATTAGCACAGTATGATCAGGGGTTACAAAACTAATGTAGTCTTCCAGCGTTTCTAGCAAATTTTTCACACAAATGTGTGATAAGTACCACTATAAAAAGTTATTAAATAATAAAAATTCGATATATTATTTAGTTACTTAGATAATCAACTTATTTAACTATTTTTAGTCCAATTAATTAAATTATTTTATTTATTTGAATTAGAGTATTATTATTAAACCAATTTTTATTTTATTGGTTATTATTATTATTATTACAATTTTCTTAACACTAAAAAGGTTCTTATAAGAATTTTTCACTGAAAGGTTCTTTGGGGAACCAAAAATGGTTCTCCTGTGGCATCACTGTGGCATCCCCTTTCACAAACTTTATTTTTAAGAGTGTGGAGAGCCATGTGTGTAGCCTGACTGAAGTTGAACTACTTAAATCAGTCCTGCTGTCTCAAGGTTTGTAATGCATTTCTCATGACATCATCTCCAGAGGAGTGTGTATGGTGATAAACTTTTCATCACTGATAAGATAAAACGAGAATGTTCCAGTTCATGCGATGGTAAAGTGCAGGTTTCAGCCGTGAGGATTAAGCTGCAGGTTTTCTGGCGAGAACTTGTAGGTTGCAGATGTATTTCTTTGAGCGTTTGTGCTGATTTCAGATAGGACAGGCGCTGTGACAGCTTTAGACTGTAAATAAACGTTTGGGGGGAGTGTGTCGGGTTTGGACGTGGACGCGTCTGAGGTTGTGGGAGTGTGACTTTTTTTTTGTGTGTGTGAAAAGCGGTGGGAAGATTGGGTTGGTTTGGACCTTTGCTGTACCTCAGCCAGCTTTACAGAGATTTAATATTTTGAGTTCTGGTTTATGGTGGGATTTAATACAGGGATCTGGTCTAAACTAGGCTTTATAAAACTGTGGTTTGGAGCTGCTGCTACATTCTGGTTAGTGTCAGTCCACAGGATCACAGCTGGCTGTGTGTTCTGTTTCTCTCTTTCTGTACTTCTGATACCATCATGGAGGTACCACTACAGATGTTTTCTCTCTCTTGGTTTGAAGGAAATGTGATTGGCGTTTGCCTGCGTAAAACCTGCCACAACAAAGCTAGGAGGATGGTGTGGGTGGTTGCTAGGATGTTACTGTGTGGTTGCTAAGGTGTTCAGAATGTTGTTTAAGAGTATGTTGCTTTCTGAATTTGTTGGGTGGTTAGCTCAGGTGTCCATTTTTTTAACAGTAACAATTTCTGAGAATGATGTGGAGTGCTTGTAGGGTGTAAACGTGTGGTGCTCAGGTGTTCCAAAATGTTTTAAACAGTCTACGTTTCTAGACCATGGTGTTACTTGTGTGGTGCTAAGGAGTTCATAAATGTTTTTTTTAAATGATACAGTTGCTAGAATGTTGTGGGTGGTTTCTAGGTTGTTACTGTGTCGTTGCTAAGGTGTTCAGAATGTTGTTTAATGGTATACGGTTTCTAGAATGTTTTGGGTGGTTGCTAGGGTGTTACTGTGTGGTTGCTACGGTGTTCAGAGTGTTGTTTAACAGTATACAGTTTCTAGAATGTTGTGGGTGGTTGCTAGGGTGTTACTGTGTGGTTGCTAAGGTGTTCAGAATGTTTTTGTTAACAGTAAACAGTTTCTAGAATTTTGTGGGGGGTTGTTAGGGTGTTGCTGTGTGGTTGCTAAGGTGTTCAGAATGTTTTTAACAGTATACCGTTTCTAGAATGTTGTGTGTGGGGCGTTGTTATGGGTGTTGCTGTGCTGGGTTTCTTTTCCCTCGCAAAGGTGGTCAGATGAGTGTTTTTAAGAGAATCGTTTCTAGAATTTTGTGGGGGGTGTTCTGGTGTTGCTATGCTGTTGCTAAGGTGTTCAGAATGTTTTTGTTAACAGTATACGGTTGCTATGGTAGATGGTTGGGGTTGTTGGGGTGTTGCTAGTCTGCATGGGTAAATTGCCCCCCCCCCAAAAAAAAAACCCTTAAAACAAACAGACATTTTATGTGTGAAATTATTGTAGGACTGTAATTTAAATCAGTGTACTTATTTTTACCTAAAACTAAAACTATCAAAAATTCTTGAATGAAATGAAAGATACACACAGGAAAGAACATGTATCTGTTTGGTCCATTTAATGCCCCTTGTGAGAAAACCTATAATGAAGATTAGGTTTCTGCTCCACCTGAAACCTGATATAATCATTTCACTAAATTATTAATGACATAGCATTCAAGTACAAACTGTACCACTTCTCCTGATCATGCCAGCAGATTGTGCTTCCAGTCTCACCTATAAATCTGTGCAAAACCGCCTGCAAGATTCCACATGTGAACGTGAGACGAGCAGAAAACAAACTCAACCATTCATTCAGCCATTTATTCTGTTTGATTACACAGCGCTCTGGAGTACTTGACTGATTGGTCATTCAGTGGTCAAAACCGTTCAAAAGTTTGAAGATGATACATTTTCTTTTTAAAATGTTTTTGAAAGAAGCCTCTAATGCTCACCAAGGCTGAATGTATTTGATCAAAAATACAGAAATACTGTGAAATATTTTGTACAATTTAAAATAACTATATTCTATTTGAATATATTTTCAAATGTAATTTATTCCTGTGATGCAAAGCTGAATGTTCAGCATCATTATCTATGAACTGATCCTTCAGACCTCATGGCTGATATGCTGTTTTGCTGTTCAAGAAACATTTCTTTTTATCGATGATGCAAACTGTTGAGTTTCTTAATACTTTTGTAGAAACCGTGTAGAACTGTCACTTTTGATCAATTTAATGCATTCTTAATTAATAAAAGTATTAATTTATTATTTTTTTTAAATTGCATATTTATTTTATTATTTCATTTTTATATACTTGAATATTTTAACAAGAACTTCTCTTTAAAACTAGAGTGAATGATTTGGTATTTAATAAAAAAAAATTCCCCTTAATTGAATAATCACCCATTTTTAATATTGTTGTAGCGCCAGAAACAAACACAAGCATTCATTACAATCCAAGACTGGATGAAATGAAATGCCCCTCTGTCTGACTTTTCGAACATATGGCTTAATTGTTTGTGCAGATCTGTTCAGTGTATCGTGATGAAGCAAATGGTATCTGTCTCACACACTTCATCTGAATATTACCGTATTCTCTCATTCTCTCAGCAGTGACGTTTCTTGACAGTTTTGGCCTGTCTCTATATACAGACTGCGTTCTGCTTGGAGTATTGATTGCGACAGCACTCGCGCCGTACCTCAGATACACACATAAGGCGCTTTATGAGTATTCACAGCTAGTTTATGAGTGTTTAGATTAAAGTCTAATGACGCTACATAGTTTATCTGAACGGTCCCGGGGGACGGCCGGGGTGGCGTGTCTCTGAGGGACGTTTATGAAGTTGAATGGACCTTCTGTTCACTGTTCACCTAGCAGCCGTGCAACACCTTCAAAAACAGTAAAACCACTGATGCTGGAGTGGCAGACCATCTGTATGCGGTATGACTTCACGGTTACGCTGTGTAAAATCACCACCTGTTATATTTCAGGTTTACATGTGCTGTGGTGTGATTGGGAAACTGAATGCATTCGTGAAGAAAACATGAATGAGATTTTATATCTACTATTGTATATAATGCTTTTGTGTTGTATAGAAGGAAGGAAGCAGTGTGAAGTTTTTGCTAAACATGTCCTTTTGTGGGCCAATGATCCTTTTAAAGGAATAGCTCACCCAGAAGTGAAAATGTGCTGGAAATGTACTCACTCTTTGGCCATTCAAGATGTAGATGAGTTTCTTCATCAGATTTGGAGAAATGTAGCATTACAGTACATGACTTGCTCAGCAATGGATCTTCTGCAGTGAATGGGTGCCGTCAGAATGAGAGAACAACAAGTGATAAAAACATCACAGTAATCCACACCACTCCAGTCCGTCATGTCTTGTGAAGTGAAACTGGGCGGGTTGGTAAAGAAACCAATCCATCAAGACGTTTTTATTAAACGGTCATTTCTGGCCAAAATACAATGTTCTTATACATAATTAACACTTCCTCCAGTAAAAATCATCCTCGTTCTCTCACCCGCAAAGCACCAACATATTAGGTAGAGCTTTTGGCTTGTAAACGGTGTTTGATCTGTGCAGATTTCTCTCCTGATTCAGACCAGACGACTTTTACACTGGAGAAACAATATTATGGATAGAGGAGGTATTTTATCCAAACGCATTCCCATTTACATTTAGTCATTTAGCAGATGCTTTTATCCAAAGCAATTTACAAATGAGGACAATGGAAGCAATCAAAATCAACAAAAGAGCAATGATAAGAGCTATAACAAGTCTTAGTTAGCTTAAAGCAGTACACGTAGCAAGGTTTTTTTTAAATTATATAATAAATCAAAAGAAAACAGACAGAATAGAAAAAATTGAAAAAGAATAGAGCAAACTAGTGTTAGAGGCCTTTTTTGCTTTTGTTGATTGTATAATAAATAAAAAGAAAAACAAATAGCCACTGGTTTGAAGATGAACAGCTCTTGCTGGATTTGTTTTTTTTATAAACAGGAAATCTTTCAATCTAAGACATTAATTGATTCGGAAATGAGAGTGGTCTGTGGATACTTGTGGATTATTTGTGATGGTTTAGCACGGCGGTTGGGTGACTCTCATTCTGTACCGGCAAAATTTCACTGCAGCGGCATTAATTGACTGAGCAACCGGATATAATGATATATTTCGCCAAATATGTTATGATGAAGAAACATCCATCTACACTTGGATGGTCTGACATCGGTGAGCTCCATTTTTCAGCAGTTAATTTTCTGCTTTGAGTCGGAACTATTCAAGAATTAGCAAAATTCTATACATGTGATATAACTATGCTTTCTCTGTGCAGCATATTTGGCATTAAGGACTACAATTGTCATTGAAACAACGTTTTGGCATGATGCTCTAACCAGCACTGAAACCCGAACTCTCTAATACAGCCTTGTGAATCTTGACTTTCAAAACCATCTGAGTAAACAAGTCTGTGAAAATATTTAGCAAAAGATTCAGGCCCAGCTAAAACACACAAAAATATGGGTTTGCAAACAGGTCTGCCGGAGTCAGAATAAATCTGGATTCGAACACCGCATGAGAATTTCAATGTTGTTTTTCTTCCAATGCATGAAAAGCATAGAGTGACAAGGTCTAAAAATGGCCAAAAATGTTCAATAAGTCATTTTTTTTAAAGAAATGACTAATTTCATGCACCGCAAATATGCAGTAAACGATTCAAAGTGACAAAGTAAAGACATTTATAATTGTTACAAAAGATTTCCCGTTCAAATTATCTGTAAATGCTGGTTCATTGAACAGTTATTTCGGTTCATCTCAAAGAATCCTGAAAAAAAAAAAAAAAAGTCTCATACTATTTCACCCAAATATCTGTATGGAGGCAGCACAACTGTTTTCAACATTAATAAGAAGAAGAAATGTTTCTTGTGCAGCAAATCAGCATATTAGAATGATTTCTGAAAGACCATGTGACACTGAAGACTGGAGTAATGATGCTGAAAATTCATCACAGGAATAAACTACATTTGAAAATATATTACAATAGAACACAGCTATTTTAAATTCTAAGAATATTTCACAATTTTACTTGTATTTCTGAGTAAATAAATGCAAAATTTGACTTTTAAACAGTATTTTGATGTACTGACCAGGAGTTAAGTTACAGTCGTAGTTAATTTTCAAGTCAAAATGTGAATTTTATCAATTTATTACTAAAAGGGAGCACATGTTCTTACTCAAATTGGGACATTTATTTAATATCTTTTATATCTGCAGCTCTGAAACTCTGTAAGTCAGTGAATAAATGCATGCATTTTCTTCTTGGCTGCATTATTTTTTCTTTAAAGACTCAAATCAGAGTTCGTCTTTGCCCTACGGATGAATCAGAACAACCTGACCCCATTCACGAAACCTTACATACATTGTATGTCAAATTCCACACACCAACACACACACACACACCAACACACATCACCACACTCCTGTCTGGTTTTGTATCCTTGTGGGACAGGTAATGTTGTTCTTCTGTACTACCGTATATTCTTGGCCCTACACCTAACCTACCCCTTAAAGGAAACTTTGTGCATTTTTAGATTTTCAAAAAAAAAAATTCTGTGTGATTTATTAGCTTGTTTACCTCAATTTAGGTCCCCACCGTGACACGAGTCCCCATGAGTTTGTGTGTATTCAGGTTTAAGTCTCCACCAGGATATATAGAAAATAGTACTCACACACAATCACACACACACACACACACACACACACTTCCACAAATCTAATTATTAGGTCCCCATTTCCTTTCTTTTGAAACAACTTCCTGATTTCAGATGTGTTTATTGTGCGTGTTTATGTGTGTGTAGCGTCCGCTGTTGTCCTCGAGGTCACAGCATGCAACTGAACTCAATCAAAGGACCAACAGGCCACATGTTCTCAAGCGCATTAATGAGAGAACCCATGAAGCGTTTACAATCGCACACGATGGCTCAGAAACAACCCTAAAACACGTGTTTGCGAGTTAATTATTTGTTTCCACCTCCAAATTGGCTTTGCTTTAGCTATCCCGAGATTGTGGTTTCGTGAAAAACAGCATCCGCGTTGTCTTTGGGTGCCGTTGCGCTGTAATTGCTCTCAGATGCTCTTCGTGTTTTATTTCTGTTTACTCTCCAGTGGAAACAGAAGTTATGACAGGAATCAAAGAACGCGGTGCGCTTTTGTGTTATTGTGGCGTTAAACTAGCGATGCTGCATACTTGTACCACATGTTTTCAACCAAGTTCTTGTCTTTTCGCCGCATAAATGTGTTCTTAAGTGCACAAGAAAGAGTGCCGCTTTCATGCAGGATTGTGGCAAAACATTGATGATTGAGATGTAGTCTCAGATGTTTACAGCGTCTCGTATAAACGGCACACAGCTGAGCACACACGAACGCATATGTCTGCCATCTGCAGGGTTTGTGTTTATATAAGATAATCTTATTAAGGAGGTGGTCATGTGATAATTGAAGAGCGCTTGAGTGGTTTGAGACTGAAAGCGGACTGCGGTCTGCAGTCGCAGGAGTAATGTCACGCTCCACTTGCGCATCAGGCTGGGATTTCAGAGTTATCTTTCCTTAAATTCTGTTTGAATTGCTTTTCCCCCCTTCCCCCCCTCCCCTTACGACCAACCGGCATCCAGGTTCGCAGGGACGTCCGCTGTGATTTACGCACAACTGAGTTTATTTTGCACTAAACGAGAACTTTTGTCTTGAGTTGTTTACTGTTGAAAGCTCTGCTGTGCTTGAAGTGAATCTCTTTTAATGGGACACCTCCTTATGTTTCCTAAAGCTTTTACGGTGAAACCTTACCTGAGTTCAAAAGTGCAGCTTATATTAAAGCAATAAGCCCCAAGAAGCCATGGTTTACAGTGAATTTAAAACAGCTAAGGGGCATTGTTAGGCAAAACGCGAAGCTGTTATAAATCCACTGTAAACCACTGCTTCGGCGGGTTATTGCTTTTATTAAACGGGTTATTTCCATATGCGACGTTAGGTTTTCTACACAAAATAACAACCAGCAAATAAAGTATAAATGAGATGAATAAAAACAGTATTATTTCCACCAAACAATGTTAGTCCCTCGAAACAAGCTGTGGTTGTTGACAAAAAGGCTGATTCCGAGCAAACAACAAAGTAACAAAGGTGTGGTTTGGATAATTTACAACAGCTGCGAACGCGGATAAAGCAACCCCAATCAGAATCAAGGACCGGAACTCTCCGTTTTATAAGTCTGTTTTTAGCCACTTTTATTTGAATTCTGATTTGTACGGTACAATACCGTTTAAAAGTTTGGGGTCGGTAAGATCTAATGAATGCTTTTATTCAGCAAGGATGCATTAAACTGATCAGAAGTGACAGTAAAGACATTTGTAATGTTACAAACGTTTTTTATTTCAAATAAATGCTGTTCTTTTGAACTTCCTATTCATCAAATCCTGAAAAAAATAATCATCGTTTCCACAAAAATACTATTATTTTCGACATTTATAATAATATGAAATGTTTCTTGAGCAGCAAATCAGCATATTAGACTGATTTCTGAAGGATTATGTGACACTGGAATAAATTACATTTTACAGTATGTCCGAATATATACTGTATAATATTACTGTTTTTACTGCATTTTTGTGCAAGAGATTTCTTTAAAAAAAAAAATTTTTTTTTAAATCTGCTGACCTGCCCTACATCGTAAAAATGAGATTCTAAGTTAGAATATCATGCATTTGAGGTATTTTGTTATTTATAAATAGAAGAGCAACCCAATCAATGTGTGGCATATTTACCAATAAGACATGTGTCCCTGTGTTGTTTTCATCATTATCTGTGTGGTTTCAGCTGTCGGACGGAGGAAAGGCTGCTAAAGCAGGAGTGGCTGTGGGAGATCTGGTCCTGTCCATCGACGGCATCAGCACTGACGGCATGAACCACCTCGAGGCTCAGAATAAGATCAAATCCAGCACAGACAAACTCAACCTCTCCTTACAGAAGTAAGAATATGCATGCACTGCTTTGGTAATGGGCAAAAAAAGTTATTTATTATGCTAAAAATGACAACTACATTAAATACACAATGATATAGGAAATAGTACTGTCCAGTATTCAAGTATGTGTTCTGAATAGTACAAACATGCAGTTGGTTTCTGCAATATATATACTGCGCACCTTATGCAAATTGAATACACAGAATACACAAACAAACTTTGCCAAATGTGCAGTATACAGCAATGCATGGAATACTGTATCCCACAATGCGGTGCGCTTGCCTTGACCTTCAGTATGATGGACTAACAGGGAAGTAATTGTAGATTTATTTATTTTTCTGCTTTGTTTCATTATAAGACACAAAAGAATATATAGATTTATAAAATGTAGTTAATTATGCCACTAAATTAAGTGACTTAATTTTATTTATTTACTTATTATTTTATTTTTACTGATACCTTTTTTAATCGGTCATATTTTGATTAGGGATTATGTTGTATTTGATTTATATTATTATTTTTAATTCATTCATTGATTTACTTTGTGGTTGTTATTTATTGATTTATTATGCGTATTCTTTTTAAACTTTTTTATTATTTTATATCATGTGTCAGTAATATTTTTAATAGTTATTTATTTTTATTATGTTGATGTTTTATTATCTTATTTATTCATTTTAAATTCATCATTTGATTGGTTTGTTTATTTATTTATATGAATCTATTTATTATACACTTTTGTATGTATTTCATTTATTTTATTTCTGTGTCATAAGTATTTTTAATTAGTTCATTATTTTATAGTATTATGTGTTCTTTATATTATTTTATAATTTAGTCATCAATTTATGTGTTTTTATTTATTTAGTGATTATGGCGGTATTCCTATATTAAACCGTGTTATATTTCTAATCCAAATAGGAATTTTTTTTTATGTTATATTTTATTAATTTATTTTAATAATTCATATTTATTTAGTTGTTTGTTTTATATTCATATTTTTCTCAACGCCGTGATACCTGACATTGCCATCACTGAATTAAAACAGCACACGATGAGATCATCGGACAATCTTCCCTTTACTATTTGAAATGTGTATTATGGAATAAGCCGTCTGTTGGTTTTTTCCTTTTCTTTTGTTAATTGGAAACGTAGTGACAGAAAACGTAGACATTGCAAGAGAGCTGTCAAGAAGACACAATGATGACACCATTCTTTTGCGGGTAAGCGCTCACCATTCGATCTGATAGTATTGTGCAGAAAACTAGTTGGAGAACAAGTGTCCAGACTTTTGATGGTCTCTGTGGTTTGGGAGCCGAATAAGTGTGTTTGGTTTGAATGTGTGTGCCAGCCTTCCTGTTCCCGGTTTGGTTCCACTAAGGGAAAGTTTCAAAGTCTCACTGTAAGCCAGGGAATCACCCCGCACACTGCTGACAATAAGACAGAGGAAAACTCGGTTTTGCTCAGCAGTTGACAGGAAAAAAAAACTCCCGCTTGGTTGGTGGAAATGAAAACGTCCAAGAGAGAGGAGGGCAACTTTACTCGAACAGTTAAATGACCTGTCAACCACGACAATTATGAGAGAAAATAGCTCAAACTGTGTGGCTAGTCCGGCTGTCTTCCCTTGTTCTCCATTCTCTCGAATCTCGTCTCACTCTCCTTTTCCTGTACTCTTTCGTACTCTTTCCGTACTTACTTCTCTAGTGCGGACGGGCGGCCAGCGATCTACGGGAAGAGAGTCGATGACAGACGAAGACGACAGGGCGCCGGCGGGGACGGCCCGCGTCCCCCGCAGCCGATCACCCCACGCACTCCGGGGCCCATGGCGAAGCCAGAGCCGGCGACGTCTGGGAGATCGATATAGGTCGACACGCGGCACATCGCAGGCGCGGGCCGCTAGCTGTCACTGTGTTTTCTGACAGACGACGGCAGGCGTACAAGAAGTACGCGGGCCCCCACACGCCGCGGGCAGGCGGAGCGCGCGGGGCGGCCGAGCCCGCCGCTGCCGTCGGCGCGCGGAGGCGGCCAGTATGGTTATGTATGGGCAAAAAACTGTCTGTCCCCATCCTATGCAGCCTGTCATGAACGAAGGAGCAGGCAGCAGTCAGCACGAGTAAAAGGAATACAATCACCTCCACGGAGTGTAAACGGAAACAGAACAAGGCAGATATCGTTAATGTACTTAATGATATTTAAGTGTGACACTTTATTCAAGATAAAGGAGTCTGTTTAGCAAGGAATATCAGAAAGCCAAGTCTTGACTGTGGCGAAAGGAGGAGCTGGGGGTGGAGGAGGGTAATTTGCTCCTGAGCAAGTGAAAAAGCTGCTGAATAATTCTGAGTAGAGCTTATATAGGAATGTCGTGGTAGGTGTCGTATTCTATGCAGATCAGCTGAGAGTCAGCCGATGAAAGCTTGACTCACATGCAACTAATTTAGGCCTACATTTAAGATTGATATATTTAAGAATTGCATATAAAAAACCATGTTCATACTTTGTGTCATTTTTTCACAATTAACAGATTTATACTGACTTGAGGCAATTTAAATAAATGCATTTTAAAAGTAGAATTATGTAAACTAGACCAACACAGATGCAAATAGATCAATAATAAACTATGCCATGATTTTTGATTGAAGAAAGAATCTTACCAGCTCTTCACTATTTCTTAAAGGGGTCATATGAATGATGCAAAAATAACGTTACTTGTGTATTTGGACAGCACCTGCAAGTTATAGCAGTTTAATGGTACAAAACAAAACCGTAGTTTTCCACATTTTGCCGGGTAACAAGTCATTGTTTTTGCTCCTCTTGCACGCCTTCGAACCTTATTGATTTTGACCACAAGCTCATACATCGGCCAAAACGCCGCTGGTGTGTGCTGTGATGGCAGCCTATCATTGCGTGTGTGATGGCCCGAATACCTCATAGGCAGTGAAGGGAATGGGTACGCCCCCTTACCATATTGGAACCACATAGCGCCCCACGACATGGCTGGCGGACGCGGGCAGCGGCAGCAATACTACAGCGAGAAGAATCAAGTTACGCTTCTTTAAACATTTGGGCTGTCGTGGCTGCGCGGTATGCAAATCTTCAGCCACATTGTGACGATAGACTTATGGGGCAGTGTTTAGTTAGGCTTTTACTGAGGGCGGTGGGACAAGCTCTTAACTTTGTTTATAAAATAATTATCTCTGTGGGGTTTTGAGCCTTTAGTCGTTGCAACTTATGGATCCGTCAGGAGGTAAAGTAAGTCTGCTTTTTCTTGGTTGGTTGCCACGAACTAACTTGTTAACTACTCCAAAGAGAAAGGAAAACTTGAATCGCATCATATGACCCCTTTAATGTTGACATGACCTACCTTTGTTGAACATTCAAACACCACTAAATCTTACATTTAGGTCTACTTTTTTGTTTTGTGTTTGTTTTTTGAGACATTCCACTAATCTCACCCATCATCAGGTGACACTGGTGAGAGGGTTGTTGGCTATGGTAGTGATGGTAAACTAATCACCTTCTCTGTTTTACTGGGGATTAGTATTAATATAACTACACCAGCATCAGCACCATCTGACACCCGAGCCGGGGCTGTTGTGTGTGTGTGTTAGGTCGTGGGTGATGAGTGTTGATTATGCAAAACTTCACGGTTCATACTTTTCTACGCAAGTATGTTTTCTGTCTACTTGAGCTCCATTTCGTGCATTGTGGATTTCTGAAATGTGTCAGTGCAATTCATAGTGGGCCCTCCTAGGGTACTAATATCAAATCAGGGTTATTAGTTAACTAAAACTAAAACCATTAGGGAAAAAAAACAACTTGGAATGAAATAAAATATTTTTTAAAAAGTCAGCTTATTTCACATTTTCATTTGGTTTAACTTGAAGTACTTACATAATGAAATAAAAAATAACAAAACTATTTTTTCCTTTTTTATTTTAATTAAAGGATTACCAATTTTGTTGTTTTTATGATTTTTAAAAAAAATTATGTCTATGTAGTACATACATACATACATACATGCATTTACATTTTTTTAATTAATTTTAATGTTTATTTTATTTCATTTATTAAAGTAATGCTTTTTATGCTTTTTAGCTAATGATAATAACCCTGGATATTATTCAGATAGCTGCTAAACATGTTGGCTCGACGTCTCTTCAAACTGTTGCTCTGGTTTGACAGTAGCTGACCTGAAAGAGAAAACTTTTGTTGCATGAATTGCATTTTGAACCATTTCAGAATACCGTGATGCATGAAATCTAGCTTGCCAAAATAGACAGCTTTGAATTTATGCACTTGGGGTAATGCAAGTTTCTCATCTTTCTCCACTGACAGCCATTTAACAACAGCAGTCATGTTCTATTGAAATTTTGGCCATATCATTTTTTTTGGAAGCAACATATAATTTGCAAATGTTTCATTATATTATAAATGTTTGGCATGTTTTTTTCTTCTGCACAGCAGTGGTACTGTATGCTTTAGTCTGGGTTATCAGGTTATGTTGTGGTTTGGGTTTAGTTTTACCTCTTATGGCTTATATTTTCTGTTATTTTTAATTACAGCAGCCTGCAGGTAATGGGTAATTTTATTCATTAAATGCTTTTGAAGCAAAAAAATAATGCTTTTGAAGCAAACAAAGAAGCAAGACACTGAGAGAGCAGCCGTTTGTATGTTTGAGTGTGTTGAAGTGTGCGTCTGCGGGTCTCAAGCACTAATGGAGGACGCTGGGGTTTTATTGGAGAGCTGCTGTGGAGATGCCAGACTGGGCTTCAGCTGCAGTTACGCTGGAGAGATGTGGAGTTTTACAGGCTTTCTGTTGATTCTCATAGATGACAGTAGATTACACAGAGAGAACAAGAGACTCCATGTTAATTAAAAGCACATGCAGTGAATTTTTGTTTAGTTTTTTTGGTTTGTGTTTGCCGTGAGAGAGCCAGTGTCACTGCTGTACTTCATCTCTTAAGGTTTGAAGTTATTGATTGATTTTCCATGACTTCCATTTATTTGGTTGCTTATTTTCTTTCCATTAGGTTCATTTATGTATTTGTTTGTTTGTTTGTTTGCTTATTTTCTTTCCATTAAGTTCATTTATTTATTTGTTTATTTGTTTGTTTTCCCATGAAGTCCATTTACGTTTATTTACTTACGTACTTATTTATTTAGCAAATAAATCAATAAATCAATCAATTAAGGTTTGAAGTTATTGATTGATTGATGATTGATTGTGATTGATTTTCCATGACTTCCATTTATTTATTATTTAAGTCAATTTGTTTGTTTGTTTTCCAAGAAGTCTATTTACATTTATTTACTTAATTATGTACTCATCTATTTAGTAAATGAATAAATTAAGTCTATTTATTTATTTATTTTTAATGAAGTCCGTTTATAATGTTAACTTCTTAAGGCGTCTTATCCCAAAACATACATAATTTGACAATTTACACATTTTCTCTAACCCTTCGAGTTAAATATTTTAACCATTTAAGCTGTTTTTGCAGCTTAATTTAAAGGGGAAACAAACTTTCTTGTCCCATTGAAATTTTTTTTCTTGTTATAAGCTCAAACTTCACAAAAGTTTCTCTGTAATTCTCTGTAATTAATGTCATTACACTTTATTTGTTTAATTTGTAGATAGGATGTGTAGATATATTCACTTATTATTTTTTATATAAATATAACATGCATGTTGCATAACATGCATATGAGCGCAGGTGCAATATGTGCTCTAATGACATTAGAGACAGTATAGAATGAAAGCTGGGCATCTAGTAATACAAATAAATGGGAGAAAGCATTGCGGTTTAATTTATTACAGACTGTGCAAGCATAATTTCTAATGCTATTGTCAGATTTGCCTGTTTTGATGTTTTTTTTTACTAGATGTCGGTCTAGTAGACCTGAGCTGTACTGGTTTGTAACAAAGATGGCTGAAGTGAAGTGTCTTGCCTTGTTGACGTGTGTGTGTGTGTGTGTGTGTGTGTGTGTGTGTTTGGAGGATGTTTATATTGGAGGAGGCTTCTGTTTCCACATTAATGAACTAAAATTAGTTTATATCCACTGAAATAACAATGAAAGTACTTTAGGGAAAAATAATTGTGAAATCCCAGGCCTTGAACGGCCTCTCTCAACAGCTTGAATCATGTAAACTAAGCTAAACAACAGATCGTGTCAGCTTTACGAAAACCTGTAGTTCTTTATTCCCTTTTTGCGTGTGTGTTCTTGATTGTATGCATGTGTTGTTTATGCATCTGTCTGTTTTTGTGTTACGGTTCAGGTTTGACGTTTGTTAGGCCACATCCAAACACACAAATGAATCCTCGCTGGTTCTGAACGCTTAAACACACAGACGGGTGCCAGATCCTCATCAGAGCGCAGATTAAACTGACCACACAACTTCCTAAGCACAGAAGACGTCAAACATAGCATCCGATTCAAGCGTTCACAGCAGGGTTGAATGCAGGTTACTTGATTATATGGGTTTGTGGGAGGTGTTTTTCTGACCGATTGGAGGAAATGTTTAGCTTGATTTAATTAAACCGGCTAAACTTCATCTCAAACCCCTTTTGAGTAACCTCAGGATCATAACAACCCCTGACATGAGTTCACATCCCCAGAGAGAGACCAAAAAGAGCTTATTTATGCTTATTATTTATGAGTTTATGCTTAAAGAACAAGGGAAATATAAGTGAAAATTGAAAAAAGTAAATCCTAGAAAAAAAAAAATCAATTTTCACGAGATTGCTAGTAAATTTTAGAAACAATTAAATAGAACCAGCATGTAACAGATTAAATTAAAGTGTGAAATTTTGAAAAACTGAAATAGTATTTTCTTGTAAAGTGTACTCCAATTTTTTTTTTTACAGTGTGGTAAGTGACTGCTTTAATTTGTATTAGATGAATCTGGAAAAATAATGTGAAAATTGAAACAGCACAAGAAAAATAACAATGTTTATGCATGTATTTATTTTCATAATAACCAGCACTGACAGTAATGAATGAATGAAGCCGTAATAATACTGTACATTTATTTTAGTGTTATTATTAATATTATTCAAGTTCCTGTTAAGAGTCGACTTTCTCACCAGATGAACTTCATTTTTAACTCTCGCAGATCTGAATTTGGACTCTTAACACTCTTTTGTCCCAAATGTCTGAAACATTATTCTGAAAGAAAAACAGTTTGGACATTTGGACTCTGATAGATGCAGAGAGAACACAAATGTTTCTCTGTAATTCATCTATTCTAACTGATATTTCATTTGTAAACAATAAGAAACGGAGAGAGACAGAGCCAGCAAAAGATGCCAGAGCTAGAGATCGGCTTGCATTTTAATATGTACTGTATTGTTTATTATAAAACCGATAGTTCCGGTCCTTGATTCTGATTGGTTGAGCCAAGTTCAAAGCTGTTGTAAATTACTCTACAAACACACACCTTTGTTTACATCTGTGTGTTGCTCTGCAACCACTTTATTGGAACCACAACGGTTTCTGAGGAACTACATTGTTTGGCGGAAGAATAATGCTTTTATTAATATCATTACACTTTATTTGCTCTGTTTTATTTTGTGAAACCTTACTACGTATATGGAATAACCGTTTTATAAAAGCAATAAGCCCCGTGAAGCCGTGGTTTACAGTGAATTTATAACAGCTGAGGGGGTTATAACAACGCCCCTTAGCTGTTATAAATTCATTGTAAACCACGGCTTCTTGGGGCTTATTGCTTTATTTTGAATTTTTTAATGTGACTCATTTTCTGTGCACATTCAGAGTGGAATACTAGCTTACTGTGCACTACACACTGTATAGTGCATACTATTTAAATAAAATAAAATAAGTGAAACACATTACTCCACTCACACTTCAAACAGTAGTATGCTACATTGTAGTCAGATGGCCTCAAAATCTAAACCTCATTTGCATGTTTAATTTGGTGAGTGTTTGGTGAGTTAATCTTGTTGTTATTACTATTATTATTTTTTTGCATTTTTAATCCAATTTTATTTAAAATGTCTTACATTTGAGTCAAGGAAGGAGAGAAATAAACTTGCTGGAAATGAAAGGTCAGGTTGAGTACGTTGCATTGTGGGATGCAGTTTTCTACTCTGTTTGTTTTTCTTCCTCATTATTTTGTGTCTTGTTTTCTAGTATAAGTTTCTAAACATTCTTAATTCAAGATAAATTGACTTAAAGTGAAATGACTTAAGATTCTGAGATGAAAAATGTGTCAAAAGTTTGTTCAAAACAATAAAAAACTCATCATTTTTCTTACCCCATTTATTTTCCCCTTGCTTTTTAAATATAAACTCACTTTATTTTGATACATTTTTTAGAAAACAAGTCTTTACCCTTTAAAATCCTTTACCTAATTTATCTAGTATTCCTGGTCAAAAACTGACCAGCCTTTAAAAAATTGCTTGTAAATCTCTTATTATGCTATATTATCACTAAATCTTGCATTCAGTTTTTTATCAACTTGTTTTCTTGCAATTAGAAAAGGTTTTGTGTTTCTTTTTGGAACTGATTAATCGTAGGCCTCATCGATCTGAGCATATGCACCTCAGTTTGGAGGTGACCCCCTCAGGGGTGAAAAAAAACAAACAATTTATGGATAATTTTGGAAATATTCACTAAAAAAAGAGGTGCATAAGCTCAGATCAATGAGGCCTAAGATCAGTCAGTTCCAAAAAGAAGTACACTGTAAAAAAAAATCCGTAAAATTTACGGTAAAAAAACGGCAGCTGTGGTTACCGGAATTTTACCGTAAAAAATAAGGTAGCAACGTTTTAGGTTTTATGGTTTTAACTTAAATTTACAGTTAAATAACATAATTTCATTAACTAATATAATGTTAATATACCAACCTATTGAAGTACTGAAATCTGTTTTGCAGGTGGTGATGAGAAAGTCACATGATGATCCAAAGCCTAACACAAGCAGCTTTGAAAAATATTAATATATTAGAAGGTGCACAGTGTCATTCATGCAAACACAACACACCATCATGGTAACACACATGAAACTGAAATATTGCAATAAACATTAATTTAACAACACTAATGTAAGATTAAACCCTACTGTACACAACTAATAAGAAAAAACTAAGAAGAAACATAGTTATTTCAACAAAAAAACATACAATTTTAAATGTAACGCAGGGAATTCTGGGAATGTCAATTTACGGTTATTCATTGTAAATTATACGGTATTTTTCACTTCCAAAAACGTTATACTACCGTAAAATTAATGTCCAATTCAGTTTTTCACCGTATATAGTAGGGGAATTTACCGTTAACCATTTAACAGGCTTTTACTGTAGCATTTTTACAGTCTTTTACCGTTAAATTCACGGTCATTTTTTACAGTGTACAAAACATGTGCTAGCTGAAATAAAACAAGCTGACAAGAGATTGAATCCAAGATTTGGTGATAATTTTTTTGTAGGCCAGCCATTTTTTGAACAGGAACACCGCAAGTGCAGCAAGGTGGGAAACAATCCTTAAAGGTACAGAAATTGTTTTTTTTTGGGAAGGTGTTATACACACAGTGTGAGCATAATTAGTTTTGTCCAATGCGACAACATTAGCATTTTGGGGGAAAAGAAAATCCTGAACACACAACATAAGGGTTAAGCAAGGTAAATGTATCTTGATTTAAGTTTTAAGACAAAAATACCAAGTAAGAAATCATGTTTTTGCAGTGTACTGCTCATTTGAGCTAATTCATGTGCATACTGACCTTTTAGCGACCCTTGTACGGACCACTGTGCATCTGCAATTCTTTGCTCAAACAAGAAATCAGACAGATTTACTCTTAAAATCGGACAGCATCAGGGTTACAGGTCTTTTTTATGAACCAGGTTTGCACAGACCTCTAATGTAAAGTAATGTGAACAAGAAAGAGAATGTGAATCAATCAGGTCTTTTAGCTGTTGCAAAACCTGCATGTTCTGGACTGTGTAGGATGATCAGTTTGCCCTCACATGAACATGATTTGTATGCCATGTGTGTTTTTTTTTTCTCATGACTGCTCTCAAAGCATTAAATTACTCTGTAAACCTCCTGCACTTTTATCTCTAAACTCTCTCTCTGCGTCAGTTCTAAGCTCTTAACTGTCTAAAAGTGTAAGCTGAAGCCTGTTTCACCAGAACAACACACACTGTCCTGCACTTCAGCACATCCCTGAATGTGTGTGGCGGCGTTCACAGGATATCACAGCTGGATGAAATCCCATTTTCCATTAGCGAGATACAGCAGGATAAAAATCAACATTTGGAAGAGAGTTCAAAGCGTAATGAAATTTCCACCCTCAGATTATTCTGCTCAACAGAAATTGTAATATTTCATGGTTTCGAACTTGAAAAGAATATACAGTAATAATGACCTTCCTTCATGTCCTTTTGCTCTCTTGATTAATTACTGATATAGTAATTCCTGATTGCAACATAGCGTCTTAAAGGAATAGTTCACCCAGAAATCAATATTCTTTCATTCCGTGGAAAACAAAGGTCTAGAAGGAGATATAATGCCCAAATTGCTCTTTTCCATGTACTGTAAGTAGGTCCAAAATGACAAAATATATAGAAAAAAGTGTATGTGATGGCAGAATATTTCTTTTTGGTTGAACTGTCACTTTAAAGCTGATGTGAGTCATTTCCGTCATTTGAAACAGGCTTTCAAAACACTGTATATGTATGATACTTTGAAAAATATTCTTGATGTTTCATTGTAGTTTTCAGATCAGTCTACTGGTTTCTGGGTTGTTTAAAGAAATGGTATATAGATGGTTGTTACCAGTACCATTTAAAGTTCTAGTTTTCTAATTCTGTAGAAAAACATTTCTGGTTGTAATTGGAGCCTTAATTTTTAGGAGTGAAGTTAAGGCCATTTTTTGAGCCCATACACTCTTACTTAAAAATAATGGTTCTTTATTATTGGCATTGATGGTTCCGTCAAGATCCTTTAACATCCATTGAACCTTTCCATTCCATTCGTGATTCTATTTTTTGAGCAAAATAATCATGATTAACTGTTTAATCTTGATTATTTTGCTAAAAAAATGAAATCATAATTATTAATCATGATTATTGTCGTAAAAGTTTTTGTTCTTCATTTCATCACAGCACAAAGAGAATGTCAACTCACAAAAAAAAGGCCAACTGATATGTTTGCTGGTGTTTTCAGCTCACCAGCGCTTTTCTGTAATGTAGAGTGTGCAGGCGCATGGTTGCCAGGTTGGGAAGATGAAGTAAACCATTGGACAGAAAATTTATTGATTTATGAAAAAAAGCTCTGATTGTGTTTAAACTCTTGAAATCTTGCAACTGCAGCCATGAAAGCTTGTGGATGCTTGTTACCAATCCAAGATAATGCATATGCCAAATTAAAATAAAATGTTTTCAGGATAAATAACCATAAATGCTTAATAAATTGAGAGAAATCGTGAACACGATTAAAATCCGATTTAGCGTGCAATCCGATGTCAACATATGACTTGTCTGAGAAGCAGGAGTTTTATTTTGCTCTGCATTTATCTCACTGCTATCTTATTAAGATAACACAGTTGTCATATTTTGTTCCTGCGGCTGGTTTTTGACGTTTTTCTCACCCAGACACAAATGTTCATTCACACACTGTAGCAGAACAGGAAAGTGTTTGAAAGAGTTTTAGTTATTAATGAAGGGATATCAGCGAGTCGTGCGTCAGACTGCATTCTCAGGGCGTGAGATATAAACGAGACGTCAATCAGATGCTTGACGTCACCATAGGGCAGATGTACACCGTCTTACACCGTTTGTGTATGTTTCTGTCTAAACATGAACGAACACACACACACACACACACACACACACACACATATACATACATCATACATCATTCATCAGGTTTGTTTTTGTGAAAAGTGGGGACATCCCATAGGCGTAATGGTTTTTATACTGTACAGACCGTATATTCTATTGCCCTACACAAACCCTACCCCTAACCTACCCCTTACAGGAAACTTTGTCAATTCAATTTTCAATACAATCCATTCTGTGTGATTTATAAGCGTTTTGAAAGTGGGGACATGGGGTAATGTCCTCATAAGTCACCTTCTCTTTGTAATACCTATGTTATACCTTTGTCAATATACACATTTATGTCCTCATTTGTCACACAAACTCGCACACACACACACACACACACACACACACACACACACACACACACACATACACATACCATACACACACACACCAACTTATACATCACACACACACACACCCGCATCTCATACCTCAAACAACCACAACACACCACACACATAAGATCTGTTCATTTGAGTGTAGTAAAATGGTCTAAGGAGTTTAAGAATGTAAGAATGACCTTCATTGTCTATCAATTAAATACTATTAACTTAATAAACAGTTCCACATGTAATTTAAGACTTACTCTAATTGCAGGGTTATTGCATGTGCTGGTATTTTTGTCATTATGTGTGTGTGCGCGTGTGTGTATTTTCTCTCTCTTTCTTTGTCATTATAATACTGTAGAATGACAGAATGTTCTAAGAATCTGAGTGATGCTGATGCAGTTCATTTTTATTGTCTTTTGACATAATTTCTCTGCGTCTCTCTGGTAGGTTGAAGTATAAATAATTATCCGCAAATTATCTATGAACATGATGCGTGTTAATTATTTTTTAAGTTATATTTATGGGCTTTTTATTTTGAGAGGACAGTGGGGGGGGGATAGCTGACAGAACCACTGGTGGGAGCAGGACAGGATCTGCAAAGGACCTCGAGGTCGCTGTGAGCGCAGTTGTGATTAATTATTCATTGTTATGTATTTAAATAACTTCTGCCAGTTACACTACTGTTCAAAAGTTTGGAGTAAGTACACGATTTTTATACTTTAAAAAAAGTACACAAAGCTGCATTTTTTGATTAAAACAGATTAACAATAATATTGTGAAATATGAATATATTTCAATGGAATTTATCCTGTGCTCAAGCTGATTTTTCATCATAATTACTCCAGTCTTCATTTCCCTGATTCCTTCAGAATCACTATAGTATGCTGAGTTCTGCTCAAGGACATTTCTCATTTTATTCTTTGAAAGTTTTCCAGCTTTAATTTTTGGAAACATTGAGGTGTGTAACATTTGTGGTCAGGCTGCTTTGATGAAGAGAAGTTCAAAGAACAAACTTTACGTGAAATTTCTTTTGTAACCTTATAAATGTCTTTACTGTCACTTTTGATCAATAATGGCACTTTGCTGACAAAATGTAATTTCTAAAAAAGAAAAATCTTACTGACCCAACTTTGCACAGTATGTACATCAAAGCCGGTTTGTGGGTGTTTTAGTCTGGGGGGCATTGTTTTTTACATCTCTGTACTGGGTAACAACAGCTAATTTTATATCTGGATTTCATTTGAATGCTATTTCCTCCACAAAACGTCTCCCTTAAAACATTGATGATTCTTCCGAATTTGCTAGGGAAGGATATTTAAAGCCTTATGTCGAATGGATGAACTATGGAAACTCAAATGAATTTTAATAAATATCTTTACAAAGTGAATTTCTATTTTCTCTCTCTCTCTCCCCTCGGTATTGGCTGCTGGCCGTCTGTCCTGTGGACTATATTGTGAGACTGCAACAGAGGATTAGCTCTCACTGCAGCGTGCGAGTGCTAATGTCATCTACTGATCACAGTGCCAAACCCGTCCGCCCGCTGATCCTCCTCTTAAGACCTCCGCGGAGGATACATCCCTTCTCAGGAACTCCCGATGGTCATGTGTGTGTGGTGTGTTGTGTTTGCATAACAAAATGGCCCCATATAGGAGCAGAAGGTTTTACAATCTCCTGTTATAGTGACACTCTCAAGATGTTTGTGACTGTATTTTTTTAGTTACACAATGTCCCATAAACTAAATTGGATAAACCCCTTTGGAACATCTTAAAGTCAAAATGAGAAAAAAACTAGAGAGTGTGTGAGATTGTTGTAAAGTCTTAGATTTTCATTCTCAGAGTGGTAACTATCCCAGCCCTCTGCCTCCCACACACACATGCACACAACAGTATCGCTTATGCAAGCTATTTGGAATTATTAAAGATTTTAATGTTTTTAAACAGAATTCTCTTCGCTCACCAAAGGCTGCATGTATTGTCCAAAGACATTAATATTGTGAAATAGTATTGCAACTTAAAATAACACTTTTCTATTTGAATATATTTTCAAATGTAAATGTGCAAAGCGAAGTCAACATAATTACTCCAGTCTTCAGTGTCACATGTCCTTCAGAAGCCATTCTTAGCTGCTGATTAGCTGCCAAGAAACATTT
The DNA here is from genome assembly GCA_018155175.1 of Sinocyclocheilus anophthalmus. Classification (NCBI taxonomy): domain Eukaryota; kingdom Metazoa; phylum Chordata; class Actinopteri; order Cypriniformes; family Cyprinidae; genus Sinocyclocheilus; species Sinocyclocheilus anophthalmus. The sequence continues at coordinate 62,747 of JADLZN010004928.1, forward strand.
ATATACCATCGTGTGCCGTCTTCATATTTTTTTGACAGAGTACGACACGTATTTCATCAAAGCCACAGTAAAGGCATTTAAAATGTTACAAAAGACTTCTGTTTCAAATGAATGTTGTTCTTTTGAATATTCCATATCATGAAGCAGCCTTAAAATGTGTTTTAAGTTTCCACAAACATATAAGCAGTTTTCGAAATTGATAATAATAAGAAGAAGAACCATTGTAAATGATCGAGCAGCAAATCAGCAAATTAGAATACTTTCTGAAGGATCATGTGACACTGAAGACTCAGGAATCACAGGAATAAATTACATTTGATAAGATATATTCAAATAGAAAATAGTTATTTAACATTTTAATGATATTTCACATTATTACTGTTTTTACTGTATTTTTGATGTAGGCTTGGTGAGTATAAGAGACTTCATAATTATTCCAAATTTTTGACCACCACTAGTTTAAAACCAAACCTGGCCTGGTTTCTTTAGGATACAAAACCTAATTCTGTTCTGCCCTGCAGGCGAAACAAATTCAGAACCACTCTACAAACTTCCATGCGGTCGTTCCGTGTCATTATGAATACAGGCCTATGATTTTACAGCAAACCACAGTTAGACGTTCCCTATGTACTGCCACTGCCAGCTCTAGATGTGGTCACAGCAGATTCATTCATGTTTTTGTCTATTGTTTGTGTTCCAACAGAGCTTCCAGTCTTCTGAAACCATATGTGGCACCAAAGGTAGGAGATTTATACACACATACATCCAGCCAGAGCGCACAGCTGGAGTATTGTGTATATGTCATTATTCCCCTCTGAGACAGACACACAGCTCTATATGTATGCATGAGTTTTAGTTTTGCATGTTTGTAGCAAACATAAGTGTGCTTGGTGCGTTCAGTTATCTGTCTTGAATTGCTAAAAGTCACATGCTGTCATTCAGAATAGAATACTAGAACATTTCATTATTATTATTATTTTTTAAATATATTTTGTGAAACAGTGTGCTACATCGGTGTCACATGAAAGTTGCTGTCCAGTTATAGATATGAATATTTGCATTTATGCATTGCATTTTACATTTGGCAGATCATTTTATCCAAAGTGAACTGCACTGCATTCAAGCTATATATTTATATTCATGCATTCCCTGGGATTGAACCCTTGTCATTGGCGTTTCAAGCACTACTGTATGCTTTACCGTTTGAGCTACAGGAGTGCACTATTTGGTGTATCTCAATGGTACACAAATAACATTAATTTGAGTTAAAATGGTGAAATTATCTGTTGCTTCATGTGAGCAAAAAAACACCTGAAAATTAATATATTTTTGTTGCTTTTTCAGTGCAACACGCTGTCAGTGAGAACAGGACTTTGAAAATGCATCATAAGGTCATATGACCAAAATATTTATCATGGCATAGTCCGTTCTGTTTTGCATACTTTTTTCTAAAATAATATATACTGTATTTAGTAAGTGGTCAGCTAATATTCCATTCTGAACATACTGACACACATTATTTAGGTCTCCAGTGGTGGAGCTTCTGTTGTATAACCCATTTGTTGTTGTCTGTTGATTTTGAGTTGCTCTTGTTGTTTTGTTTGAGTCCTGCATGTGCTTTCCTCCATGTTTAGGATGATTCTGTGGAAATCATCAAACCCGTTCCCATGACAACCTCCATTCCATCTTCTTCTGACATCACAAACTCCACCCACATCACTTCATCCTCCAATAGGAGTGCTCGCCCGTTTGGAGGGGCAGGGTCACCACACATAGCCTCTATTCCGTCCGCCGTGTCTGCTTTTGCACCCGCCTCCTCAGCTCAAAACCCTAATCCACAGGCTCCGCCCACTCCTACTGATGGTTCACCCAATCATCTACCGGCGGTGCCCCGCCCTTCAGTGTATAACACACCCATCAATCTCTACTCCAATGAGAATGCCTGTGAGGTTGCCATGGGCCAGAGGCGGGGCCTGCTGGAAAGCCAGGGTGAAAGCTCTCAGCTGAATGGGTAAGAGTTTGATTGACACTTCAATGCCCCACCCCACCTATAAACATAGAGCTCAACTCAAAATGTAACAACTGCTTTTTCAGTGGCCTGGGTTCTGGAAGCATGTTTCCCGTTTGTTTTCTCCTTAGACGTTTCAGAAAATATCTTTTAAAAATGTTTTCAGAAAATATTTTAAAAAATGTATGTAAGGACAAAGAGACAAGGCTGTGCACTACAGTATAAGGGAATTAATAAACTATGCATCCAATAAAACTTTGTAAATGATGTAAATCAGTTGGGGCTTTTGTGGCTTCCCTGCTACAAAAAGCATCTTAAACCAGTATAAGCAGGTTTGCTGGGTCTCCCTTCCTGGTTAGGCTGGTCTATTAGATGGTTTTAGCCGGTTTTTAGACATTTTTCAGCTAAAAGTAATGAGAATGACACAACACAATTACTAAAACTTTATACTAATATATCACTGTTCAGAACAAGTTAAAACAACAGCTTATACCAAATCAGTTTCGGAAGAGGTTTTAATGTATTTTGTTATTAGAAATTACTACAATGTATCATTTTTTTGTTTGTTCTTTGTATCTGGATGTAATAGCTACTGTATATGTGATATTTTCAAATGTCATATTGCAGTTCAAACCACAACATATGACAAAATAATCCTATTATGATTTCACGAATGTGAACTAAATTACGGCTTACAGTTTATGATTTTGAATGCATATACTATTTTTAAACAAACTCAGAGCTCAAGGTTAGTCCATCTTAAAATGTTAGAAAAAAGGAGAGAAAGAGGAAAATATTAGAGATGTGGGAGAGAAAACTGATGAGAACCAAATGCTTCTCGTCATACTACGCACTCATCTAATGGTTTTTATCCTCCCTCTCTCATAAACTCTGATAAATCCTCCTCATTATCCTCATACAGCTGTACATTATAGAGTCAAATCAGTGCCAGCCCTGTTTCTATGATTTTTATAGGCAATTGTTGAGAAAACATATTCCTCCTTAATGCAGCCCCGTGTGTGCCTGGTTCTGGATACTGTATTTTGTTTGAATGGAAAGAATTCCTCTGGATTAAGTTTGTTTTATTTTTTGTTGACCAATATGGTGTTTTTAAAGGAATAGTTCACCCATTTTCTTCATCAGAACAGATTTGGAGAAATGCAGTATTACATCACTTGCAGTGAATGGGTGCCGTCAGAACGAGAGTCCAAACAGCTGATAAAAACATCACAATAATCCACACCACTCCAGTCCATCAATTAACATCTTGTGAAGTTGAAAATCTGTGTTTGTAAGAAACAAATCCATCAAGGCATTTTAACTTTAAATTGTTGCTTCTGGTCAAAATTTGTATCCATAATTCATAATAACGCTTCATCCAGTGGAATGTATGTGTTTTCAGCTGTTGGTCCGTCTCAGAGGGCTTCAGGAATCAGAGTTATGTATATTCAGCCAGTGATGATGAGATGATTGTATGAATTTAATGGTTATTTTTCTACTTTTCAGCAGGTGACTCCAGCCACAAAGTCAGTACCATACTGATGCTCCTTTCACTGTGTGTGTGTGTGTGTGTTTGAAATAATTGGCGCCGGTGATTATATTTGTCGTGAACAACGATTTGTTTTATTCCCCAGCCCCACATGCCCTTTGACTTTTGTACGCGTCCCCCCCCCCCCGGACACGGACCCCTAAGAATTTTTTCCATTTCCATACTTCGTCAACACTAAATTTGAGAGGGGGTGCTTTGCTTTTTTTCTTGTTTGTGAATATACCTAAACTACTATGTTATAAACCACAGTCAAGTTATTAAACTGTAAAGTGTAGTGATAACAAACGCTGGTTTGGTAGCGGGGGTTTTAAATGTATTGCGTCTAATTTCTGATTTGTCTTCAAGACAAAAAAAAAAACCACATATTCTTGGTATGTTATTGAGTGGGGAGGTTATTCGGTGGGATGGCAACCGAGAAGCTTTAACTCCGAATTGCTGTTTGTATAACGGTGATGTTCCTAGTTGGCTTTTTATAGGTTTATATCTAAATTTTAATTCTTCATGCTGGTCTAACATGGGTTGCCATCCTGACCCCTAACGCAAAAGGACCACATAAACCGCTTAAACCAGCAAAAGGACCAGCTTAATCCTGCAAAGGACCCGTTTAAACCAGCAAAGGACCAGCTTAGACCAGTTTAAACCAGCAAAGGACCAGCATAAAAACCAGCAAAGGACCAGCGTACCCCAGCATCCAGTGTCAAAACATACCTAACAGCATAGCTGGTTTTTTTCAACAGGGAAATTCAAAACCCATGGTAGTACCATGGTAGGCCTACTTTTCTCATATTTTTCCCCCCTTTGATTGGTATCGTAGTACAGTATCAGATGGTGATATCATGGTATTTTAATATGAATAATGTACTGAAGGATCCCATGTTTATGTAGCCTGCTAGTAATTTACATGGTTTCCCAAAGTCCTTAAAACATCTTTGTACTAAACCTACTGGTATCATATATGTAAAACAAATAAAGTAAACAGAAATATTTTATTAGTGTAGCACCGCTGATCCCTTCTGAAGAAAAACAATAGACACCATCACAAAATTTGTAATGGTTTTGCTGGTTATAGTGGGACTTGTATTGGTTTAGTGGAAACTGTAATGGACCTTGTGGGTCTCACTCTTAAAAATAAAGGTGCTTCACGATGCCATAGAAGAACCTTTTTGTCTAAATGGTTCCATAAAGAACCTTTAACATCTGAAGAACCTTTCTGTTTCACAAAAGCTTCTTTGCGGTGAAAGAAGGTTCTTCAGATTATAAAAAGATAAGAAAGAGATGGTTCTTTAAAGAACCTTTGACTGAATGGTTCTTTGTGGAACCAAAAATGGTTCTTCTATGGCATCGCTTGAAGAACCTTTTGAAGCACCTTTATTTTTAAGAGTGGTAATTGGTCACCGTCTATTGGTGGCTTGTTAAAACCAATAAATCCTAATGGAATATGTCCCAAAACACACTACAAGAAACAATTTTTTATTGTTTTAATGGTTAAAAGTTGATGGTTTGTTGTGTCTGTAATGGTATTTGTAGTGGAAACCATTCAAATTTTCTGTGATGGTTCTATTTTTTTTTTCCCGCAGTGCACACTCAAGTAAAGCAAAGCAAAGCTGGGTTTGTGGTTCGTTGTTTCTTCTGTTTGTTTTGCATGAGTGTGTTGATGTGAGTTTGACGATAAGCATGTTATGTCCCTCTGTGACGTGCTGTATCGCAGTGGTCAGGTGGTCAGAGGTGTTTAACTGTAGTTTGACAAACACAGACAATCTTTCATCCACGCTCAGCCAGACAGCGCTGATTTATTGACAGCTTATGAATGGTGTACGTGTCAGTACAGACGGGCTTTGGTACGATCAGTATGTCCCAGACGTGAAAATGTTTCTGAGAGATTGGGTCGACGATTTCAGACTTACAGTGTTGCCAACTGCTTTCAATTGAAAGTAGCTAAAACTGGTAGCTAAATGTCACTAGATGACATCACAATGGCAAATTCACTGAGCTATATAAAGATGAACGTAGATCAGCGGGCAAAATGAGAACTTAGATAAGGTTTGTCCAAGAAGTAGGGGAAGTAGCTACAAAGTAGCTAAATTGGCAACACTTAGTACACCTCCTCTCCTAGGTTCATGAAACGGTCGTCCATAAAATGCATCTTAAAGATTCCTAAATGCATCTTACTTTCGGAAGGCCAATAAAGTGCTTTTGCTTTCGCCTAGAAACACACAGCGTCTCCCTGACATGCTGCTTCAACACTAACTGCGGTTACTGAAATCACGCCTTCTTTCTTTGCGTGCACATTTGGGCGGCATTATGCAAATATTCCCACATAGTGACCTAGATATGTGGGGTCGTGTTAGAACGAGCCATTTAGGTAGGAGTGGCTGACTCTTAACTTTGATAAAGGATATCTCTTTGGTTTTTGAGACTTTAGTCTTTGCAACTTTAGGGATGTTATCTAGTCACGAACAGCTTGTAACACACCAAAAAGAAAGGAAAAATTGAAATCACATCATATGACCCTTTAAAAAACTCACAAGCTTTTGTTTTTGTTTAATATTACCTATTTATCCGAAATACTGACTCGGGTAGCTTAAAACGATGGCATTTGAGGTATTTTCCGTCGATTTGATTAGCAAATCTTCATCACCATTCAATTAGTAAACATACGAATTTCTTTTAAAGGTGCATTGTGTAGTATTTAGTATCAATCTATTGACAGAAATGCAATATAATATACATAACTATGTTTTCAGAGGTGCATAAAGACCTTACTTAATGAACCGTTATGTTTTTATTACCTTAGATTGAGCAATTTATCTACATACACTGCGGGTCCCCTTACATGGAAGTCGCCACCATGTTTCTACGGTAGCCCTAAACGGACAAACTGCTCTACACAGCGCATTTCGTCACGTTGTTGTTCTTGCAAATAAAACACTGACACAATGATGAACAAGTACATTAATATTCGCAATATCATCGAATTATTAAATAATTAAGTAAATATAATTCCTTAATTTACCTTTGTAAAGAAATGTCATTGCTCTCTGCTGTCTTTACCGACGACATCTTAGTCCTGTATCGGCCACCGTAGCTTCTCTTAAAGGAGGGTTGAGCGCGGGACTGAGTCGTTGGTTGCAATTCGCACAGCTAGATGCCGTTAAAATTTACACACTGCACCTTTAAGAAATGTCTTTACTTTTTTCATGAAAAGATTTTCGCTCCAGAACCTTAAAAGAAGCTTCTGGTGCTTTGAATTTACTCACCCCCAAGTTTACCTTGAATTTGAGTTCCCTTGCAAAGTTTTACCATGGTAATCGAACTGTCACAATACCATAGCTAGCCTACACTATAGCAAAACTGCGCAAACTTACTTGATATAAGTCACTGCTATAATATAAAAATGACAGAACGATTGTGTAGGCTTCTTATTAAGGTGTTTTACAGTATTAACAATAACTGTTATAGGCTACCTAAGTATTTTGGCAGAAACCATGGTTCACCATGGAACATTTGAATTTGAATGCCTCCAAGAGCCTTTCCATTATGTAGCCTAATGACAGTTTTTTTATTTTATTCTTCATAGTGGTCCTCCAGCTGTGTTTAAGTGAGTACATCTGTAATGTGTGTGCCATCAGTAAAACCCTTCTAAAAGAGAATGGATGATTGAAATGTGTCATCTTTCTTATTCCTTTTTATGCCTCCTTCAGAAAACCTGCAATGAACAGGTAAAGAAGGAATAACCAGCAGTGCCCTTGTTTCTCAAATGCTTAGTTGCTTTGTGCATTTGATAGGCTATGCAGTTTGATATTTTTGTTGAATAGTGCATTTGATATGCAGTATGATTACATGTAAAGAGACTGACAGTATCTATGTTTGTTTGTGCGTGTGTAGACTTCCTCGTAAACCTATCACAGAGACAGACATTGAGTTTTACCACGTCCCGACTCACGGTGATGCCAGCAGGAAACGCATCATGGAGGACACAGAGGACTGGCGCCCACGGACAGGAACTTCACAATCCCGCTCGTTCCGTATCCTGGCTCAAATCACCGGCACTGAATCTGAATTCGGTGAGAGTTTATTTTTTAAATATGATTTTATTGCTTTTTATGTTTTATTATATGCGTTTGTATTATTTGAATAATAATAATAATCAGAAAATCATTCTTACATACATTTGTAGTATTTAATACAAGGCAACTGTTTACATAACAATGGTTTTATGAACCGTTTTGTTCTGCTCATGTTTCATGAATTAGGCCGATTGTGTGGAAAACCTTCAATACTGAATTTGGGATAAAGATTGAAAATCTAGCGTAGCATTAGTTCTGGCAGGTCACGTTAGTCAAGCTCGCATCAGCTGACTCTCAGCTGATCCCCATCAACCTATGGGAATACGACACCTATCTAAGCATTCATATATAAGGTCCCTCAGTATTATCAGCAGTTTTCGCATTGCTCAATAGCTAATTACCCTCCTCCATCCCCAGCTCCTCCTCTGTCAGTCAGGATTCAGCCTTCTGATTCTCCTTTGAATCAGACTAATTCTAAAATGTGTACATAACATTATTGAACTTTAACGATATCTGCAATACATTTATGTTGGTTCTGTTCTGTTTACCCTGGGGGGTTATCGCTGCTCTCCCTGCTCTCATCCATGCTAGGCTGCATGGATGCGCAGGGAGTTCTTGCCCAGAACAGAACCATACCGCCAATCCAAACTGTATGCTAATTGTCAATCATCTTTGACGATAGTGGTCCTGACAGAATTGACGTTTTAAACCAAAGTTGAGAGAGAGAAAAACAGATGGGAGAAAGCAAGAGAATGGGAATGTCTTTTATTACACGTCTATCACATTGAAAGCACATTAAATCTTTTCTGGATAATGTTTATGTCTTTCAGATCCCTCGCAGGAGGCTGAATCAGCGAAGAAGACAACAAAGTAAGTTCCTCTGCTCGCCAGCTGCTTTGGAGTGTGTGCTGTGTGCTTTTTTGTTTTTGTGATGAAGATGTGTTCAGCTTTTCTCTGAAGGGTGTTTGTGCTGTTATTTACCTGTGTGATTTTGGCGTCCCGTGGTGTTTCTGTTAAAGCTCTGGCTCTAGTTAACCAGCATGTGCAGATCACTGACCCTTTCCAGCACTAGGGCACAAAATAGACTTTCTTTATTCCTCAACAAATGGTCAGTAAAAGGAAGTGCTTAAAGGGATAGTTCACCCGAAAATAAAAAGTCTGTAATCATTTACTCACCCTCAAGTTGTTCCAAACCTGTATGAGATTCTTTATTCTGTTGAACACAAATGAAGATATTTTGAAGAATGTTGGTAACCAAATAGTTGACGGTACAGTACACACTGACTTCCATAGTATTTTTTTTTCAATACTGTGGAAGTCAATGTCTGTCTTCTTTTGTTTGGAACAACTTGAGGGTGAGCACACGATGACAACATTATTTTTGGGTGAACTATCCCTTTAACCTTAAGAAAGTGTTTGTTATCAACCTCAAAAGGTTGAACTAAATATTACATGAGCTGGTTTAATTGTCTATTACAGTTTGTATTCTTGCAACCTTTACTAAATATTTTATTTCTAAAAAGGGTTTAATAGACTGTTTGTGTGATTTAGTAATTACCATCACTAAAGCATGACATATGAAAAAACTGTTAAAAAAATAGATGTTTATTTTTTTTAAATGGAGCAGTTTGTTGAAATAAAGTATTACATTAATTTAAAAAATGCATACAAGTTTTTGGTAACACTTTACTTAAATCCTTTAAATGCATTATATGCATATTACAAAAGTAGTATTTTGCATTTATTATGCCTTGTAAGACACCTTATAATGCATTGTATGATCTCGTTAATAATTGTAAGCAGTTATAATACTTATCTATTCATTGCTACACCTTTAGAAAGTGTAATGCACTAAAACACATGACAAAAACTTCAAATATTCCAAATGCATTAACTTTGTTTATTTTGTTATTGAAAATATAATGCCATTACAATAGTGATGTCAAATGATTAATCGCGATTAATCGCATCCAAAAAAAGTGTTTGTTTACATAATATATGTGTGTGTATTGTGTATATTTATTATGTATATATAAATACGCACACATACCACATATATATACATGTAATATTTAAATGTATATATTTATATTCATATAATGTATATATAAATATATTTAATATATCAACATAACATATTTTTCTTAAATATATACATGCATGTACACAATAAATATATACAGTACACACACATATATTATGCAAACAAAATCTTTTATTTTGGATGCGATTAATCGCGATTAATCATTTGACAGCATTAATTACAATGTACATTATTATACATAGGCTTTAAATGAAGGGTTAGTATGTTTTTTTTTGAGTATCATATATCAGGTATTTATGGCTTATATAGTAAGATACAGTATGGAGCTCATACACCTACATTTTATTCATAGGCCCAAACTGAGAGTTATTCTAGTAATCTTGCACTGTTGTTGGTTTGCCGTTGAAGTTGTCGTGTAATAACTAGTCTTGTTTTGTGTGGGTGAATTCATAGTCTGTGAGGTTTCTTGGCTTCGCTTTCCAAAGAAAAGCAATATTATTATGACAATACAGTGTGCGTGTGCATTCTTTATGTGTATTTAAGTAATACATGAAAGCTCGGTTTGGGAAGTTACAGAAGTGAGTTTAACTCGTGTGCAGTGGCATTTCCGTCTGCATGGTTTGCAGTATCACCGTGCTGAAGACATTCACTCCTACAGCTCTTAATACTGTCTTTGTTTCTGTTTCTCTCTCTTGTTCATTCTCTGTGAACAGGGCAGTGAAGATTAATCCTAAGATTGGACCTAAATATCATAAACTCAGAGACTGGCACCATGGAGTGTCTGCTCGAACCCTTAACGTCCTCAGCCTGGTGTAGACGTGTGTGTGTGTGTGTGTGGGTATGTGTGTGTGAGCAGGTCTCTGTGGGATGTTTCCGTGTTGGAAACTGAAAAGAGACTGTGAAAATACAACTGCAGTTTTATCGGAAATGAGAGGGTCAGAATTGTCACAAGAAACGGCAACATGAGCTCTGTAAAGTGTGTTCGTGTAGATTTAACATCTCAAACTCTGTTCTTGTGGATTTAGTGATTTTTATTAGTGAAGCATTACTGTATTGCATTACACGTGTGGCTTGGATCTTATTTCGTTTCTGTAATGTTTCAGCTTTTGGTCTTTTGATTCCTATTTAAAGGAACATTTTGGGCTCAAAACTAGTTAAACTACACAGAGCATCTGTCGATTAGCACTGAAAAAAAAAATTCCCCTCATGTGTCGAATAAATTTAGCAGCATTTACAGTAATGCACTTCTGTGGTGTTCTGTGAGGAAATGTGCAGCTCATAGTTTTGTGAAAGTGCTTAATTCTTGTTTGTTAAAATAATTATTTTTCTGAACAGAAATGTATCTAGTTAGTTGCGTGGTCATGAGCCAAGTTTTAAATGCAGTTTATGCATTGTTGTTATATTTTCAAAACTGTGTGTATTTGAATTATTATTTGGTGCTCTATGGACTTCCAATGTTAGCGCATTACTGTAAATGTGATATTTATTTTCATAAAATTAGATATTTGTATTTTCTACGACAAGCCTTTCACAGATGCTGTTCTGCAAGTTTTAAACCCAGAATTTTCTTTTAAACTGTGCTGAATTTTATTTTATGCTTCACAATTTATTTTCATTTATGACTTAATTCCTTCCTCTGTAGCAAAATAGAATAAAGTGGCCTGTATTTTCTGAAGAATTCCTGTTGTGTATTTTCTCCTTATTCGTGTCAGTGTTTTTATCGGTTTATGTCCCTCAGTTACTGATTTTAAGCCAAAGTCATGATGTTTATCCAATCAGTTATGCAAGTAATGACAGGTCCACAAACTCGCTCAATCTAAAACTAGTGGGTCTTTAAAAAAGTGTCTCTACAGTACAAAGATCCAGTAAAGATTGTTATGAAGTGTTCCTAGTGTCCAAATTAGTCATACAAATGAGGAGCAATTCTGTGAATATATATTTCTTTTAATTCACAGTTCTAGGCAATATAAAACATCATTTGCATATTTAACTTGTAATGGTGAAAAGCATAAAACATATTTAATAAGAAATCATATGATATTATTGGTCATTGTATTTTTCCACACACATATGGCTTTGGTTTTAGAGACAGGGAGAGATGAAATGTGCGCAGTTACACATTATGTATTAATCAAATTTAAATAGGGTTAGTTTTGATTTCATGATTGAGCTGCTGCAGTTTTCATTTGTCGCCACTAGAGAGCAGCATTAATTCTTTCTTCTCAGCGGATACATTTTTTTATTTTAATCTAATTTCTAATTTACTTTTTCTGAGAACACGATGAAAATCTTTCAAAACATGCTTTATATGCAGCAACCATGGAAAATGTTACAGGGTTGATGGTCATTTCAAAAATGGCCATTGTAAGCAAATTATTTAAATCTTAAACAGTTAAAGTAAATAAAACTGTTCAATTCTATCTATCGATCTATCTATCTATCTAATCTATTATCTATCTATCTATCTATCTTCTGTCTGTCTGTCTATCTATCTATCTACTATCTGTCTATCTGTCTGTCTGTCTGTCTGTTCTGTCTGTCTGTCTGTCTGTCTGTCTGTCTGTCTGTCTGTCTGTCTGTCTGTCTATCTATCTATCTATCTATCTATCTATCTATCTATCTCTGTCTGTCTGTCTGTCTGTCTGTCTGTCCCTGCTGTCTGTCTATCTATCTCTGTCTGTCTCTGTCTGTCTGTCCGTCCGTCCGTCCATCCATCCATCCATCCTTCCGTCCGTCCGTCCGTCCGTCCGTCCGTCCGTCCGTCCGTCCATCCATCCATCATCCGTCCATCTATCTATCTATCTATCTATCTATCTCGGTTGTCTGCTATTCATGTCTGTCTATCATCTATCTACTAATCTATCGATCTATCTTCCTATCTAGCTACTATCTCTCTATCTATCTATCTATCTATCTATCTCTGTCTGTCTGTCTATCATGTCTGTCTGTCTATCTATCTATCTATCTATCTATCTATCTATCTATCTATCTATCTATCTATCTATCTATCTATCTATCTATCTCTGTCTGTCTGTCTGTCTGTCTGTCTGTCTGTCTGTCTGTCTGTCTGTCTATCTATCTATCTATCTATCTATCTATCTATCTATCTATGTCTGTCTGGCTATCTATCTATCTATCTATCTATCTATCTATCATCTATCTAGCTAGCTATCATCATCTCTCTATCGATCTATATCTGTCGATCTATCTACTTCTAATCTGTCTGTCTGGAGTCTATATGTCTACATATACTGTATTTGTATAATGATAAATGGGCTCTGATCACTATGATCAGGTTCACACTGACAGATTTCCTCTGCTCATGGATGTGTGTGATGGAGAACTTCCTGTGTGTTTGCCGATTGCTCCTCTCTCATTCGATTAGCCTGCTGTGCTGCTCCACTTTGATTGGATTATTTGCTGTGTAATGAATCTGATTGGCTGAGAGCAGTAACGATCACTCTTATAACTGGGGAGACGGGACCTGTGTCTGTTTTCTGTTGTGCCTCTGTGTGTTTGTGTGGATCTCAGTTTGTTATCTTCACAGAATAAAGTCGATTCAATTGTGTGTGCTGTATCCTGATGCCACCATCAGTTATTTTTTTCTTTATCCTATATTCTTTTTTTCAGATCATGGAAGAATATGCTAGCATTTGTCTGCAGATGTCTCTTATTCCTTTACTGAATATGGAGGATTATTAGTTTCACTAACAAAAAAACTACCAATCGTGCTGTGTTACTATGGTACGTTGGACCCATTGCAAAAAAAATACCGTAACTGTAAATATATGTTATTTATTTCAATTAGCGTTTAGCAATGCATTTAAATGCATCCATAATATATGCCTTCATTTTACGAATTCGATAAAAAGGTAAATTATAGGTATATCATAGTGATATTAAGTTATGTTTGGTATAATACATTGCGCATTTGCCAGTATCTTTAATCAGGTCACGTTAATATGAAGTTTTGCATTTGTTTTTTGTTTCTTTCTGTAATTGCCATTCCTTAACCCAGTGATAATTTAGTATCATTGATAATATGCCATAATAGTTTTTTTTAAATATTTTGTATTTTATGTGTTCACTTTAAATTTAGTTAAAAAAAAATTTTTTATTGTTGTGCAAATGTCATGTTTATGACTTTAAAAAAAAAGTTTCTATATAGTATTTATTATATTTTAATTTGTTAGTTTTAGTTTATTTATTTTTAGTTATTTTATTACTTCAAATTATTTTCTAAGTAGGCTGCCTATGCAGGGCCAGCGCTAAAGGGCCAACGTTTTGCCAGTGAGCAAATTCTCAGAGGCCCTGCGCTGGGGGTCCTTAGGCTAGCCCTAAGTGGGCCCGTAAAGGGCCACCGCAGGCTTGTTTGCAGGGACATTAAAATGATCCTCTAACCACAAACAAACACACAATACTGACTTCATTTTCAACACTAGATCTGTTGTTATATCACTTAAAATGGTACAAACTTCTTTTCTGACATTTACTGTATGAGTGTGGCTGTTTGTATTTTTGTGAATGATTGAATGTGTTTCAGTGTGGAATATCTCATCAGCATCCAGATTCAGAACTGAACTGTGGTTCTTTCGGTTTCTATGGCTGGCGTTTCCATAACATTCAGTCTCCGGGGGCTTGTAATTAGACAGGAGAGATTGACAGAGCGCAGTTGTGTGGCAGAGAATCGGGGTGGTACGGTGTGTGTGGGTATGAATGTGTGTGTTTGTGACGGCCACACAAGATTTCTAGATGCTCAGAGCCAAACTTCTGTCTCTCTGTCCATCAATATTCACTTGCTGCCTCACTAAATTAAAAACTGCTGGACTGCGCAAGCAGACCTGCTGTGTGTTTAATGAGCGTTGTGATGGCATGTCTGTCTGTACTCTAGGTACAGTAGAAATGAGCTGTGTTTGGCGTGAGTGTGAGCTCTGTGTGGCTTTAGCTGTTTACAGTGGAGCACTAGCATACGGCATACTTAACCATCATGTGAAACAGTTTGCAGTATGCAGTGATTAAAGTAATAGTTGACCCAAAAATGAAAATTTGCTGAAATGTAGTCACTCTCAGGCCATCCAAAATGTAGACGAGTTTGTTTCTTCATCAGAACAGATTTGGAGAAATGTAGCATTACAATACTTGCTCACCAATGGATCCTCTGCAGTGAATGGGTGCCGTCAGAATGAGAGTCCAAACAGCTGATAAAAACATCACAATAATCCACACCACTCCAGTCCGTCAATTAACAGAAAGCAATATTATGAATAGAGAACTCATATTTTAGACATAAGCAACATTTTGAAGTTAAAAACACCTTAAAGGGATAGTTCACCCAAAAATGAAAATGTGATGTTTATCTGCTTACCCTCAGGGCATCCAAGATGTATGTGATTTTGTTTCTTCAGTAGAACACAAATTACAGCCGTTGCAGTCTATCAGTCATATGTCAATGGTAACAAAATCTATGAGAGAAAAAAAAACATGCACAGACAAATCCAAATTAACCCTGCGGCTCGTGACGACACATTAATGTACTAAGACACGAAACGATCGGTTTGTGACAGAAACCAAACAGTATTTATATAATATTTTACCTATAATACAGCACTATGTCCAACTGCTTTGAGCACGCACACGGCATCCAGTGCATGAGGTGTGTACGCGCTCTGGCGTAGTTTACGTTAATGGGTGTGTTGATATCCAGCCGAAGAGCAATCAACCATAACTTCAGGCGAGTAGGCTCATAAGTTGGGAATACGTGGAAAGTCACCGCTCCTGAATGAGTTTGCGCGAGAGAACGTGATCTTTTAGTTTTATGTCGGTTTGAAAAATCTGAATAAGCGCAAGTAAGTACCATTTGGATTAGCCGTCGTACCTACAATGACTCTGCACTGTGTAAACAGTGAGTGACGTATACGCGCGAGAGATCACTTCCGGCTCTTGCGTAAACTACGCCAGAGCACGTACACAACTCACGCATCGGATGCCGTGCGCGCTCTCAAGCAGTTGGACATAGTGGTGTATTAGAGGTAAGAAATTATATAAATACTGTTCGGTTTCTGGCACAAACTGATCATTTCGTGTCTTAGGACATCAATGTGTCGTCACGAGCCACAGGGTTTAATTTGGATTTGTCTGTGCATGTTTTTTTTACTCTCATAGATTTTGTTACCATTGCCATGCATTATACGAATGATAGACTGCAACGGCTGGAGTTAAAATCAATAAACAAAGTCACCTACATCTTAGATGCCCTGGGGGTAAGCAGATAAACATCACATTTTCATTTTGGGTGAACTATCCTTTAATCCTGGAATTTTGTTTATTACGAACATGTAGCTTTTTGCTTCACAAAACTTTCATCTATGGCCTGGACTGGACTGATGTGGATTACTTGTGGATTATTGTGATGTTTTTATCAGCTGTTTTTTTTTTAATTTTCATTATACATTATTCTATACATGTAATTACATTATTCTCAATAAATAATAAATAGATTGTCATTGCTATAATACAGAATAATTTTATAGTATTATAGTAAAACAGTTCCTGAAATTCAGTGGTTTTCATCTACATGCACTACCATTTCATCAAAGAATCATGGGAAAAAATGCATCACAGTTTCCAGCACAATTGTTTTCAACAATATATTTGTATAGTAATCAGAAATTTTTCTTGAGCAGCAAATTAGCATATTAGAATGATTTATGAAAGATCATTTGACACTGAAGACTGGAATAACATCTGCTGAAAATTCAGCTTTGTGCAGCATCAGGAATAATTGCTGAACACTCCCAAATATGAATGGACCTACACACCGTTTTGCATACTTGTGCATTGTTCTCTGAAGTTTTGTGATTAAATAGTGCGTTTACACTGAAAATTACAAAAAGAAAAAGTACACTTTAAAATCCCGGATGATGAAAAATGAAGTGTGGAATGTTCGACACTTTAATGCACTCAACTGTCACAGCTTTAATTACGTAGGGGGTGGGGAGGGGCTATCAGACTCCGATGATGAATGACAAAATAACCTTATCTAACTTTGCTTCAAACGCGGAAGTAAGCCTATGTGATACTTCCCGGTTCATTAGCCCTATCGAGGAGAATACACTGCATTAAATGATAACACGGTTTGCACACAACCCATTGTGTTCCTAATTTAAATAATACATTAAAATAAATGATAGCACACAACTTGATTTAAAAAAAATATGTTGTTTCAGCTAAAAATGCTGATGGAGTGGACTCAGATGAACCGGATCCCCCCCACCCCACCCGTGTTGAACGGGATTGGGGCCAGACTCATAGAATTTACAAATGCCGCCCCCATTTTTACAACAATAAAAGGTGGATATAATTCATACACTACACGCTTGGTACATCTAGGTTTGGGGGGTATAGTGCATCATTGTGATGCATCTATTTGTTTGGCAATTGCTTCTAATCATTTTTTTGTGATTCTGATCAAAATCTGGCACATTCTTAAAGGTCCCCTGAATGCTTAGAAACACGCAGCGTTACTCTATGTGTTGACGTCATTTGAACTGAAACAGAAAGACAGGGCGGGACATATCAAGCAGCCCCGCCCCCTTTTTAAATAGCCAATAGCGTTTGTTTATATCATAGCTTGGGCTAGAGCCGTTCAGAGCCATTGAGCTCCGTAAAGCCGCATTTGACAGGGTATGCCAGCCACAATCTCATCCCTATTGCTATAAAATATAACATTCTGTGTAGAATTCAAATAGCTCCCATACATTTTGTGGTCTGCACCGACTCGCACATGTGATACGCTCTGTGCTAGCGTGTCTCTGGACCGGAGCAGAGTGTGTGTGCGGTGCGGTGGTTAGCGTGACACAGCGCCAAACCAGACTTCTTTTTTTCATCAATTGAAAGCATATTTACACTGTTTGAATCATTCGCTGTTCCCTATATAATGCACTACGTGCCATTCACTGTACAGAAAATACTAATTCTGCGGGCGCTTCAGATTCTAGAGAGCATTTGATTGGACAGAAAGTTTGATGAGAAGCTGAAGTACGGTGTGACGTCAAAAAAATCGTTGAGCCGTTTTGGCGGAAGTGACGAACTGCTAGTTTTGAATGCTTATATCTTCTAAATGCAATTTTTTTGGAGCACACTGCCTTATAGATAACGTTAAGACTAACATATTGATACTAACACCCAAAAAACTTTCATTTTGATTTCATGGGGACTTTAAGGTTTCATAAGATTCACACAGTACTGTACATCATGTACAGACAGATCATAGAGTATACTGCACACAGTGTACATATTGCATACTGCTTTCTTTACGGAATAAAAGGTAGTATGCAGTTTGACTTTCACTTGCACTCTTCTTGTCTTGCCCTTGTATTATATCTCTCTCTCTCTGTGTGTTTGGTCTCTCAGTGAGGAGCAGGATGATTCTCAGCCCAGCGCTCTTGTCTGTCCTGTTAAGACCATGATCAAAGCCCCGGGAACACCTGTCAGAAGCACAGCAGGTAACATCACCTCATGACTGAAGATCCAGCCTCTCTCCTGTCCACATACTGGCCACAGTGCTGCGGTATATGATGCTGCTCTGTGTATACACTACAAATCTAAAGTTCAGACACACCAATTCATCTATTTAAAAAAATACATTCAAATTTTAGTTTGGTGCAAAGAAATTTCACAAAATTTCTCTCTGATATTTTAGTATCATTGCGGTACTATTATAGGTTTTATTTATTTTTTATTTTTTCTTTTCATTTCATTTTAGAAAAATTGTTGTGCTGCTTTTAATTTTGATTATTTTTCTTTTTTATGTAAGTCTATATAGGTTTTTATTAAACAAAACTGAAATAATAATTGCTATTTTAGTACATCAGGTTAAACTAAATGAAAATGAGAAAATAAATGTACATAAAACAAAGATTATTGGATTAGATTTCCAATAAAATCCATTTTTATCTTTCCTACTTCGGATTTCATGTTTAATTCTATTTATTTGCCATTTCTTTGTAAAAATAAATTGTGGAATTTACAAGCAATTTCTGAGTGAAAAATTGTTTTAAAGTAATCCTACACCAGTATTTTTCACTATGGAAGACTAATTGATATCTGTGTTTTGTGTCATATCTGTTACTATACTTTATATTTTAGGGTTAGGGTTAAGTATTAATACTTAATTGTAATAATTTACCCTTCGCTGGGAGTTTGATTGACAGGCGATCTGACCAATCATAATGCAGAATCAGCCATTTTGTCCGTCAAACAAACCAGACAGATTTCAAATAATAAAAAAAACGTTTAAAACAAGATACCTTCTGATGTTGATTCATGTTTATTTCAAGCCATTACTATTAATGAGGAAGAGATGATCGGTTCACGTGCAGCTTGAACTGAGGCGCTACAGCGTCTGTCACATCACATTTAAGCAGGGGCGTGTCTACGTGGTGGCCAGGGGTGGCACCGCAACCCCCTGAAATTTGGCTGGCCACCACAGGTGCCCCCCCTACCAGATGTCTTGCCATAGCCTTGTTTTCAGTAAATTTCTAATTTTAGGCGGGTTCTATAGTGTGATCTTAACAACCCAGGTGCCCCCCATTTTTTATTTGCTATCCCCCTGGCCACCCTCTTTTGAGCCAGTGCCCCTGACTGGCCCCCCCATTTAAAATGCTCTAGACACGCCCCTGCATTTAAACCTACAAAATTAGAATTTCTTTAAAAAATGACCAAATTTGAAAGCTGAGACTTTGTTTCATACCAAAGGTAGCCTGCTCTGTCTTGTCTGTTGACGTGTTATGAGTTTCCTCTTTGCTACGCGATGTATTTTTTCACTGCGTGAGAGCGGCATAGCTTGTCGGACATAGCAACAGTAACTAAGGGGGGCGGGTCTTTGTGAAGGGTCAGTTAGCAATTCAGACATATTCAAAGTGCACCTTTAATTTATCATTTAATACACTGACAAAGCAGAGACACCCAAAGACAAGTTGAAGCTCTAATGAGTATTTGTGTATTTGTGTGTGTCTTTGGCAGGTCTCATCACTCCCACTTTTGGCGTCATGAGCAACAGTACTCCTTTAGGCCCCGCCTTGGACCGGCCCATGCCCCGCCCACACCCCAAAGACGAAGCCTCATTGGTCCAGATGGCAGAACACATCCCTGCTGGAACACGCACTCCTGTGTGCGCTCACTGCGACATGATCATCAGGTACACAAACTAATATTCAGTGAAAAATCTATTTTTGTATTTATATTAGATTTGTCCAAAATAAGGTATCTTAGAAGGCTACATAATGCTGCCACCTACTTTTAGAACAAACAATCCCTTGTTGGGATTATGCTTATGATTCTGTCTAGTGTAATGCTGTCTTGGTAGGCAAAGCAATTCACTTCCTTTTGGAACAGATGCACAGTATAAAAAATGCAAAAAGCAAAATGAATGTGATACTTGAAAACATGTTTAACAACAGCTGGTACTATTGCTTCATTGTTGTTGTCAGCTTTCCAATTTTAATTGAACAAATACTGACACTGATATTTCGTTTTCTCTACACCTCTAGCTCTCTATTACAGGACGTGATATTCATAAAATCACAAAGTCATTAATAGAGTTTTGCTGTGAAAATGTCACATAACACATGTTCATAATGATTAGCTTTGACGTTCAATTACCCTCAAATCGGCTCTTTATAATTCTGATCTAATCCATAGTGAGCTGCCTATGTAGTAAGCGTTGTAAGGAATCATGGATGCACATCTATCCAAAAGTCTAAAACAGCCTCTCATATATCCTTCATGGAGAAGGCAAAAAAAAAGTTTATTAATTATAGTATCAGTAATATAATATCACTATGATTATTACCATAATGTTAATATTATAATCGTATATTACTATAATATTATATTACTATATATAATACTATATATTAGTATACAATTAATTTAGTAACAGATTATTTATTTAAAAAATAATGAAGATATCATTATTATAATACAGAGATAGAATTATTATATATAGATAACTGTTGAATATAAAAATACTGAATTAAAACCAAGCCCTATTTCTTCCAATATATGCGTAATTCATTATTTCTATACTGTATTATATCTATAATCAACTACTGATAATTATCAAACTATAGTACTTTAATAAAACATATTGTCTTTTTTTACAATATCTGATAATTATTATCTAATATATGACTATATTCAGTAGCAAACGTTAATAATGTTTCTGTTTTTTTCAATATTTGTGTGGGCTAAATATCTTTGTGCTTATTAAAGTATTTAGTATTTAGGCTACTAAAATCGATGGAGCACAACAGTCGGATTGCAGAAGTTAAAAATACCATTAATTTTCTTCATAGATAAATTGTTGACCTGTACACAGCAGACAGCTCAGTAGGTTTTGCATTCGAGCTTCTGTTTCTCCATCTTTCCTCCGTCTGTCTCTCTCTTTCACTTTGAAAACGAGATGATTAGCTTAAGAGCGATATTTAATAACAATAGTCACTCTAAACTCACCCTTACCTTACAGAGCGAACGGCGGCCCACCTTATCCAACGGAAATCACACACATCGTGGAACACACCAATCTCACCACACTCACGGCGCAAACGATGAGGGGGAAAAAAGCGTAGACTTTATTACCTGTGTGTGTGTGTGTGTGAGAGAGACACAGTAATTAGGAATAGGCCTCTTCTCACAGAGCCTTCATTTAGCAAATTAAACCCTGAGTATTTATTCCAGATGGGAGTAAACATTACACCAGACTCTCTGTTTCACCTGCACGCTGAATTACATCTGAAGCCTTTACTGATTACAGATGAAGGGGGTCATTTATGCGCAAATGGAATTGCAGGCTGTTTGTTTGTGGCTCTACCTGTCTATTTGATTATAATACATAATATAATTTATATAGATCAGTGGGGTGTACTGTATGTAAGATGAAACTAAAAACAAGGCTGTGGGGGATAAACACACGATATCATAATTTCAAGATACTGTCTACAAAAGTGCAACCCATTGAAGGTTTCACTGTACAGTCCTTATTACTTTTGGAAAATAGTGATGGAAATTCAGCCAGATGGAAAATCTGGCTAATTTGGCTTGTCGGTCTCGTACTGTCTAGGTGGGCTTTTCTTTGCCAGAGTAAACTGCAAATTGGACCAGAAATTGCCCTGTGTCACAACACAACATTTAACCACTGTACAACACCACAAGTCATGCTGCTGTTCCATGTGTTTTATCCTTCATACGCATGTATGTGTGTTTCAGGGGGCCGTTCCTGGTGGCAATGGGGAAATCGTGGCACCCGGAGGAGTTCACGTGCGCTCACTGCAGTGTGTCTCTGAGCGAGCTGGGTTTTGTGGAGGAACAGGGCTCTGTTTACTGCCAGCACTGCTATGAGGAGTTCTTCGCCCCGGCCTGTGCACGCTGCCAGTTCAAAATCCTGGGGGTCCGTGAGTGTGTGTTTCACAAACATTTCATCTCTAACTGCCTGCTTGAGCTTTTGGCTCACTGATAGAAATATATTCACACACAGAGAGACATTAATGTCTTTTAGGACGGCCTAAACATTCCCGTCTTTATTTTACAATATGTGCATGCACATTCAAAAGTCTGGGGTCAGTGAATGAAATGAATGCTTTCATTCAGCAAGGATGCAATAGTCACATTAAAGACATGTAGTATGTTACAAAAGATTTCTATTTACAATAAATGCTGTTCTTTTGAACTTTTTATTCATCAAAGAATCCTAAAACATAAATTGCATCATGGTTCCCACAGGAATAGTAAGCAGAACGACAGAAATGTTTCATGAGCAGCAAATCAGCATATTAGAATGATTTCTGAAGAAACATGTGACACTAAAGACTGGAGGAATGATGCTGAAAATTCAGCTTTGCATCACATGAATAAATTACATTTTAAAATATATTACAATACAAAATAGTTATTTTAAATTGTAATAATATTTCACAATATTACTGATTTTTACTGTAGTTTTGATCAAATAAATGCATTTTTGGTGACCCCAAACTTTCGACTGGAAGTGTGTATGTAAAGATGATGATGTTGTGTTTTAACAGGAAGTGATCAATGCACTCAAGCAAACCTGGCATGTGTATTGTTTCCTGTGTGCATCCTGTCAGCAACCGATAAGAAACGATACTTTTCATCTTGAGGATGGAGAGCCGTACTGCGAGAGAGGTGTTTGTTTGTCTATTACTTTCTGTAGACTTCTGTTATTTTCAAACTGAACTAATGGAATTAGTTAACTCCCATACAAACCTTTCTGCATTTACTGTATATTGTACATTTTCATTAAGACATTAACTGATCATTTTCATATTAACATTAATTAAAAGATTCACAAATTACATCTTTCTTATATCCACATTATTTCTCTTAGACATTTATAAGCTTAAGCAGAGAGTAAATGAAGACTTTTATCTAAGTCTCCAAATTCTCGTGGGAATTTATTTGGTGAAAAATACAGTAATATTGTGAAATATTATTACAATTTAAAATAACTGTTTTGTGTTTGCATATATTTTAAAGTGTAATTTATTCCTGTGATGCAAAGCTGAATTTTCAGCATAATTACTCCAGTCTTCAGTGTTCACCTGATCCTTCAGAAATCATTCTAATATGCTGATTTGCTTAATTGCTTTATATTTTTGTGGAAACCATGATAGATTTTTATTTTTCCTTTGATGAATAGCAGCATTTATTTGAAATAGAAATTTTGTAACCTTATAAATGTCTTTATTTATTTGTTTTTTTTTTTTTTTTTTGATCAATTTCTTGCTGAATGTAAGCATAGTGTATACTATCCAGATTCTTTTTTTTCTTTTTTTTAGTTTGTAATTTTACATATGCAACAGTTGTCAATTTGTGTATATTTTAATTACAAAACTAAGGATTTTAGAAGAAAACATCAGAGACAAGTTGATATTGAAATGCTTTGGTTCCCTTTCGTGGAACTTCGAACTGTGTCCTCTAGGGGTCGCTATGGGGGGGGACGACGCCTCGTCGTGACCCGTGTCTGAAGCATGCATTGAAAAAACTCCAGCTCGTTGGCCGGCAATAGCCATGACGTCACTACCGCTGCGACTAGTACAAAGTAGGCGCCGGTAGCGCACATCATTCACTTTCTTCGTCTTCACTGACCGTTATGTTTGAAGCGTGCATTCCAAAAGCAAAGTAAGACTATTCTTTTCCTACTATGGCGAGCACTAGCGGAGTGTTTAGAAAGTGTGTACATCCGTGTCAGCAGTTTCTGACACCCGATGATTCACACAATCTATGCGTTGTTTGTTTAAGCGAAGAGCACGCACGCGATGTCCTCAAGGGGCCAATCTGCGTGCACTGTGAGAGCTTTTCTCTGAAGAAGCTCCACTTTCGTTTGTCTCTCTTCTCGAGGGGAGAGGGACAACCATAGGTTCCCGCGGTTCGCCGCTGCTGAAGCACGGAGGAGAATGAGCTCACTGGGATCACAGGTGGCTCTGGCCGATGAGGGCTGAAAGGGGGGGTTCCCTCGTCCGCGGCTATCGGTGGTCGGGCGAGAGACAGGCAAAGGACGATGGATATCCCTCTCTTTTGAATCATCTGGATCCAGGGGCCCGTGCTCAGTCGGGCCAAAGCCCAACAAGAGAAGGAGAAATGGCAGTGGAGGTGAAGGGAAGCGAGGCGGAGCTTTCACAATCCACCTGCATGGTATGGATGAGTGTTAGGAGGTGATGGATCGGGCAACGGCAAGGCTCGAAGGTACGTGGAAAACGAGCAAGGGAGGGAGAGCGAGGTGGCCGCGACGAAGTATCTCTGGCCATAACCCTCCAGCTCAGGTGGGTCTTCCTTTCCTTCCTGATCTCCATTCTGAGATTGAGAAGGAATGGGAGAGGCCGTTTTTCTCACGCGTATACCGGTTTCAGCATACGAGTTATGCGAATATCGAGTCAATGCGCGAAAGCGGCTATGGGATGATGCCCCCTGTGGAAGAGACGCTAGCCAGCTATCTCTCTCTGGGGGAGACGTCATCCCTCAAAACTCCCTCCTTGCCATCCGTGCCCCTTCAAGCCACATCTCGCACGAACGGCAAGGCGTACGCAGCAGCAGGTCAGGCTGCAGCCTCATTGCACACCATGGCGGTGCTTCAGGCATACCAGGCTCACCTGCTGAAGGACCTGGATGAGGGGAAGGGCCTTTCCTCTGCCGGAACGGCTCAGCTGCGGCACACCACAGACTTGGCCCTCCTGGCTACTAAGCAGGCAGACTCGGCCATGGGCAGAGCGATGGCTGCCATGGTGGCGACGGAGCGGCAGTTGTGGGTGAACTTAGCAGACATCGGGAAGAAAGAAAGGGGCTTTCTTCTCGATGCCCCGGTGTCGCCCTCTGAACTGTTTGGCACCTCCGTTGAGATGGTGGTCGACAAATTCAGGGAGGCGAAGTCGCGCTCAGCAGCGTTCAAATCCTTCATACCACGAAGGCCCAGGTCTGAGCCCGAACAAACCAGGGGTCCTGGCGCGTCTCGGTTCGAGGATCAGAGACGGGCACAGAAGGCTAGAGTCGCGAATCGCGCCTCGCCTCCACCTGTGGGTGGGGGTAGGAATTATCGTGGGTCAAGGGGAGGCAGGCGAAACCCGAGGGGTGAGACCTGGGCAAGGCGCCAGTG
Organism: Sinocyclocheilus anophthalmus; assembly: GCA_018155175.1. Taxonomy (NCBI): domain Eukaryota; kingdom Metazoa; phylum Chordata; class Actinopteri; order Cypriniformes; family Cyprinidae; genus Sinocyclocheilus; species Sinocyclocheilus anophthalmus. The sequence goes on from JADLZN010004928.1 coordinate 88,082, forward strand.
CTTTCGTCCGGGTCAGAGTAATACTTAGGTATTCACGCTCTCCCGCGGAGGGTGCAACATCTACCCTGTCCTCCCTTTTTCCAATTCCCCTGTTATGACCACCATCTCCAGCTGACCGAGGTTAGCTGTAAAACATTTTTCAAACAGTCTCCTACTGGGCCCATGATGTTGTTGGTGGTTCTATGGCTAGATCATAGTAAACCGCCTGACCGATGGTCCGGTCAAAAAATCCCCGGACAGAGCCCCGCAACCAGGCTCGTGGTGGGTGAGTATGATCCATATGTCATGAGAGCATGTATACTAATGAGAGACTGCGGTGGTCATGTGTAAGAAATGTAAAAGTTACCTGCAGCGGATGATCCGGTCAGAAAGATCCTCGGAGCAGAGCTCCAGCACAGAGGTCATGGGGGTGAGTACGATCCAAATATCATGATATCTGTATATCGAGGACAGACCGAGATGGCTGTGTGTGTGTAACCTTCTATAGTTCCTTGCAGTGTTTCCCGGGACCTGTGCGGTTTTGTCCCTTGCTAGACGCCCTCAATGAGGTGCCGTTGCTGGGCTCAGAAGCCAGGTGCTCTACTTGCAGTAGGCGTGTCACTCGTCGACATACATCCAGACGGTAAGGAAAGCCGGGCTTCGGCTTCATACCGCCTGGATCATGCGGCCGAATACGGGCTCTTTCGGGAGCCTTCGTGAACATTAGGCCCCCGGTGCTACGCTGCAAGGCAACCGGACGGGGCCACAGTGCCTGGTCACCCCGAGGGGCTCCCTGGCCACCGGCGTACTCCTTCTTACTGAGGCAACGAATGGGAGGTACGGGGGCATCACCAGAATCCTCCTGTGTAAGCTGTCCTAGGCAGGGCTCCCATCACTACTGAGATGTGCGAGCCGGCCTCTTCCGGCGGGCCGATATGGTCGGGTCTCCATGAACTTAAATTCCAGATAATATGATAAGTGCCAAATGCCACGTGAGTGGGGGATGTGCACGTGAAGCTGGGCGCATTTCTCTAAAATCCACATAGCTGGTAAATGTGCACATTATGCTTTGCCCACTTTCTAAAATCCACACTGTGGTAAATGGGCACGGGATTTCTTTGCCCATTTCTTCTAAAATCCTCTGTGAAGGTTAAAGGGTTACGCTGTGTCTTCGTTTTTTTTTTTTTTGGTGTTTCGGTCCTTTGGTCAAATGGATTACACCCCGGTACCCTGGGTGCCATCAAAAGTGTGTCTTGGTCGACACACCCTGGAGACATCACTCCCCTCACCTCTGAGGAGGGTGCTGGAGCTGCTGTTCCCGACCGGCCATTACGTCCGGGTGACAATAGAACCCTAAGAGTGCTCTTTGCGCACCTTCTAAAATCCACGTGAGTGGTAAGTGTACACGTTATCCTTTGCCACTTTTCTAAAATCACGTAAGTGGTGAGTAGGCACGTTAGGCTTTGCCACCCGTCTAAAAATCCACCCAGGTGGTAGGTGTGCATGCTATGCTTTGCCACTTCTCTAAAATCCCACGAAAAGTGGTAGGTGCGCACGTTCTTCTCTGCCCACCTCTCTAAAATCCTGTACAGAAGAGGGTTACGCGTTTTCGGACTTCGTTCCCTGTTTCGGAGATGGTTATACCCCGATTTCCTGGGCTCCTCTCAACCAATGTGTCTCGATCGACGCACTCAGAAGGCACTTCCCCCCTCGATATCAAGGGGTACTAAGAGGGTGTCGTCTGACGAGCAGGATCCTCTCCGAGGAGTTGAATCCCTCGCTCCATGGGCTGTCCTCGTGGTAATGTTTAGCACTGCTCCCCTTTCAGGAAAGGGTCACCTGGAATGGGGACAGTATTCCTCAGCTGAGGAAAAACAGCTGTGCCTCTTTCATGAGAGGCTTGAGCTTGCTGTCTTCCAGAAAGACCTCGTACCAGTTGCATCAGTAGGTTTGGGCCGTCCTCCGCATCCCTGATGCGCTGGCGATGTGGCTAGACTGCAGTATGCTACCCCTCTGGTTTTTTTTTTTTTTAATCAGGCTGCTGGTTGGGGGCCCCCCCTCTCGGTGAGGAGGTGGTGGGTGGGGCTCCCCCAGCTAGAATGAGCTACTGCCAGCCGGGGAAAACCCGGCATTAGTAGAAAGGGTCAAGCCCCCTGGGCGTCTGAGGACCAGGCGTGGGTTCCCACGCCGAGATTGTTACTAGCTGGTTCCGCTAGCCGGAACGTGCTGCGGGTCGAGTCCCCTTCTCGGTGAGAACTGGGCGTGTTGCTCCACCAGCTGATAACTGCTAGCTGTTCCACCAACGGAACGTGCTGTAGGTCGAGCTCCCGCTGAATGGATGTCGGCTCCCTCAGATACAGGTTCGGGCTAGCCACGCCAGCGTATAGCCGTAGGTGAGACGGATGATACTCGAGCTCCATCATTAGGTTGCCCTCGAAAGTGCCACGAGAAACCCTTAGAACGGTTGTATCCATCTACATATGGACATTCTAAAATCCACATGGTGGTAAGTGGGCACGGTATCTTTGCCCACTTTTCTAAAATTCCACGAAAGTGGTAAGTGCGCACGTTCTACTTTGCCCACTTCTCTAAAATCCTATATGGTAAGAGTTACGCGCACCGCTTCATTCTCTTTTTCTGAGTGGTCTAAAACCCAGGTACCGCCTGGGACCCACTCCTCATGGTAACCCCGAATACCTGCTCTGACAGGGTGCTTCCACTAGAGGCCTGTTGAGACAGGTCCTTCTGCAAAGTGAGGTAGCCCTGAGTGACAGGCCAAGACTAGTAATTGATCCAATAAGTAGGCTCTTGGTCGTATTCCCTGGAAGGAATCCTTCATGATTCTAGGCCCTGGCGCCACCTCCGAGGAGGCTTTTTATGGCACAGCTGGTACGGGGGCCCCTGCCGTCCCGCAGTTCTGGGAACCAAGCCAGCCGCCCTCATTACACCAGAGATCAATCTCGAGAGACTGACTCCCGTGTTAGACTATTGGTAGCCTGGGTTCTACTACCAATCTTGTCCAGTGGGACCTGCACACTGTGAGGCTCTAGATGTCCCTTGGCAGCCTAGGCTTCTGGCCGCAGGGAGTAATGTCACTGACACCCGTCTAGTCCAGGACAGGGGCAACTCCCATAGCAATATGGTACTTAGTGCTCGCCATGGTTCTGGCTTGCACTCCCCTCAGCATGGCGGCATGGGTATACCGTTCCCCATAGCGACCCCTAGAGGACGCAGTTCGAAGTTCCATGAAAGGGAACGTTTCAGGTTACTTATGTAACCATGGTTCCATGAGTAGGGAACGAGACACTGCGTCCTATAGGTTGCTTGCCATGCTTTGGACACAAGCTTCAGACGAAGAAGTGATGATGTGCGTTACCGGCGCCTATTTTGTACTAGTTGCGACGGTAGTAACGTCATGGCTGTCGCCGGCCAAACAAGTTGGTGTTTTTTCAATGTAGGCTTCAGACACGGGTCACGACGAGGCGTTCCCCCCATAGCGACCCCTAGAGGACGCAGTGTCTCATTCCCCTCAGGGAACCATGGTTACATAAGTAACCCGAGACGTTATGTTTTAGTAGTTTTGTAATTGTGTGTTTAGATTACTACAGTCAGTTTGGGACGGGCTGCCGTGGTTGTGATTTCCCGATAGAAGCAGGAGACAAGTTTCTGGAGGCCCTGGGCGGCACCTGGCACGACACCTGCTTCGTGTGCTCAGTGAGTGTGTGTTCAGGCTCAGCTGAGAGTGTTTGTGTGTTCACTGAGTGCTGTGTGATAAATGACCGCTGTGTTCTCTTCAGGTGTGCAGCGTCAGTCTGGAGGGTCAGACCTTCTTCTCCAAAAAGGACAAACCGCTTTGCAAGAAACACGCTCACACTCTCAAAATATAAATGCACAGTGAAAACAGCTGTTGAAGTATAAGAAAAAAATTAAATAACACATGAAGAGTTCATTTGCAAAAACCGATAAACGCCACTTTAAAAAAAACAGAGCTGATTGCCGTGCATTATTCTCTACATATAGAGCGATTTGAACCCTAAATACGTTTTGTCAAAAAAGCCGGTTTTGTCCACTTTCAAGGCATCGCGAGTTCACGTTTTACCGCAGAAGCCGACAAGCGCACTTATTGTTTTTGAACAGAAGCCGATAAGTCCATTTTAGCGAATCAGCGCGCTGTATTCAGGTCAGGTGACAAGGCTACTTTCACTTTGAAAAGACGTGCTAAGGAGTTTCGTCAAAGCTGACTAAAAGTGATCGAGGATGGAGCATTTCGACAAACTTGATGAACCTGTGATATCTTCTTCAGGGCGAAAAAGGAAAATAAAAGCAGAAACGTTTTCACGGAAAAAGCAGCACGTTACAATGGTGAGGGAAAAGCTCTGTGTATTGCGTGTAATCACATCCATACAGTTTATGATCACAACAACAACAACGTTTGTCAGGCATCTACATTGTCATCTGAGGAGATTGCAAAGATTAAACCAGTGTTTCTTTAAACTCTAAAACATGAAATTATCTGTTATCTGCTTTTGCCAAAAAACGACTGTTGGAGTCTGCTTTTGCTATAAAACAAACTTTTAATATGTAAAAAAATACTTTCAATTAACTTAAATTTTGTAAATTACCTGTATTTGTTTAAGTTATTATTACTTAATCAAAACAACCCAACTGCAGTTTGTTTGATATTACTTGGAATGCGCAATAAAAAAAACGTGATTTCTGAAAAAAATAAAAATGTTATCGGTTTTTGTCGAGTTATCGGTTTTTGCAAATGAACTCTTCACATATTTACAAAGATATAAATGACATATACTCGAAGGAAAAGCAATTCTGATGTGTTTTGAATGAAGGATGGTCTGTTAGAAGATGCTTATGTGTGAACAGCACTTTGGAAACTTATGTTGGTGTTATTTTATCAAATTAAAGAAGGATCTTTTTTTTCTTTTTGAAAGGGATAGTTGACCCCAAAATGAAAATTGTCATCATTTAGATTTGCTCGCCCTCAAGTTCCAATCCAGCTTCTTTCTTCTATTGAGCATAAAATAAGATATTCTAAAGAATGTGTGTAACCAAACAGTTGCTGGTCCCCACTGACTAACATATTATTGAAAAAAATTGCGTGGAAGTCAATGGGGACCATCAAATGTTTAGTTACCAACATTCAACAGAAGAAACTGGATTGGAACATGGTTGAGTAAGGTTAATAAATGATGACTGGATTTTTATGTTTGGGTGAAGAACTATCCCTTTAATTTCCTCACGTCATTGAAAATTGTGTATTGTTTAATAAAATAAGGACCAAACAATTGGAATGAGAAAATTCTGAAGAAATGCACATTAGTTTATCTGACATAAAACGCTGCAGTGATGATGTTTTTTGTAGTCCAGCGAGGAAGTGCGTATCATCCTGCATCCCTCGACAAAAACCAATAGGATTTTTCCATTGGATTTGGATTATTGGAGAAATTAAGTGCAGTGACTGACAAAAGTCTTACACGTTTATTCATCAAGATGATCTTCACAAATAAACACAACTTTTGAAGGCCTAAACACAGTCACTAGAAGTACACTGTAAAAAATGACTGTGAATTTAACGGTAAAAGACTGTAAAAATGCTACAGTAAAAACCTGTTAAATGGTTAACGGTAAATTCCCGTACTATATACAGTGAAAAAACTGTATTGGAAACATGACAGTTTAAGACATTAATTTTTACGGTAGTATACGTTTTTGGAAAGTGAAAAAGACGTATAAATTTACAGGACTAACCGTAAATTAACACTCCCAGATTTCCCTGCGTTACATTTCAAATTTGATGTTTTTTTGTTGAAATAACTATGTTTCTTCTTAGTTTTTTTCGGATCAGTTTTGTAAACAAAAAAAAAAAACAAAATATGGGTGTGTGTTACATCTAATGTTGTTAAATGAATGTAAATGAATTGCATTATTTCAGTTTCATGTGTGCCACCAGGATGGTGTTTAGTGTTTGTGTGAATGACCCTGTGCACCTTCTATATATATGTTATTATCTAAAAGGCTGCTTGTGATGGGCGTTGGTTCATCATGTGACTTTCTCATCACCCCCAGTTTTTGGTGGTTATCAGTGCATCACAATAGTTCAAAACAGATATTAGTACTTCAAAATTTTGGTTTATTAACATTACATCAGTTAATGAAATACGGTATTTAACTGAAATTTAAGTTAAAAACAGGAAAAACCTTAAAACGTTGCTACCGTATTTTTTACTGTAAATTTTACGGATTTTTTTTTACAGCGTAGGAAACTAAACAAATCCTATAAATGAATTATAAACGGTCACATGACTTTTCACAACCTTTACGTTTCCGACAACTCTCAGTATTTATTTAAAACTAGAAAGTATTATTATAAACACAATAAGGCTGTGAGAGCAGACTATAGAGACTAGATGAGTTTTTTTAAGTCCCTGACAAGCTCTGTAGTCCCATTTAGCCACAAGACACATACATAAAAGGTTAAAATAATCACAAGTGGGGTATTACTGATGTATTTTATGTTGTAGAATAAAATGTGAAAATATCTTGAGCTTATGTTAAACACAGACCTTATTTCAGACACAACAGAATGATGGAGCTGTACTGTAAGTGCAAAATAGCAAACTCACTTCCAGGTTTAGGGACTCATTCTTGCAGCGCTCTGTTGCCAAAATATTACGAAAAGTCTTACGTTGTCACACACTTATATAGCAAACTTCACAACATACGATGAGGCCATCTGAGAGGTTAGATAAGAAATACATAAGTAACATACTGAATAAGGAAATGAAAACTCTGAAATGATCAGCTGTTCTTAAAGGAATTATGCAACCAGCAATGAAATGAACACTTAAGAAATTTACAGCAGAATATGGACTCGTTTTATGGTGCTTTTTTAGCCTTTTCCAAACCGCACATTTTGTGTTTCACAGTAGAAGGAAATGATATGCATTTGTAAACGTGAATTGAAGGGAAGTGTATTTATTTCTATGCGATAGTGGGCAACTCTGCTTTTACTATATTGTGTGAAATGCTTGTTTTTATGCCTGTTTATGTATTTTTTATTTTGTTAATGATAATGAAATATTAGATTTGCACTTTCAACAATTTCTGTTTTTGTAAAACTTTTAAAAACTCCTGTTTGCTTTTATACAAGTTTTATTAAAAATAAAATGCCAACACTCTGCTGTCCCCTCAATTTCAATATTTTACCTCTTATTTCCCTCCAATTATTAAAATTTATATGGAAAATTTGTTTGGTGAACTGTATGGAATTCCTCCCCCTCCTATTTTTTGTACTTTTTGGATTTTTCAAGAATATTTTTTTTTCACCTAGGGTGAAAATAAGTAACAAGGGCTGTATTTTCTATTTTGTAGGCTATAGGGTTACAGATCCACACACACTGATAAATAAATAACCTTTATAAAGTCTCAAACTGAGAGTCAGTTCTCCCATATTGTACCTTTTAAGGACATTTTCCATCCGAGGCAGCATCATTATTGCTCATATTTGGTGTTAGTCATTTAAGCAAACTCTTAAATGCAAACTTTATGATGCATTTGTGCTCCAGACATGAATGACTCCTCATGCTGCTGATTCAGGAGAGGTGAATCATGAATTGAGCCATATCTTGCAATCAAAATATCATAGACTTGAGGATAGAGGACTCTTTTGGGCTATAGTAAGCCACCACCACAACACCTTAGCAACTTTGTAGCAAGCATTTTCTTCAGGATGTAAAAAGTTTAGTGTCAAAGTGAAGCGTTGTGTGCGTTTCTCTCTCTCAGGTGAGTGGTTTGGCTGTAATGTCCGTAACTCGCACCAGCACAGGAGCTCAGGGGTCGTGACCTCTGCCCAACACATGAATGAGACATTCACTCCGGCCACAAAGAACACCTTCTCTCGCTTTCTGTCTTTTCTCCTCGTCCTCTCTCTTCACACTAGTCTGAGGGAGGGTGACTCAATTCATCTGAAGATTTGAAAGCTGTAAAAAAAAAAAAAACTGCTTAACTAACCAAATTATTTTAGTTATTAAAGATTTTTGATAGTATGTGCAATATAAATTGTCCAAGTTTAGTAATGGTATCATAGGGTAGTCCTACATTGATTTGTACCGTGGTCCTCTTTGTTTACCATATATGTACCATGGTACTGTGAGGTACGTCAGAGAATACCATGGTATTCCAAGCGTATCTCATGGCATTGCCTTTGTGGTGGTACTTTTTTAATAGTGGGGCATGTTGTCACAAGTTGTGATTATGTTGTTTATTGACAATAATTTAAGAATAAAGTAAAAGAATTAAACCATATGCGGGGTTATTATAGTTAATAAAAACTAAAACCATAAAAACATTTTTGTCGCTCGAAATAAAATAAATGTTAACTAAAATATATACATTAAAAAAATATTTGATTTCAGCCAGTGGCCGAGGCAAAACATCAGTCTCATTTAGTTTAGTTTAACTTGAAGTACTAAATAAATAAACTAATAAATAAAAATAGATAAAATCTATATCGATATTACAAAAAACCTAACAAAAATGACAAAAACACAATAATATTGCTTTAACTAAAATTAAGGTGGAAACAGAAAATTCAAAACAGTAACAAAAACTCTAATAATAAAAATGTTGAATATTCAAAATAAAATAAAATAAATATAAAGATATATAACGTGAAAGCAGTCCAAAAATTCTGTTTAAATGTTTAAGGGCTACTTTATTATTATTAAGTAGTTTTTTTTAATTGTTCAATTAGGACTCATAAAAAAGTTACTAGTATTTAATAAATGGCAATACTTGTTTACAATAAAAAATTATTTTTATTTTAAATATTCCATATTATTACACTAAATATGTGAACTACCCTTGTGTAGGTAGTTAATCGTTGTTTGCATGTATTTATTTAGGTTCTAAGTCACCTGACTAAGCCACCATGTGGTTGAGCTGGTCTGTCAGCGTGCGCGAGCCACCGGTAGTCGGTGTCGTGGAGTTCCCGCGCGTCTCGCGCTGCTGATGTTGACGAACGCTGAAGAACTGACGCATCATTCACACGGGCTCGCGGACCCTCTGGAGCTTTCAGCAAGAAATCACGGAGACTTGGACTTCAGAACGGGTAAGAATCCAGTCAGTCCCGTCTTTTTAGCGGAGAGAAGTGACTCGGATCGGTCTCGTAGTATATCTGCTCTTTTAACAGAACTGCGATCGATTTCAATGAGTTGTAACGTTTAATCGGTGCGTTCTGATGACGGTTCGTAGACTAGCTCTTTGGATTGCACTGTACATTGTTACAAACATTTACCATGGTAAATATCCACCGAAATAAGCTACTATCGTTTTTATGGATTTTATAGGTTTTTATGAAACCAACACTTTTCACAGTTTGTGTCTTTAGACCTGTTAACAACATGATTCAGTAAAATGCAGTAAAACTAATTTACTACCATGTTTTTGTCAACAGGTAACGTTACCATATTCTTTGAATTACTTTGCAAAGTACGACATAACTACTATAGCATATGAAAATTGTAAATATTCAGTACAATGTTGTATATCACAATACCATGGTATTAAAGGGGTCATATGATGTTGCTAAAAAGAACATTATTTTGTGTATGTGGTATAATGAAATGTGTTTATGCGGTTTAAAGTAAAAAAAACATTATTTTCCACATACTGTACATTATTGTTGCTCCTCTATGCCCCGCCTTTCTGAAACGCGTAGATTTTTACAAAGCTCATCGGTCTGAAAAGCGAGGTGTGCTGTGATTGGCCAGCTATCCAGTGCGTTGTGATTGGCCGAATACTTCAAGCGTGTGACAGAAATGTTACGCCCCTACCATACTGTGATGCCGTCTCCCGGCCGGAGCGATGAGACAAAAACATGAAAACCCATTACAAACGAGGCATTTGTTGCATCCAGTGGGGACATATTTACTGATTATAATGATTTATATGGTCTTTTTACGTGTTGCGTTGCATCGCGCTGCGTAACATAAAACCATGTCTGCATTGTGATCGGAGAAACGACAAACAACAAACAACAAGCGCTACTCTACACTGCCCAAAAAACTCGCGTTTGAAACATCAGTGGCAAATTCTTTAAATATAAAAAAACGTACTTACAGTCTGTGAGTCAGAACAGCCAACATTGTAGTCTACTCTACCAGGATCAGGAAACAGTCCTCCATAAAATGCGCTGCACACATCTGACTATTTGGGTTGAAGTGTTCTGGAACAATGTTGTAAATACAACTAAACCACTGATTTTAGTTGTGTCCATTTTTGGAAGGCCAGACAAAGTAGTTTCGCTTTCACAAACGAAAAACACAGCATCTTCCAGACACGGCGGCGGCAACAACAATATACAGCGAGAATAAAAGTTACGCCACCTTTCTTTGCATGAACATTTGGGCGCGTTATGCAAATATTCCCACATAGTGATGTAGATATGTGGAGGGGTGTTAGAACGAGCCGTTTTGGTAGGTGTGGTTGACTCTTAACTTTTATAAAGAATAATCTCTTTGGATTTGAGACTTTCGCTGTGCAACTTTACAGATCTTTTTATGCACCAAGAGCTTGTAGCACTAAAAAGAGAAAGGAAAAATTGAAATCGCATTATTATGACCCCTTTAACATCTGGTACATCATGGTACTATTGAAGCACAGCACTTTTTTGTTGGAAATAATTGACGATCTTATATGCTTTTGGTGAGTTTGTATTGATTTATTTTGCGTTACACTTATAGTACATTTAAAAAAAGCTGCGTGTGTAACTGCATTAGAAATGGTACATCATTGTACTATTGCAGCACAGCACTTTTTTGTTAGGGAAATAATTGAAGATCTTCATATGCTTTTGGTGAGTTTGTATTGTGATATTTTGGAGTTACACTTTATAGTAACATTAAAAAAGCTGAAGTGTGTCACTGCATTAGAAATACTGCCTGTTTTCAAACAAGTTTCCCATGAACAACTGCTGTTGGTCAGGCTAACAGATAGTCCTGCCTCCAAGCTTATAATTTTATTAAAGTACTTACATTCATCTTTCTACTTCAATTTGACAGTGTAAAACGGTTTAAATCATCGTCATTTTAGGGTTTATGGTGTTGCATTGTCATTATGACAGTTGTATAACATTGGCTATAACTAAACAGAGAAAAGAAGTTTAGTAAGTGGTTTTTATTTCAATTATTTGAAGCTGTAAAGCTATTTATATATTTTTTACAGTCATTTTATGGTTTTGTTGCATTGTCATTGCGACAAAGTTTTAAAATCAGATGTAACTTTACACAAAAAAGTAAATTTGTTTATTTTTTATTATAATTTTTTTTAATTAACATTGTGTAAACATGTATATAGTTAGCTTTTTGTGGTTATATTATTGAAGCAGTGTGTATTTTAACCTTTACAGATTGGCCATGTTCACTTACACCATAAAGTGCCTCACTGTAACCCAGATTTGTAGCGACAAGTGGAAATTAATTTTTTGTGGTAATAAACAATATGCCAAAAATGCTGTCGATTCAGCTCAGCTTGAACCGCTGAAACCAGAATATTCCTTTAACACACTGGATGGGTTTGCACTGCTGATTTGGTCATGATAGGGTGTTCAGGACACGTCTGCTGGGAATATGATACAGCGACAGAAACTTTTAACTGCTCTGATAAGGAGTTAACTCACACTATCTTGATAGCCTCTACTCTTTCAGCACTTAGAGGGTAATCCCAACAGGAGAGACTTTCTCTTGGGATAATGGAGAAATCAGACTGTTTGTGTCCATTAGCTGCTTGATTTTTGACTTTTATGAACCATCTGCTCCATGAACACAAGAATCAATTGTTGACTGAAGCACAGTTCACACAATGTCTTCAGTGTTTAGCAAAGTCACTATAGCTTGATTTCACTGTTGCGTATATACCGTTTATATATTTTTGTGATTGTTAAAACATGTTAAACAATTACCTTTAGAGTACATCAAAATATAGTATACTAGATTAATTGGTGTGGGTTTAAATATGTGAGAACAACATATTGTTATTATGGACTAGTTGATTGATTTGCCTTAACCCTGTATAATCTGATCAGACGGGTTTTTTAGAACACGTCTAAAAAAAAAAAAGTTTTAAACTCAACTTTATTTTAGTTAACGGAAATTATTTTTAATAGTTTTAGTCTTAGTTAACAATAGCAACATCAGCTGGACAGAATTCAGCAGAATTTACAGCTCTCAAGATGCATTTTAAAGATATTTTTAACTTGAGATGGACCTAAAGTGGTGCGAGGCAAAAATAAACAAACAACTGGAGATGCGACATAACATCCAAATATGTCTGTTTGCATGTGTACATAGACCAGTATTTTATAAAATGTAGACTGAATCTAACATAACAGTGCACAGTAATTATCTTAAAATTTATTGTTAAAATTGATGCATTTGTTACAAAAATATGGCTAGTAGGCGGGTGCGAGGCTGTAATGATTTTAGAGACAGTGTGTCTCTGCTGATAACTTTTCGTGCTGTTCATCGGCGGTTTTGCTGGAGTTGTAAGGGAATGGTTTGTCGGTGTGTACTCATCTAGGGTGCATTGTTTTTTGGTGGGGTTGGGTTATGCTCACCTCTTACATTTTTGTGCTGAAACACACGATCAACTATGAAACCAAATAAACTATTGGGGTTGTTTTGGTCTAAATGCTGAAACAGTGATATCGTAATATACGAGGATTACCATAGCCAAGAGCCTAGTAAGAGAAGCACTACAAATGAAGGAGTCGTTTTGGGCTGGGCGGCTATTATTTTGGTAGGGTGGTGCCTGGTAGTGATCACTCGGATGTCACCGGCTGTGTGGTAGGCTCGTTGTACAAGATTCCAATATACTTGGGGCCATGACAGATGACAGCAGGAGATACAAAACATAGTTACTTACCCAACAGTGTACAAACACCACACACACTCAACACGCTCCACACACACCAGCACACCACAACACCACAACACACTTTAAAGCATCACACACACGGTTGATTTCACACACAAAAACAACCAAATGTATTCACACCACCACTACACCGCCGGCGACACACACACAGGGAACAACACAAGTGAATCCGCCACTGGCATGTAGGTGTGCGTCGACGTGTGAGGGTGGACCATATGAAAGCGGATACACGTCCTTACCGGCTCACCCCACCCACCGTCAGCCCATAGCAGAAACGCAACAACACCCCAGATCCACAGCAAGTGATTAGAGGTGAGAGCGAAAAGTGAGTGGCACTGACATCAACGGACGACAAAGGGAAGAGAACGGCGAAAAACAGGGAAGAACTATAACGGGAGGCAAAAGATAACAACTGAAAGCAAAATGTGCAAACCGGATAGCTCGTCCGGTAAAATATCACATCAGGGCGAACAACTCTGGGATACTGTTCACATCCGCTAAAACGATTCCGTAGAATCCCAGCCCTCTAATTAAGTGTTGCAGTGTGCAAAATACAGGGATTGAGGAGGCATTGATAAACAAGAGAGACAATAAGACAGGATGTAGTAAAGGGAAAAAAACAGGGAGCGGGGCAGGAAAGAAACAAGAAAAAAAAAGGGGAAAGAAAATAAAGGGAAAATGGAAAAAGAGAGAGAAAAAGCATTTGAATAACATTTTATTTTCTATTTGCAGTGTTCATTACTTTTAGTATTCTTTTTGTTATTTTGTATGTTCGTTTTGTAAACATAGCTATATTGGTGCAGGTATTTAATTTTAAATAGATCATGGGAGGTGAAAGGTATGGTGTTGGGTACAAATGCAGCGGAGTAAGTTTGTAACCAATTGTGAGGACTGCAGATGGAGAGGAAAGACTAGTGATGACGCCAGAGGGGTGGCAAAACAGCTTTCCGGGAAGTTTTACTACGAGGTGGGCAAGTATGCGGGGACACAAACGCGAAAAGGAGGTATAATTATGAAGGGGGAATAAATTATAGGAGTTCTCCTCACAAATAAAAAGAAGTACGGACGGAAACAATGACTGGAGAGTGGGAAGTAAACACGGAACGAACAACGGTCGCGATAGAAACCATTGGTGCGGGGAGAAATGGGAGCGTCAGAGGAGCAAGACCGTCCATGTCGGGACGACGAGGGAGATATTTGTATAGTTAAGGAAAAACCTATTATTGAGAGCCGTTTTTGGTAATTGTCTGTATGCAGCGTATGAATTGGGGGGCAGTTTTAGGGTACTTTGGACGTCAAGTGATTTTTCAAAAACACGGGCAGTGGGTATCCAGGTGATAAACGGGGGGGGGGAAAAAGAAGGACAAGAAAGTCAGATTCCAAGGGAAGGACAGACGTCCAAGTTTTTAATGTGATATATAAGTGTGGAGTCTTTATCGGTGGTATCACTCCATAAGGACAAAGAGCAAGAAAAAAGGAAGAGAGCTTTCTTATTCCAAGTTACCAAACTAGTTTTAGATGCGATTACAGAAGTATAGCTCGCAAAAGCTGTCTGAATGCAAGTGGGCAAAGTCAGAGCATAAACGCAATGGGTGGCCTTGTTTGAATCTAAAGTGTCACACTGCAAGCAGCCAAACAAATCAAAAACTTAGAACACCGCAGTTACAACACAAAGCCGGGGTGCCGTACGGCCATGCGCAAAAGTCCACCACAAGCGAGCATGCTGTGGGTGTGACACTAGTGGGGTTTGTATATTATGGTACGATTTCTTAGATTTTTCACTTCCTTTGGGTTTAGAATGCTAATATGACTAGCTGAATATATTACAGACAAGACATCATATGTTTGAATTTACGTGTGGTGTTGTGGGAGATGGGGTGTGGTTGCTCGGGGAGGGGATCAGGGATCTCTGTGTGGTGGAGGACTCCTTAGTCCCAACCGCTCGGTGCACCTTAGCACACTACTAGTTGCCTCACATTAGAACAAACACAGGATAGGAGAAGAAAGTAAGGGGAGGTGAGAAGAATAAGAGAAAAAGAAGGAAAAAAGGAGGAAGAGGAAAAAGATAAAGAGAAGGAAAAAAAGGAAGGAAAAGGAAGAAAAAAAGAAGGGAGGGGAATCAAGGAAGGGATGAGAAAGGAAGGTAGGGAAAAGAAGACAGAAGGGAGGAAAAAAAAAGGGGGGAGAAAAAAAAGAGAAAAAAAAAGAAAGAGAAATAAAAAAAAAGGGGGGGAAAAGGAGAAAAAGAAAAAAAGGGGGAAAGGGGAAAAAAGAAAAAAAAAAGAAAAAAGAAAAAAAAAAGAAGGGAAGAAAAAAAAAAAAAAGGAAACCTTCATGCTATTATAGAGTATTTATGCCTTGCACAGTCAGTGTTGACGGATAAGTAGACAAGTCACGGCCCTAAGTTGCAATATTTAGGGAGTTTTTATGTGCAATGGTTCGAGACTAAAGAGGAGAATAAGGTTAGAAAAAAAAAAGAAGGGGAGAAGGGGAGGGGAAAGCGGAAAAAAAAGAAGTGCGTTTCGGGTAATAAAGAGGTAGGCTGACAGTGTGTGATAGTTGTGCGTGAACGAAAAGTAAAAAATGATTTGTGGTGAGGTACAATATTCTCTTTGCATGAGAGGATGAACAGTCGTAATGAAGTAAAAAAACTGTCGATAGATGGGGGAAAAAAAAAAAAAAAAATTGTCTGCAGGAAAAAAATGAATAAAGGTTATGGGGTCCGGCGTCCTTGGCGGTTAACGTCAGATAGGTGAGGATAGTATTTATTTCTTCAGATTGATTCATGACTCATAGGGTCCTAGATACCGTTTCGATCCAATAATAATGCGAGAAGTAGGAGAGGAATGTTTTGCCAAAACAAGCTCGTAAGGGATGCTTCTTCAAGGGTCGATCCATATAATCCATGGTAAGCAGAGAACAAAACAAGAGACATACCCAGAAAATCTCACTCAAAAAAATAAAAAGCATTAATAACACTATTTAATTAAAAACATAAAAGAATATTTTTAATAAAATTTAATAAAATTTATTAATGGTGAATTAAGTTAATTAATACATTTTATGTATCATGGAAGTGCCCATTCACAATTCTTGAGTCAAAACAATACGGGAAAGCAAAAAAACTCCTAGTCTAAATTGGTCACATTCAAACATTAATTAAGACAGTTCAAAAATAAGAACAAATGAAATTACAATAAAAAGAATATGCCCATTTTAACCCCCCAAATGAAGAAATGTGCAATAGCACAAATAAATACAATAGAATAAAGATACAGATTAAATAAACAGTGCTTTGTGATAATGCAGGCCACGCCCACAGAAAATATGAACATATGCATAAAATCATACCTATATTCTGAATGAGGCATTTAAATAACAGAACCCGATTCAAAAAGTGTTGTGACCGAGGGGAAGAAAAGAAATGAGGGGGGCAACTAAGGGGCGTAGTAACAATTGGCGGTGGAATCAAAAAAAATCGAAATGTCCGACGAGGACATGAAATGATGGAGGAAGGGCTGTTCACAAGATATCACTAATATTTTTCTGTGTGTGTGAAAAAAGAAAAGAAACAGACAAATAGAGACATCTCCAAAGAATGTGTTAGAGACTGGCGGAAAATAAAGGAGCATGGAAAAAGGTGGTGTGGGTGTCAATGGGAAAAAAACGTGAAAGTGAATAAAAAGAAAAATGTAAACAATGCATGGCATCAGACCAAAAAAAAACAGTCAAAAAGAAGCCATCGTCACAAAAAGTTGGGACAAGTCCGGGGGAGTGTTTAAAGACAAGAGAAGCAAAAGCACGGTTCTGTTTCATGAAAAAAAAAAGCGCGGGAAAGAAAAGAGGAAAACTCTTCCATGGGGACCTGTGAGGGGAAAAAAAAAAGAAGAGAAAGAGGGGGGGGGGGGGGAGGGGAAAAAAAAAAAAAAGAAAAAGAGGGGGATGGCAAATGGGCGGAAAAGAAAAAGAGAGGAGAAAAGAGAGAAAGGGGGGAGGAAAAACGAAAAATAAAATAGTGGAGTAGAAAGGGCACAAACAAAAAAAAAATCTAAGGGAAACAAAAAAAAAGGTCGTGAGAGAAGGGGGAAAGGAAAGATGAGAAAAGGGACATAAATCAAAAAGGGGGAAAAGACCTCAGAGGAAAAAAAAGGGGGAGGAAAAAAAAAAAGTTAGAAAGGAAAAAAAAAAAAAAGGGAGAAAGAAAGAGGTTGTGGGGAGGGCGTGAAAGGTGGGGGAAAAATTTCTCTAACATTCCTGGCAAAAAAGAAAGAAAAGAAGGCTAAACTCGGGGACGTTCTTTAGACAAGTTGCTCAAGTTTAGGAATAGGAATGTTGTCCCGTTCTTGTCTAATACAGGCTTATAGTTGCTCAACTGTCTTAGTCTTCTTTGTCGCATCTTCCTCTTTATGATGCGCCAAATGTTTTCTATGGGTGAAAGGTCTGGACTGCAGTCTGGCCATTTCAGTACCCGGATCCTTTCTTCGCAGCCATGATGTTGTAATTGATGCGGTTTGTGGTCTGGCATTGTCATTTTGGAAAATGCAAGGTCTTCCCTGAAGGAGACGATGTCTGGATGGGAGCATATGTTTTTCTAGAACTTGGATATACCTTTCAGCATTGATGGTGCCTTTCCAGATGTGTAAGCTGCTCATGCCACACGCACTCATGCAACCCCATACCATCAGAGATGCAGGCTTCTGAATTGAGTGCTGATAACAACTTGGGTTGTCCTTTTCCTCTTTCGTCCGGATGACATGGCGTCCCAGTTTTCCAAAAGAACTTCAAATTTTGATTCGTCTTACCACAGAACAGTTTTCCACTTTGCCCCAGTCCATTTTAAATGAGCCTTGGCCAAGAGAAAACGCCTGCGCTTCTGGATCAAGTTTAGATATGGCTTCTTCTTTCTTTTTTGACCTATAGAGTTTTAGCCGTCAACGGCGAATGGCACGGTGGATTGTTGTCACCGACAATGTTTTCTGGAAGTATTCCTGAGCCCATGTTGTGATTTCCATTACAGTAGCATTCCTGTATGTGATGCAGTGCCGTCTAAGGGCCCGAAGATCACGGGCATCCAGTATTGTTTTCCGGCCTTGACTCTTACGCACAGAGATTGTTCCAGATTCTCTTAATCTTTGGATGATATTATGCACTGTAGATGATGTTAACTTCAAACTCTTTGCAATTTTTCTTTGAGAAACTCCTTTCTGATATTGCTCTACTATTTTTCGTCGCAGCATTGGGGGAATTGGTGATCCTCAAACTGTTGCCTCTCTTGACTTCTGAGAGACACTGCCGACTCTGAGAGGGCTCGTTTATACCTAATCATGTTGCCAAATTGACCTTAAAGTTGCAGTTGGTCCTCCAGCTGTCCTAATATGATGTACATTTAATTAACTGTTTTTCCCCGGACCTCGGAGGGATTAGCGGGTGCTACCTGTCCCAACTTTTTGGGATTGGAGTGTAGCTCTCATTGAAATCAAAATGAGCCAATAGTTTGGCATGAACATGTTCCAAATTTCAGTCACTTTCACATTTGTATGTTTATCTATTCTACTTGTGAATACAAATATTAAGTTTTTAGAAGTTTTGTAATTACATTCCATTCCCTCTTTTATTCACAATTTGTACCGTGTCCCAACTTTTTTGGAATTGGGTTGTATTTTATATATTGTATTTATATAAAGTTTTATTTTTTAATGTTTGGATTTGTAGATCTGGCAAAGCCAATGTTGAAATTAATAAAATAATTAAATGCCACAACATTTTAGAATGAGATGAATTGTGTCTAGTTGTACCAATCTTAAATATAAAATCTTCTATGGAGCTTAATTGGGTAAGTAAAATATTTAACAAAATTCTTGTTCTAAATCCTTAGCATGTAAATCATAAAGGATTGAATAATGTCAACTTTATTGAATTGATTTACTCATCCTTATCTCGTTTCAAAGCTGTACGACTTTTCTTCCGTGGAACACAAAAGAAGATATTTAGAAAATTGTCTTAAGTGTTTCTTTTGTCTGTACAGTGAGTCAGTGTTGTCTGGACACTGGACACAATAAAATATCTTATTTTGTGTTCTGCAGGAAATTTGCTCAAGTTTGGAATAGCATCTCAATTTGCTGTTTTGTCTAAATTGTCGTCTATGAGAAACAATTGAGATATCAATGAGCTCTCAAGCATGTTTTTTCTTTCCTATGGGATCAACCGTCGGTCTGCAGGAACTACCCAGAAGCTTTTCTTGAACCCCAGTTGACAAAGCTACAGATTTAAAGCATTTGAGAGCATGAGATCTCCAGTCCGGAGTTTAGCGAGTCTATAAAGGCTTTAGGTTTTGAAGCATCTGAGTGATTTATCATGCAGGAAATAATGTTATCACGGTACATTCCTCTGGTAATATACGATCACACACACCTCCCATTGACCCAGGTGTGTGTGTATAAGTGAGTGTCAGAGAGATCGCTGGTGTCTGCAGGGCTGATATTATCGCTTGCTGAAAAGAGATATAGATCAAGAGGAAATCGAGCCATTTAAATCCCAGGAGCGCTTTATGATTAATGGCTGTCAGATATTATACTGTCTCTCTCTGAAGAGATCTGGCAACCAGCCGACTAAAACACCACACACACTCATAATGTCAGTCATTTTTCCATTGTCCAAAAGCCAAATACCCTCTGCAATCCACCCACTACGGGTGGGCGGTGTGACCCAAATCTTATATCATGGTATGAGTAATTTTATGTGACCGTAGCAGACTGTAGACCGTGTGGAAAAAGTGGTTTATATATTAAATAATATATAAACCATGTGGTAATATCTATTTTTGGATACTTTAGAAGCAGAAGCTCACTTGATGTTTTTCTCTATCTAAATGAAAAGGCGATTATTCATAAAAAGAATGTTAAGCATCACATTATATAACGAAACAAAATAATAAAATATGCATTGTAAATTAGATAGTTCTGACAATAAATGTGAATGACATGTTTTAGATGTTGGGGGATGCGGGGAAGGAAGATCGGGGTGGTATCTGAAACACAATATGCCTAATAGCCAATCTATAATAAAAAAAATAGTTTGGTGGTGCAAAGTGCAACTAAACTGTGCTTTTCATGTTTCTTTGATGTTCCATTGTAAGAGTGTAAAGGCAGTAGAACATATATGCCGCAAAGAGGGGAAGAAGAGGTCTCTGAAGGAGGGGGGGGGGGACGATGCGATATGGGTACGGGAAATTCATAGTGCTGTGGTGTATAAACAATCAATCGAAATGACACATTTCTATTCAAAAAAAACCGTAGTGCCGCAGAAAACACTACATAAAAAACCACGCCATGGCTGGCGAATACTGGAAGACCAGGTACAGAGCGACACTTTCCCAAAAGGTCTTTAAAGAGAAAGATAAAAGAAAGAAAGGAAATCTAGAGATGACTAGCTTTTGTAATGTACGTGCTACCGAGAGCTTATATTTCCTGATTATGAGATTAGCACCTTTAACTGAAATGAAGAAGTATATTTAATTAAGTGTGCGTGTGTGTATATATATTTTTGCAGATTTCTATAAATGCAGTTTTTTTTTTACATTTTATTCATCGAACAATCCTGAAAAGAATTATGGTTTCCACAA
Organism: Sinocyclocheilus anophthalmus; assembly: GCA_018155175.1. NCBI lineage: Eukaryota > Metazoa > Chordata > Actinopteri > Cypriniformes > Cyprinidae > Sinocyclocheilus > Sinocyclocheilus anophthalmus. The sequence goes on from JADLZN010004928.1 coordinate 108,633, forward strand.
CAAACTGTTTATCATTGATAATAATAAGAAATGTTTCTTGAGCAGTAAATCAGCATATTAAAATAATTTCTGAAAGATCATGTGACACTGAAGACTCGAATAATGATGCTGAAAATTCAGCTTTGTTGACAGGAATAAATTACATTTTAAAATATATTCAAATAGAAAACAGTTACTTTCCTTTTAATAAATATTTCTCAATATTACGGTTTTCACAAATAAAGCTTTTGCAGTCTTAGTGAGCATAAAAGACTTTAAAAAATCTTACAGACCCCAAACTTTATATATATTTAACACCCTAGTATCATAGCAGTGAGTTTAGCACAGGTAAGCACCAGTCATATTTGCTGCAGAAACTGTAATCTAGTTATCACATGGGACATTACACAGATGCCCTGCTGCGCTCTTATATGTTCGTGATTGGCTATTAAGATTGATTTACGTCCTTTCCGGTTTGCCACACCCCCACTCCAGTGCTCACTTCTGTTAAAGTGCTTATGCTAGTGGAGTTTCATTACTTCCTGTCTCACTGGCTGGACTGGTGATCAATGCTGTATGTGTGTCTGCTCATGTATGCACTTATAAACTTATAGACTGCTGACGGATAACCCTCGCATAACCCATTTATCATGCATCCCTGAGCTGCAGTATATATCAATTTCACATGCACAGCCGCTCGCTTGTGTGTCAAACAGGGAGACTGCTGGTGCTGCCTCCATCTGATAAAGTTTCAGCATCTCCTTTGTCTACCTCAAGCTCATTGTGTTCTCATTAAAATGTGGTGTGATTATGAGGGGGGACGGCGAAATACAGGCGAAACCCATGTGAGACCCTGTAAGTGCAATAATGTGCACCTTTCATGCTTATAATCTTGTCAAAAAAAGGTCAAAATGGCCAGGTTAAGAGTTAAAAACTGTAAATCTGCTATGAATTTTCCAGGTTTATTGTAAGTTAAGTTCAATTGACAGCATTTCTCTTGTTTTCTCTAAAAAAAAATCAAGGTTATGGCAAGACATTTACAAAGGAAGTGAATGGGGCTAATTTTCGAGAATAGAAAAGCACAATTTTATCAAATCACATTTTTATATATTACATCATTTTTTTTCAGTTACAACTTGTGTATTTGAAGTCAAAGTTATTTATATAATAACTTTTACAGTATTGTTATTATTGTTTATTACGTTACACTGTCATGGGGATGAAGTTGTCGATCATTTTGATATTTAAATTTTTCGTGTTAAATTTGGTTTAAAATGTGGTAATTTTATAATGTGCTTTTGTCATTTTTGGGGTGCGTTCACACTAGGCGTACTATGGCGCCAAAATTGTATCACAATAGATTCTTATTAGAAGAAGGTCAGGAGTCGATCGATATAATTCCCGATATCAATATGAACACTATTTGGATCGGAAAATAGAAATCTTTTGTAACATGGAATATGAGGAATGGGCGCTATTAGTATCATCACTTTTTTTGAAAATCAAATTTAAGCGATCCTTGCTACCTAAAGAGATAATAATTTCTATAAAGTTTCTTGCCCCAAAAAATAGGTGGGTCCAAAAAAAAAATTAATAAACGGATGGAATAGTTATAGGCGTGTTTCAAACTTTATTATTTGGCATCTAATGTTGAATACTGATTGAAAAATCTTTGTCGTCATTATCAAAGAATCCTGAAAAAAAATGTACTCAACTGTTTTAAATATTGATAATCAGCAAATCAGCATATTAGAATGATTGCTGAAGGATCATGTGACACTGAAGACTGGAGTAATGATGCTGAAAATTCAGCTTTGATCACAGGAATAAATTACATTTTAAAATATATTTTCAATAGAAAGCAATTTTAATTAGTAAAAATATTTCAACATTTTACTGTTTTTGCTGTACATTGGATCAAATAAATACAGGCTTGGTGAACATAAGAGACTTATTTCAAAAACATAAAACAAAACATTAAAAATCTTGCGGTTCAAAAACCTTTGATTGGTAGTGTAGGCTGATTTTTCTTATAGATTGAAACAAATGTGCTTCAGCCAGAAAAAAAGGTATGAAAAGTGCTCCGAGTCGCTACAAAAACCAAAAAAAATGTAACAACAAAAACTGGAAATGTTGCTGGAGACGGGCTTATTGAAAATGAAAACTGATTGTCTGCCAGCAGGAGGCGCTTTGAGAGTGGTGGAACTAGCGGTTTCTCCAGTAATGGATGTAAACAAAGCAGCTCCGCTCATGACCGCTACTTTATCAGATAAATGAAAATGCCAGCGAAACTTTTCTGAAGACAGTCAATTCCCTTCAGAGATGCATTCATATAAAACACCCACGCCGTGTTATGATTTTGAAACGTGCAGTGCTTGTTTATTCAACGAAGTCAAACGGCACAAATAAATCAATGTATGGGAAACACTGGTAATGTATATCGAAATATCGGAAATGTGTTTAAAAATCATATCACTGTTATTGAAAAAAATTATATCGCGATACATATTGATATTGAATTATTGTCCCTCCCTAGTTCACACTATTTCGTTCTCTTGGATTTGTTTGGTCCGACCAAAAACAGAAAATTATACATTTGGTCCTGTCCGCTTAGCGTTCACATGACATTTTTGATAGCGAACCTAAATTCAAATGAAAAACAAATCATACGTTCACAACCTGATTGGTCGGGTTTCGTGATGAAACTTACCAAACACCTCAAACAATCAGTGTGTTCGAAGTAGCATCAAACATCAAAGTAGCCATTCACCCATTCACCAATCGGATGCTGCTCATCGCCACTCGTAAGTCAATACGAAACACTAATGCGTCTCTGGATTAGCGCGCTCATTTGTTGGACGTGTACATTTGATTTTATTTTTCAATCAAAGGAACTTTACCTCCTCTGGGATGCTCCAGTTGCCCTTTCTCATTTGGTTTGATAGCACAACATCTTGTCCACGCGCAAGTCATGTACTAGTAGGTCATTCACCAATCAAAAAAAAAAACATAAGTTTTTTTTTTGGTGTCCGTTTAGAGTATTAGAATTTGGTCCGTGAGTGCATGTGGGCATTTATAGGGAGCATGCAACCAAACCAAGTGCATTTGGAAGCAGACTGAGACCTGAGATCTTTTTAGACATTCTCGTCCACTGTTGGTGCGCACCAGGGTCGGATGGCAGCCGTTCACACGTACTCAAATGACCCACACTAACAGGCAGCAATGCGCACCAGAGTTCGTTTTAATCGTATGTGAACCACTATACTTTGTTATATTTGTATATACTTTTTTTATTTATTTTTTTTATTTTTTATTTTATTCCATTTTTATTTATTTATTTATTTATTAAATATTATTATTAGTTTTATATTTTTATATAGCTTTATTATATTTCAGTTTTTAGTTTTTATTAAATTTTTTTTATTTTAGTGCTACTACTAGTTGCCAGAATTTATATATATATATACAAAATAGGTTCTCATTTAATTAGTGTTTACACAAAGTCTAGTTTGCAATATCACCGTGTTTTAAGTCGTAAAAACAGAATATATACTGTATGTCAGAGAGCGTACAAGCCTCTAATTATGCTGTTCTGATTGGCTGACTTAGCATTTTTGCCACCCTGCTCTTCAGATAGATGAACCCATATCGATGTACTAGTTTGTAGCTTGTAATAGGCTGATATATTAGTGGTGTTGTGAAGCTTTGCTGATGGCTTCTATTGTTCTGAAGTATCTACCCGAACAATAGCAGCTGTCATCAGAGCGAATGTTGTTCTCTGTGTGTTAAAGCTCTGTGAAAGAAGAGATGCGAGTATAATCCTTCAGTGACTCGCGCTGAAATATATACGTCTGCGAGACACACACACACACACTTCGGGACTTCTGAGGGAATCCTTGGAGTTTCCAAGGTGACCGTTGTCCCGTCGCTAAAGGATTACAGCACGTCATCAGACGGATTAGAGTCTGAAGTGTGTCTGATTGAGGCACTATCAGATTCACCTCGCTCTCAGGACGGTTTATCTGGAGATGTGGTCTTGTGGTGAACCGTCGGGAGCTGTTGAGCTGTCTTACGGTTTGGACAGGTTCGCTGTGATTTCGCTTTCCATGCCAGATGTCCTTCTCAATGAGGGTCTTTGTGCCGTGCTGCTAATTTTAGCTCTGGAATATTTTACCCAACTGCCAAACGGGACGGCCGTAAAAGCCAGTGCACTGTGAAGTCTTTCCCCTATGGTTCAGCACGGCTGAAGTGTGTGTGTGTGTTTTCCCCCTTTCCTCTAGAGTGTTAACAGACACGCCTTGTTCTGTGCTGTGTATTTTTTGCGATTAAACTTGGCGGACGATAAAATAAGCCAAAAAATTCCCACAGACGTCGAAGCAGTGTTTGTTTCAAAGTTTTCATACATGGCTGATTTGCTGAACTATTCAGAGCTGCAGGTTTGCACAGAAACAGCTGGCATAGTCATGAGTAGAATTATGGGTAATTGCGAAATAGAGGATGTGCACCTGTTTGAAATGCTCGCCACTAAAAAGCATCAGAAAATTACATGAATTGGGAGATTTTTATCGTCTTTTCTTTTGTCAAATTCTTTATCAATACAAACAAACACAAAAATGGATGCCACAAGTGTGCTTTTCATGCTTCATTGCATTTCCATTGTTCATTTGCACCATATTAAAGACACGTCTAATAGCCTATACAGTAGTGACCACTCACCTATAACAGAGTCATTTATATAGTATGATAATATAATCAGTGTAATATAAATATTTGGTCGATTAGGTCACACTTAAAACTGTCTGAATGTCATTGCATTATATATAAAATATCAACCCAAGTGTCCTGTTTAAAAATATATATATTATGCTATTTTTCATCAAAGTGTAATTTATTAAAACAGATATTATGATATTTAGTATTAAAAAGGTGTAATGTGTTTTTTAAAAAGGTTATTATGATCTTGCATCAAGGAAAAGGGCATTTTTTTGTATTGTATGTATGTACAGTATCTCACAGAAGTGAGTACAACCCTCACATTTTTGTAAATATTTTATTATATCTTTTCATGTGACAACACTGAAGAAATGACACTTTGCTACAATGTAAAGTAGTGAGTGTACAGCTTGTATAACAGTGTAAATTTGCTGTCCCCTCAAAACACAGCCATTAATGTCTAAACCGCTGGCCACAAAAGTGAGTACACCCCTAAGTGAAAATGTCCAAATTGGGCCCAATTAGCCATTTTCTCTCCCCGGTGTCATGTGACTCATTAGTGTTACAAGGTCTCAGGTGTGAATGGGGAGCAGGTGTGTTAAATCTGGTGTTTTCATTCTCACTCTCTCATACTGGTCACTGGAAGTTCAACGTGGCACCTCATGGCAAAGAACTATCTGAGGATCTGAAAAAAAGAATTGTTGCTCTACATAAAGATGGCGTAGGCTATACGAATATTGCCAAGACCCTGAAACTGAGCTGCAGCAGGGTGGCCAAGACCATACAGCGGTTTTAACAGGACAGGTTCCACTCATGAACCGGCCTCGCCATGGTCGACCAAAGAAGGTGAGTGCACGTGCTCAGCGTCATATCCAGAAGTTGTGTTTGGGAAATAGACGTATGAGTGCTGCCAGCATTGCTGCAGAGGTTGAAGGGGTGGGGGGTCAGCCTGTCAGTGCTCAGACCATACGCCGCACACTGCATCAAATTGGTCTGCATGGCTGTCGTCCCAGAAGGAAGCCTCTTCTAAAGATGATGCACAAGAAAGCCCGCAAACAGTTTGCTGAAGACAAGCAGACTACGGACATGGATTACTGGACACAGGATTGTCCTGTGGTCTGATGAGACCAAGATTAACTTATTTGGTTCAGATGGTGTCAATCGTGTGTGGCAGCAACCAGGTGAGGATTACAAAGACAAGTGTGTCTTGCCTACAGTCAAGCATGGTGGTGGGAGTGTCATGGTCTGGGGCTGCATGAGTGCAGCCGGCACTGGGGAGCTACAGTTCATTGAGGGAACCATGAATGCCAACATGTACTGTGTCATACTGAAGCAGAGCATGATCCCCTTCCTTTCGGAGACTGGGCCGCAGGGCAGTGTTCCAACATGATGACGACCCCAAACACACCTCCAAGACACCACTGCGCTTGCTAAAAAGCTGGGGTAAGGTGGATGATGGCCAGCATGTCTCCATACCTAACCCCATGAGCATCTGTAGGGGATCCTCACCCTGAAGGTGGAGAATCGCAAGGTCTCTACTCCACCAGCTCCGTGATGGGTCGTCATGGAGGAGTTGGAAGAGGCCTCCATGTGTGCAGGACGCGTGTGAAGCTCTGGTGAACTTCATAGACCCAGAGGGTTAAGGCATTGCTGTAAGAAGAATTGGGGCCACAACAAAAGATTGAACTATTTGGGCCCGTCGTAATTTTTACATTTTAACAACTTCGAGGGGAGGATCAAACTCACTTATATTGTGGCCAGCGGTTTAGACATTAATGTCTGTGTGTTGAGTTATTTTGAGGGGAGATTTACACTGTTATACAAGCTTTACACTCACTACTTTACATTGTAGCACAGTGTCATTTCTTCAGTGTTGTCACCTGAAAAGATATAATAAAATATTTACAAAAATGTAGGGGTGTATTCACATCTGTAGATACTGTATTATGATTTTGTTTTCAAACAGGTTTCATTTAAAAAATTATATATTAAGATATAGTGTATCAGACAGGTGTCATTTATTAAAAAACATTTTTCTAAATTATTCAAAAATCTAAGCAAATGTCATTCTCTTGTTTACAATATATTTTGATGCTTTGTATCACATAATCAGGTGTCATTTTAAAATATATATAGATATATCTCTGATTATATAATATAATATTAGTGGGCTCCGATTGATCGTCTACCAATCCACTATCGTACCGATAATCCACGTTGGGAATGTTTGCATCGGCGGTCTCAAAAAGGCCGATCTCAAAAAAACGTCTTAGCTGAGGACGCTGCCGTGATAGGTTTGGCCTACATGCAGCGGCACCGTCTCGGCGCGGGTCAAATAATTATAATGCTGAAGGTGAGGTACTCACCTCCATATTTCTTCATTAAATAACTTATAAAGTAATTTGAAAACCTTGTGTGAGACGTAATTTCACAAACAGCGTGAGTGAATCACCGCACACGCTCTCTCTCTTTCTCTCTCAAAATACGCAAATGGCTTCAAATCACCACACCGTTTCTGTCTATAAGCGAGCTGCATACTGTACGGTTGACACAGGAATTGCCACTTGCACAATCGAGGCAGTGTCACATCATCACTAAAGTTTATAAATTGCATTACTTTTTAATTCTTGCCAGCGTTTAAACCATTCAGCGCTCGCGCTCTCTCCTGGAGACCGTGCGCTCATGCACACTCGCAGCGCAAACACATAATGCCAGGTTCACATTACTCCGTTTGCAGTGCATATGTGGTGCATATTTTTTCCGCGCTCATGTTAACGGATTAAAGCGTTCACTTCACACGGCTGTGGTCCGGCAGTGCATTCCAGAAGCGTTGCGTCGGCAGCAGTGCAGAGATTGTTTCCGCACCGAGTCTACTGCTGCGCAGCAAGCGCTGAATTAAAGTAACAGCGCATTGTTTGCAGTAAATATGAACATGGATTGACACGAAAATGTAGTAATTACACCATAAATACACATAATGAAAGTCTACTGTGTTTCACATATGACTTTTTGGCTAGGTTTAAAGGAAAAGAACACTTTTAGATAAAAAAGGCAATAATAGATAGCACTCGTGGAGGTATACCTTGTAATAAAGATTTAAATGCAAAAGAAAAGGCAGTAGACGCTGACTATTTCTGTCAATGGTAACGTTTGTGATAACGTAAGAAAGTAGTTTGCCACTTGCTTGGCAACTTAATATATAAATCTAGAAGTAAATGCAAAAGTAAAAAGCCTTGAATAATGTGTTTTCTTATTGCGTGTTAAACATTCTGTGAAGATTAATTACTGTACTGTGGAAAAAAAGAATGGTCATGCTGAAAAAATTATTTTCCGGGGGCAATGGTGAATTTGAAATCAAAAAAGGGTAACTGTTGAGTTTGTGGTAAAACAGCCACGGATCAGGTAGCGGACTCCTGTGTGAAAGCCCAGTCCTGCTGCTTCCCTCTCACAAGAGTCACCTACGAGGGGAATTCCCCCCATTTCCAAATGAAATTCAGGCCTGAATACAATGTCTAAAAATCCTGTTGGAGTGATGCAAATGATAAAAAGAAGGCTTTCAAAAGATGGTAATCGTGATTGGGCGTATCAGCCAGATACTGCTTTCTGTATGGGATCGTTCCTCAAAAATCCTAATATATATATAAAATAAAAATATTTAATATATATATAGATATATATATATTTACAATTCATCAAGAACGCGGCACCAAGATTAATTTTTTGATTTGATTTTAAGTGTTAATACTTTGTGGTGCCAAATGTGTTTACTTGACAAACGGCAGTAAATTCAGCAGTGTGTTTGGATGGCCAAAGCTGTGAATGTACCAAAAATATTTGTTTTGCCCCTACCCTTTTAACCCAGATTGAATTAGAGCTACTTGGTCTCTAACTCATTTAGAACCCCCCCCCCCCCCACCCCCCCCCCTCATGTCTCACTCACTCACTCAAACCAATCATCGTCTCTCAAAAGATAATAAGAAGGGATGGCGTTCCCACAGAAATTTGATACCTATGCCTGAACGTGTTGAATGTTAACTGATATGGATGTTGTCTGATGTCTTTTGTGTTTTCTGGCATTAAAAAAAAGAGGGTTTGGGGTTCCTGTATTTGATTGTGGAAAGGGCATGCCGTGACCATCATAAATCGAACATCATCGACGGGCCGCTGCAGTAATCCCAGCCAATCACGCCTTTAACAGTTTTTTGCAGGCCGATTGTGTGGGGGTGGGGGGTAGCGCTTAGTTTTGGATGGACAATTGACTCTTTTTTCTGAACCATGATTAGTCAATCGGAGATCCAACCATAATGGTTTAATTTTGAACTTCATGATGAAGGGAGAGTAGAAGCCAAAAAGGTTTTTACAATGTAACATTTTTTTTTTTGTATTTTTTGTATTTCTTTAACATAAAACAATTATAGGAATGAATAAATGCTGATTGTTAAATAATTAAAAAATCCAAATCCTTTATGAGAGATCTCACATATTTATGATTTTTTATAAAATTAAAAAAAAAGTTTTTTTGTAGATTTTTTTTGAATAGGAAAATTAGATAACTAGATTATTTCTAGATAATATAATGATTCTTTTTGTAGATTTTACTTCAAAAGTAATAACATTTATCATTATATAATGATATTTTTGTACCTTTTACATAGTAACTGATAACGCTAAATCTAACTAGATTACAGGAAATCTAGCTATATAAAATTTGGTGTCACAGTGCTGGGGTGGTTGCTAGTCCAAAAGCATTTATTTTGTAAAAATATATTATGATATTTTGTATAAAAGCAGGTGTCATTCAAATTATATTTTGTGTAATCATATGCAATAACATGAAAATATTTTTAAATGTGACTTAAATTTCCGTATACTTATAGGACCGAATATAAACTTTTATATTCCGAGCCAAATATTTTCTAGTTTTCTAGTGTGACAGATTTTCCTATTTTATTGTCTGTAGATCAAACGGTACATGACGTTACATGCTAAAGTTTAATATTTGTTCAAATAGTGTTGCTTGCCTTTGTAAATGTAAAACAGCGTTATTTTATGTGTTTCTACAGATTTCCATCACTCAAGATTCGATGGTTCGTGGGAGCTAATGCATGCGGGACAGCGAGTCGTGTGCAGGTAAACACAGTCACACACACTCAAAAGATTTACCTTACATGTACGTCCACTGCTGGTCGAGACCCTGCTGTTACCGGTAATGTTTATACCTCCGTAATGTGATCGACGTGAAAGCTTTAGCTACACCATAACCCAGGGGTGCCCAATAGGTCGGGATCGCGCTTTAGGTCAAGTAGTTCTCAACCAGGGGGGTGCGAGATAACTTAAAACTAAAATATAATATTCACTAATGTTATGACTAAAATGTTAAATATTGTGTTTTATAACGGATTCTCGCATGTTTTGGAGAAGTTTGTGAGGATCGGTGGTGTTTATGTACATATGGGCATCAGACGCTCCAAACAGCTTGTTCTGACAGAGAAACTATTCACTGTGGCGTCGAGCCGCCTTCAGATCGCTGAGTTCAGAATGGTTTCATTTTTCATTTGTATTTTGATGCGTTTAGTGGTTCTGAATGGACCTGTGTAGTAGTTTAAATGTAGTCCTTTGGCATCTCCCTGTGGTATTGTTTGGTATGGCAGGTTGACTTGTGCTTATATGTTAATATTACTGTATAATTGAGCTTTACATAATTTTAAGTTGTGTAGAATATCTGCAGTGACATTTTTGCAAAGTATGTTTGCAAAAAAGAACATGGAATGTTTAAATCTATCTTGAATTTGATTTGTTAAAAAAAATACATGTAATTGAAAATTAATAACAAATACAAAGGTTTTAGTGAATAGAAAAGTTTGGGGTTGCAGTATTGATTTGGAGAGAAGGGGGCCTTGGGGTAAAAAAGGTTGAGAACCACTGCTTTAAGTAAAGCTGGCACAGTTGTCTCTGGGGTACTAAGAATTGAACATATTCATATTATTATATTATTATTTTAATTAAAATTTAAATTAATGCAATATAAAGATACATCCCAACAAGCTTTTTATATGTTTATTTTATATGTATTTTATTTATTTATTTTTCACTTGGTAGATTTCTGTGAGTTTCTCATTTGAAAAGTAGATCCCCACACAAAAAAGTATACCTATATGTGCACAAACATGCTTCGTATTAGCAGAGCGAGCGGGCCGGAGTCTCATATCTGTAGAGAGGAAGAGAGGTCAGAGGTCATGCTCGGGGGGCTGCGAGCTGGTTTCATGTTTCAGGTGAGTGTACAGACAACAGACAGACAACACTACACACATGATACCACTCTGAATGCCAGGCTGTGGAGGCCAGATAAAGACGGTAGTGTGAACGGGAGAGAGAGGGTCGACTGTGGCGAGGTCTCCGCATGATATGAGATCTGCGTCTCGTAGTCAGTGACATGGACGCTCTATATTTGGGAGCTGAAGCACGACTGCTGACCCCTAGATCTACTCCACCACCTGCTCACACACTCACCAGGGTTATGTGTGTTGGAAACAGAGCACAACAGTCGGGTTCTGGACGTAAAATCTCATATGTTTCTCTCATTGAGGAAGTGATTTGGGATGAGAGTGTATAAACGTCTCATGGCAGATTTGTTGTGAGCATCTGAGATTTGTAAGGGGATGAAAAACCTTAGAAACCAAAGTCAGTTCAGTGTTTCAACTACAATATGTTCATTGCAGCCGCCCACTGGCCCATGAATCATTGGCAAATGACAACAACTAAATGCATTGCACTTGTGTATATGTTGTAAAAATTATTTAATACTTTTATTCAGCAATGATGCATTACATTTATCAAAAGTGACATTTATAATTTTACAAAAGATTTATATTTCATATAAATGCTGTTCTTCTGAACTTTCTATTCATCAAAGAATGCTGAAAACAATTTATTATAAGGTTTCCACAAAAATATGAAGCTGAATATTTCAACATTGATCATTATAATTAGTTTCTTGAGCAAATCAGCATATTAGAATGATTTCTGAAGGATCATGTGACACTGAAGACTGGAGTAATGATGCTGAAAATTCAGTTTGCGTCACATGAATAAATTACACTTTAAAATAAATTAACATAGTAAACGGTTATTTGATTTCTGTTTTTACTGTATTTTTGAATCAAATAAATCAGCCTTGGTGAGCAAGAGACTTTAGAAAACATTAAACCCCAAACTTTTTGAACTGTAGTGTATGCAGATATATACTGTATACATATGTGTGTGTGTGTATATATATATAGAGAGAGTATATCTGATCATATATTATGCAAATAATCAATGACTTTAATACAGTAGTTTTATATTGTACTGTTTGAATAAGTTACATTATTTGCAGCTCTTCATGGAATGCAAATTCCTTGCCTATACACAAAAGTGCAGTATTGTATCTTTGTTTGTTGTAAAATTCATGTGATACTAGCATACTACTCTTACTATTACTTTTTTCTAATCTATATATGGCAGAAATAGTACAAGCAGTGTGCAATTATGCTGTTGCAACTCCAGCCAATGTCCCTAAACTTTGTTTGCGATGTGTTTGCTGCTTGCAACATATTTATATTTTGTAAGAATATATAGCTACTCTTGAATGAGAGATGTTTTTTTTTTGGTATTATTATGGTAGCAGGGGCTAAGCAGACCTTCAAAAAGTGTGCACACATTTTTACATTTTCACCTTCAAATCTTCAAATCTTTGAATGAGACTCACAGTTTTGTTTAAAGCATTTAGCAGCAAGTAAATATGATATCATACGATAACAATTCCTTTTTTCCACACCTGTATATGGTGCAATCTATTTCAGATAAACCCACCTTTAAATGACATGTAAAGACAAAACAAATTTGGCACATTTACATATCACTCAAATAATCTCTTCCTGTCTAAGTAGGCGGTTAAAGTTCAGACTAAGCTAACAGATATCCACACACATGTATGCTTTAGTTCCTCATCCTTTCTCCTCTCAGTCTCTTTGCTCCATTCATCTGTCTTTCTTTTCTTCCGGGTGGGATATTGTATGTTTTCAGAGGCAGTCGACTTTTTCACAGTGCTCTGACTGACTGATCCTAAGACAGAGGTCGAAGGTCATGTTCAGAGGTCCTGACCTCCAGTGGAATGCCTGTGTGGGGGTTGTTATCAGGATCCATTTGCATTTTTTTTTTTTTTTTGAGACGTGCAGGTGTAAAAACAGTTGAGGTTTTATGTCCAGACTGAAACATTTTGTGGGTATGTTTATGTCATTATGTGATTTGCTTAATTTCTTTTGTGAAATTGGTACGTAAATGACACTATCAGTGGCTACAATTAATTCTTAGGGAATTCCCCATTGTTTATAAAGCAGATATATATTTTTTTACTTACCAGTATTAAAGTGATAGTTCACCCAGAAATGAAAATGTGATGTTTATCTGCTTACCCCCAGGGCATCCACGATGTAGATGACTTTGTTTCTTCAGTAGAACACAAACGGAGATTTTTAACCCAAACCGTTGCAGTCTGTCAGTCATATAATGGAAGTGAATGAGAATCATGGCTTTGAGAGTCAAAAAAACATACACAAACAAAACCAAATTAAACCCTGTGGCTCGTGACGATACATTGATGTGTAAAGACACGAAACGATTGGTCTGTGCAAGAAACTGAACAGTATTTATATTGTTTTTTACCTCTGATTTACTGCAATGTCCGAACTGTCCTGAGCGTGTTCGCATCTTGTTCTTCAGCCGGCGCGTGCCGCGTCTTCTTCTTCTTCTTGCTTTACGGCAGATCGCTGACTTATAAGTGCATTACCGCCACCTATCTCTGAAATGGACCATTGACTCTATCTACAATCTCAATTAGGAGTGTAAGTGGTCCATTTGAGAGAAAGGTGGCGGTAATGCACGCATAAGTCCGCAATGTAAATAAACATGCTTATTTCCCCTGTTTTTACATTTAGATCACCTTTGCCACTAGTAATTTAATTAAAAAGTTCAATGCAAATCTCAGTTTTTAATAAAATTGTAATACAGTAGTTAAATTTTTAAATAAATGTTTCAGCCATTTATGAGCTATTAAATTTATCAGCTATTTATGAAATTTATTGACTATTTATCACTCTTCTACAGAAGCTTATTTTTGCCATGGAATAAAAAATGAATAAAGGAAATTGTGATTTTTTAATTATTTGTTTATCTCACAATTATGACTTTTTAGATAAATTCAGAATTGCAAGATATAAAGTCGTAATTCTGAGAAGAAAAGTCTGATTGTAAGATATAAACTCGCTATTGTGAGGAAAAAAGTCAGAATTGTTAGATACTGTACTTTATACTGTCTGGGGAAAAAACTAATCGTGACACGTAAAGTCAGAAATCTGAGAAAAAAGTCAAAATTGCAAGATGTAAAATCAGAATTCTAAGAAAAAAGGTAAAAAGTGCAAGATATAAACTCAGATTTCTGAGAAAAGAGTCAAAATTGTGAGATGTAAATTCAGATTTCTAAGAAAAATTTGGGAGTTGTAAACTCGCAGTTACGAGTTTATAACTTGCAATTGCAAAGGTCACAATTGGCATTTTTATTTATCAAAAGCTTCCATAGTTTTCAGCCATATCAAGAAATGAATGGGTTATTGAAGTTGGCCAAAATTTTAATATCGGTGCAGCCTTAATATCCATACCAGCTCATCGTGCACAAAGCTTTTTCAGGGTTCGAACCTACAACCTTTCAGTGACCATCTTGATCTTTAACCGCTATATACCACCCATCCAGAAATATTTCTATTTCCTTTTAGCACTTTACAAATGTCAAACATTTGCCCTTTAAACTCCTGACGATAACGAGGAAAAAGCAAAAATAGATCAAATAGAGTCTAAACAAACATGTTTCTGTCTTGTCATGTGTAATTGCCATCACTTCCTCTCGCCTTGTTGTCTGTCTCTTTCTCTCTCTGTTTCATGTTTTCTGCCCTCTGTGACCCTTTGCTTTTGTCTTCTTCATTCTTTTCCTCTAATTGGCACCTCGTTAGGGAATTCTTAATTGGAGGGATGAGCCAGGTGGCAGCGGAGCCGCGATTGCCCTCGTTAGTGTGTGAATGTGTGTGTGTGTTTTACTTTGCTTAAGCAGAATAAATGTGGAGCAGCCTGCATGTGCTGATTATGTTCCATTCACCCATGTTGAACTCTAACACATTCCCCTAACGGCCCTCCGACACACTCACACACTCCCCCCACCTCGCTGTCTATGTGCCACTGACCATTTCCATTGATCCTAGGCAATAATAAAATGCAAAACAATAACCAATTAATGCAATTAAACACTCTTGTTATAAATTTGGATGATAAACTTAGATTGTTTTCATGCAAAAATGGGAATTCTGTCATTATTTACTCGCCCTCAGACAGTAGTGTGCAACATTGTTGTCACATTGTTTTTAAATGGCATCAAGTCATCATTTTGGAACTAAAACTGTTATTTTTAATCCAATTTTATGTAAAAATGTCTTCACATTTGACAGTTTTTGCAATCAAAACATTAAACATTGAAGGTCAAGTGCATTGCGGGATACTGTATTTCTAGTATTCCTGCAATGTGTTGTGGTTGTGTCGTTTACATTTTGTTAAATGTTGTAGGAGTGAGTATACAGTGCGCAGTGCACATACTGTATTCTGTAAAAATAGTATAGTAGTATGCCATTCCTAACAGCCTTAAATTGTCGTTTTGACAAAAAAAACCTGGTTCAAATGAATAACTCGCTCATAAAATAGATATTAAAAGTTGAACTATGTTGCCTTATGTGCTTATAGCTTATTCATTGTTGTGAATTCAGTGGCTCACTGCTAAATAGTGGAGCAGGAGACACTGGTGTGCGATGGTATGTGACCAAACGGATGATCTCAAACAGGTGTTAGGTCGCTGAGTCTCTTCAGGTCGTTACACTGACCTCTGACCTTTCTCTTGCAAACCCTGGTCATTGAGGTGTTCTCTCTCACACACATACACACAAGATGTGTTCCAAAACATATTCAACTGACTTGATACACACAGCACACAAAAGTCTAAATCATATTATTAATTTAAATTCATTTCAATATATTAAAACCTTGTACGTAATATTTTTAGTATAAAAATTAAATATAAAAAATGCAAGTGTTAAGTATGTTAATAAACTTTTCTCTCAGTTTGTCTGTCACTGTTTTAAATTCAGTAATCAATTTAAAATTAAAATTAAATGTCAATTAATTAAAATTTTTAAATGTATTAAAACCTTTGTATTTATATATTATATATATATTATATATATATAAGTAGTGCTGTCAAACGATTAATCCCGATTAATCGCAGCCCAAAATTAATGTTTTTGTTTACATAATATATGTGTGTACTGTTTATATTTATTATGCATATATAAATACAAAAACATGCATGTATACATAAGAATATGCTATGTTTATATATAAAATATATTTATATATAATATAAATTATATTAATATAAACATATACATGTAAATATTTTCAAAATATATACTGTATGTGTGTGTATTTATATATACATAATAAATATACTCAGAACACACACATATATTATGCAAACAAAAACTTTTATTTTGGATGCGATTAATCGTGATTAATCATTTGACGGCACTAATATATATCAAATGCCTTCAAATGCCACCAGCACTGGCATCCCACTGAGTTTGGAAACATAGCCGTTGTCTGAGCCGTTGTCCAGGCTTAAACTGTTCATGCTTTTATTAGTTTCAGTGCTATTTAGGTGATCACTGTTTTCAAAAGCATGCGTGTTGTTCAGACAGCTGAAGGTCTATTTTTGCTGCTGATTTTTTTCACCTCCATATTTGAACAATCAACACCTCGCTTTATGACACACCACATAATGGAAGCGACAGCACACTCACCTCTCCTAATGGCATCAAAACACACACTCACACGAACCGAAAGCTGACAAACACTCCTTTAACAGACTAACGCATCCCTCCTGTCAGCTGTGAAAACAGGAGCAAACATTTGGAAGATGAGTTTGTAGCGTGGACCGGGTAACAGATGGAACGGATTGGCGGGTGTTAGTCAGGGTGTCGCTGCCATTATGGCTTTAGTGGGGAATGCGTGTTTGCTGATTTAATGCATCGGATTTGTTATTTGATCATCACAAACAGTCATAAAATAAATGAAAACGTCGTTCAGTACAAATCCCTAAGCTGCTTTCCTAGAGAGCATTGTAAAGTAACATGAAATGGCATTCACACTACTTTGCTTCTGTATTGTGATGCATTTCCAATACAAATAGGATATTCCACAAAAGAATGTAGGGTGTTGCTTGATTTAGTCTGAAGGGAATGATTGCATTGTGAAAGGTGGTTATAGGGGGATTACTGCAATATTTATAGGAGTTTTAAACTTTAACAAACAATTACAAACACACTTTTTTCTTTGGAATGACGTGAAACAGTGAAATGTTTATACATAGTTCCTGACATGAAGACTGTTCCAAAAGGTAGGAACGCAGCATTACATTCGGTACCGATTTTCATACATTTTTGACTTCAGTTGTGACTTTAGTGACATTGTTGCATTAAAAACCTGTTTCTGTACATACTACTCAGAAATACTACTGCTATTTTTGTCTTGTTTTCCAGCACTGTAAAAAATGCTGCTGCCGTTAGTTGTAACAACTTAAAAATAGTTGAGATAACTTAAATATCCAACTTAACTAAAGTTCAATAAAGTTAAAATTTTAAGTCAAGCACAAACACTTACCTTTTTAATCTGAAACAATGGCTTATTACTAGTGCTGGGCAACGATTACATTTTTTTTTTAAATCGCGATTAATCACATTATTGTCTGTGATTAATCGTGATTAATCGCATTGTTATGCACAAAATTCAATACTGAATTCAAAAGTAGTGTATTGTGCACTTTTTCATTTAAAAGTACTGCTATATGAACAATAGTGAAATAACATTTGGTTTGCAAACACTTTAAACAAATAAGGTGCTTTTTTTTACAGCAGTATTCCTTTTACATAGTAGAATTATAACACTATAACATTAATGTAATCAAATTAAATATAAAACCAAAGCTATTTGCCACTGCCAGGGCATTAAAGTTTGTATAGAAAATATTTTATAGTTTGTTATAGAAAAACAAGTTATGCTCAGAGTCTAGAGCCTTGATCATAACATTATAACAGGCACCTTCCGAGTAGCGACCTGCACTATCGCGGGACCCAACGCAGCAGAGTGTGGCGCGGGACAGCACTTGCTGAGCGAGAGCGCTTCTCTGCTGTCTTCACGTGCTATCGGAAACGTACTATTTCCCACTTATGAAGTTGTGAGGGTTACATATGAACGCTGGTGCAGTCTTAGGCCCTCCCCATATGCTCTCATTGGTTGAGATGCGTGATGACGCTCATCCCAAGCCAGTAACCTACTGATCAACATCCCACTCCTCCTGTGACCCATGGTTTGTCTGTGTGTGTATTCAGAGCCAGTGAGCAACAGACTTTCATAATAATAAGGAAAAAAACTGCGTTAATGCGCGATAAAATAATTGTCGGCGTTAATCAATTAATGCGTTAATGCGATAATAACGCGTTAACTTGCCCAGCCCTAGTTATTACTTATTCTAATGTTGAATTTTAAGTCATGATATTAACTAATCGCAGCAATCCTTTTTACAGTGAGTAGAAATATCTAAAATCATGCAGATACACAGACTTAATAACTAACTTTTCTCAGTTTATAAGAATTTTATCAAAAATAATTGAACGTTTGTTTTGCTTAAGAACAAATATCTGCCAAAAATGGCTTAAGAAAAAAAAACAAATCTTGTTTTCCATTTGAATTATGTTGATGTCTTTTTTATGTCTTTTCTGTCCCCATCTGTAGATATTTGTTCTTGTTTTAAGTGTAAATTTAATTTTGAGAAGCTTTAAAGACATAAGTTTTAAGAATTCATGTACTGTATATCTTGATTTAAGGATGTTTCGATATTTGTACTGGAAAACAAGACAATTCTAAGACAAGTCCCAAGTGCGGAAAAAATTTTCTTACAGTGTTTTCACAATCTAAATGTTTTAGGATTAAGTTTGGTTGTCGCTTAAGTAAATATGAGACCTCTGTGTACAGAATAGGGTCAAGTGTTTAGAGAAGGAGTGACAACCGTATTTAACAGCAGTGAGTATGTGGCCTGTGTAGGTGGGAACAAAGCATGTGTGTTTTTGTCTTTACTTTAAAAGGTTTTGTTTTGCTCCAGCTTCATTTGGACTGAGTTTGATATGAGTTAAAGGTCAACCTAGTACAAATTGGAAGAAGAGTCAAAGGTCAAAGCTTAAAGGTGACCTCCACCACTGCTCGTTATGTTTGGGAGAGGTGTGTGTGTGTGTGTTTCACAGATTTACTGGTTGATTGGTTATCCAGAAGCCTCAGTTGACCTCTCTTTCTCTTGTTTGCTTGTTTATTCGTTTTAGTTAGCTCTCTTTCTTTTCTTGAAGTGTTTGGGATGTTCTGATCTGCACAGCCCCTTCTGCATTTTTATAGTAGTGGCAATAACTGTGGTAACTATGATACTGTACAACAATGTTGTTGTAGTATGAATTATGTTACCTTGTGTTTTTTGCTAAAAATATCAACAAATGTGATTTTCTTTTTCTTTTATTTTGTTTTTAAATGTAATGAATTATGCTTTTTTTTCATTGCACTGTCAATCAAACATGCATGAAAGAGTGGCTGTTTGAAAGATCAAACTATCTTATACTCATACTATTTTTGTAGTATGCACAGTATGCAGTAGTGTTATTTTAATATCATCTATTTATTTATTTATTTAATCAGTGACAATACAAATACATAAAAATCTATGTAAAATGTGCCAGATTTTGCCAATAGTATTTTCATACTTGGACAGATATTAATATTTTGAATTAGGTTTTATTTCTTTTTATTTGTTTATTAGCTTTTATTTGTTTTTCATGTGTTATTTTAATACGTGATAAATGTTACATTGGCAACTAGATGATTTTTTTTATTATGTTTGTTTTTTAATCTTTTTTTTTTTTTACATTTATTTTATTTCAGTAAATTTTTTTGAGTAAAATATAAAAACCCTGGTATGTAAACTATCTGTATACTTGGAAAACCTGGATGAAATTTGCAGGAATGTGCAGTATAAATTAGACTGGAATATTTTATCCCACAATGCAATGTACTTAACTTGACCTGTCATCTATAACAGGATTTTTTACATCTCTTGTTTTAACTCATTTTTAAGACATTTTAAGCCAAATTATTTATAATATATATATAGGTTTAAGTAATTTGTTATTATACTTATTAATAAAATATTGTAGAATAAATAAATTATATAGTGTATTTCCTAATATAATTATTTATTTTTAATCATTTATTTCTGTGATGATATGTATGCAGCAGTGCACAGTAAGCTGGAAACAGTATGCTTGTATTGCATTCAGCCGGTGTGTTTGGTAAAAAGAAGGCAACAGGGGGGTGAGGTGAAAATATGGGGGCGTGGTCTCAAAGTGGGGGTGGGGTTTGGCCCAACTACACTGAGGCTACTGTGTGTAAGACTGTGAATAATCCCCTCCCCTCTCTCTCTCTGTCTCTCTCTCTCTGTCTCTCTCTCGCTGGGCAGTCGGTGTGAAGCTGTGATTGAGGCTGCTGTGGGGTTTGCAGTTTCTCACATTCTGTAGAGGACACACATACACACACACACACACACACACAACTCAAGAGTGTGTGCTGAGCAGACAGCTGAGGGATTCACTCGCTCGCTGGAGTTGCGCACACAGAAGATGGATCTCTTGAGGACTTGCTTGCGTTGGGTCTGTGTGCTGGTCATTGGGCTTCTGGGACTCGTGGAGGAGAACTTGGGTGAGTGTCAACCTTCAGAACATTTACTGACTGTAGTTCTGTGTGTGTCTAATGCAGGATCTGTAATACAGCTGGTCTCTACGGATTGCCGCACACATTCACATTCTGTTGTATAGCTCAGGATACTTTAATTGTGTTCTCAGTTATGTTTCACTTTATCAGTGGTTGACATACAGTCAGTATAGAGCTATAAAATAAACGTTAGAAGCAGATCATTTGTGCATTTGATGAGAAAAATGAGTTCATATTGAGATCTCTGTTGACTTGATGGCAAACTGTTGTGTCTTGGTATGATTGAGCACATTATTAAGATCTCTTTTGGGACTTTATTGAAAACAGATGAAATTACTGGTGTCATTTACTTAAATGAAAGTCTCCATTTGCTCTCCATTTAGTCTCATTAGTATCTGGAGGCAAGCAAATATGCTAGATTGGGGAGAAGAACAAAAGTAAAAGTTTACAAATCAGTCACTATGATGGTTACAGCCCCATCTAGGAGAAACGAGTATGATTAAAGAGATTTTATATGCCATTTTTCTCTTCACTAACTTCACTTTTCTTCATTTTTGCTCAATGTCTCAAAGTTTCAAACTAACAAACTACTTTTCATGCAATGTTTTTGCTTGAAGTGGGTGGCGAGATATTTATTTAGTGATAGATGTCAATAAAACTATATTATGAATAATAAAATGTAATATAAAAATGTATAATATGCTAAATATATGTAATATAAAACTTCATCATTTGTTTAATTTTGTTTTTTATATTGATTATACTATATGAATTAAATCGTAAAGTAGAATATACAAATGATTTACAATAATATATTTGACTAAACTAGATTTTAAAAAAAAATGTAATTTGTTGATCAATTATAAATATTATTAGTTAAACATAAATAATTATAATTTAATGATATTTATCTGATGCAATGTCATTTAATTACAACTTATTAAATCTGTATTTCTTTGTTAGTATGTACAGTATATGTGCTATATGGTACGTCGTGTTTGGTGGTAGTGATGGTGTGGCAAATGGTCAGCCAGGTGTTGCTGTGTGTGTTTCTTGTTTGGTAGTGTGCTATAAGCCTGGTTTTACACACAGTTGGAGGTCCAGCTTTGAAATCACTCAGTGTTTAATCTATACAACAGACTTTCTTTCTCACACCTGTTTGACTTTGTGTTTTCTAGCCAGACTTTATTTTTCGTTATTTTAATAATCAATGACTTTGCCTTCTGGAAATGGGTTTAATTGCATAGTGAAGTAAAGTAATTTTGTATTTGCTGTAATAAATGTTATTTTGCTGTTGGCCCTTTGCAGTATAAACCAAATTTGGTGTACCAAAGGACACATGTACAGAAGCATCAAAAAGTATTTGGACACTGTCTAAAAGTCACTGCATTCAGACATAACTAACATAAGACTTTGCTCAATGTCTTCTAGTTTTTACTGGATATATATGAAGTCAGTTCTCCTTAAAGCAGCACTATGTAACTTTTTCTGTGTTCAAAATTTGCAAAATGTATATAATGAGCGAGTACATCATGAAATTCATCTTCCAAACCGCGTTTTTGTCTTATTCCGAATCACTACTACACTTATAATAAGTACTTATATTTGGACTATTGTAGCCTGGTCGGGTCGTCACCGCTGCGGAGTAACACATACCTGTGTGAATCGCCATAGACATAACTTAGAGAAGTAGCTCTGGTTGGAATGTTCTTCCGCGGGATGTGTGCATTTCTGTTTATTAACTGCTAGAGCGCGCCAAAAGTTACATAGTGCTGCTTTAAGTTCACACATTTGTCCTATTTATTTTAGTGTATCTTCTGTTTAACGATTTCAAACTTAACAAACTTCTTGTGTTTGCTTAAAGTGCGGTTGTGATGTTTATTAAATGATATATTTAATCATATTATTTAATAAATGATTCAGTAATAAAATGTAAATTAATTTAAAATTATTTAAAGGCACAATATGTAAGTTTTTGCCACTAGAGGGTGCGTATTAAAAAAACAAAGGTGTAGTTTGATGACAGCGTCACAGAGTGTGGAATCATGGGAGTTGTGGTCTTCATCCCCACAGCCGATGCAATCCGACTCGAGCAGAAATCATGTTCATGGATGAGTAAATGTATTAAGATTATTCGTGTCATATAGCGCTGGGAGGCTGAAAGCCGTCGAAGCGAAACGAGGCGCTGAAAAGCAGCGGAGCTTTTATTATGCCACAGTCGACCGCTTCCGCTGCTTCCGGTCGTGCGTATGTGGGGAAAAAAATCAGTGCTGTTTTATCATACTAGATACGTTTGAAAGTTCTGTTATAATGCTACTCTGTGCGGTCGTCACCTGTTTAATAAAATGCATAACATATTAAAAGCATCTTTGGTGTTTCCATGTGTTCAAAAACAAAACGGAATCGATGGGTTAATGACTCATTGCATGTGCAACAATGACACTATAGACCGATCCGGTCCTAGTTTAAAATGCTATTATTCTGGATTTAACATTCTTTCGAAAATTTGGGAAAATGTAAGTACATCAAGTCAGCACAAATATATACCACTGTTCTAGGATTTTTGGATCGTACCTATTGTGCTTTAAATAATACAATTTAATAAATATTAATATATAATATCTTTAGTAAATCAGATAAAAATATGAATATTGATAATGCATCAAATAATATAGTATTTAATCAAATATAATATTTATGTTTAAATAATTGTATAATAAATTATAATACATTTTATATTGTAACGTAAGTAAAATGATAATTTATTAAATCTATATAATTTATTAAATCTAAGATGGTAAAGAGATTGATGTTCCTATCTGTTTTGTGTTGGCTTGTGTGTACACTCATATTCACTCAATGCTTTCTCTTGTCTCCTGAGCGATAAAGAGAGAGTGAAGGTTCCATCATCAGCCATTTCCATCATTTCCCATCCCATAATAACCTTCACACATGGTCCAGACCTGTCTCCCGACACCCAGGCGCACAGTGAACTCATCCGCTGTCCAGCGAGTGAAGCGGAGACTGCTGTGTCTCTGTCAGAGTTTATTTGCAGTCCACAGCATCTCAGCCTCTCCATCACTCTCACTGCCGCCATGCCAGCTCATGCATGTCGACTCTGAGTGTCTGTCTGAGTGTCAGCATATATGTTTGTGTCGGATTGGATGCGGGTCTGCCGCTTGTGGAGTATATAAACCAATAGGGCTGCACAATTATTTGAAATGAAACACAAATTGCAATATGGCTGTGATTTAATTAAATGAATGCATGTGTTGCATGTTTCAGAGTGAAGCACGACACTGTGTTCTTTTACACGCAAACTTGTGATCTGGTGTTTTCAGTGTTTCAGAGTGGCTCGGTTCATAGTAAATGCTGCTTCACACGTTCTGTGAGTTTGAGTCTTTAATGTGTATTTGGGAATACAATTTGTGCCAGCAATCTTTAAAAACTAGTAGCGATAAGTGCTTATAAACTGATACTTACAAAAAAAGAGAAGCTTTAAGGACTCTGTGCAGTTTTCCACCAAAAATAAGATTGTTTAATGTTTGAAAATGAAGAAATTAAGACAGCAATTAATTTTATTGTAATTTTACTGTTGTGCGACAAAGTGAAATGATTGCTATGATTATTATTATTAATAAATATTGCTACTACTACTAATACATTCTTATACTTATAATTAGGGTTGGGCGATGTCTACAAAATTGGCATGGGACGATGTCTACAGTGAAACATCACGATGGATGATGACATCGGCGGGGGTGAGCGGGAGGAGGGTTTTGGGGGAAGAGTTAGGGGGTGTGCCCGAAGCGTGAATCCTTATAAGGGAAAACACAATTCCTAACACCGTGTCTACACCGGCCACGAGTGGCGCTGCGCGACAAAATACTATAGAACCACTGATCTATAATAGAGATTTATTATATATAGATCAGTCTATAGAACTCATTATAATCAGTGATGCTGTCTACACTGGATGTGGCGCGACACGACAAATCCCCGACAGTAAACTGCTGCTGCGTTCTATTTATGACGTGCTGACACAAATTTCAAATGATTTTCAATGGTCGCTTTGTCGCGTCCAGTGTAGACAGACTTTAGCTGATGTGGCGCGGCGCGACTCGACAACTGTCGCGTTCGGTGTAGACACGGTGTAACGGTTGTCTGTTACATTACAGTACATAAAATTTCCCTTACCACATAAACAGAGTAAGGAGAGATGACTGAGGACGATGGCGAATGATTTGCAGATCCTCAGTACCACTGACAAACATATAATCTTGTAAAATGTGTGGTAAGTACTGCCGCTCCATAGTATAAACAGAGTACGTGCGATCGCGAATCTCGAAAGTGAAAGTGAAACTAAAAGCGATCGTGCATTCAAAAGCACGATGCCAGTTTCAATGGCAGGTATAATAGCGGCTCCCTGATGCCTAAATATATATGTAGTATAATTACCCAATTATATAACTGTGAGGAAAAATATTGAAATATATATTTTCCTCCCATCTTGTATTTATTCCCTTTAGGGGTTCCGCCTACACGTCATTTTCTTTCCGAACACGGTATTGGGATGCGGGGGAATGGGGGGCCGGCTCAACATCGTGATGTCTATCAGCCATTGGCGATGGACGATGGCATCGTCTATCGGCCCAACCCTACTTATAAATAGATTATTCAATAGTTATATTTTTTAATTTAGTAATCCTAATAGTAAACCTTATTTAACTGATTTTTATTACTATTACAATTAACTTTACAAAGAATCTTACAACATAATGTTTTGTAATCTTTTAATTTAATAAAATAATTAATATAATAAAAATAATATTTAAAAACATTTATAAAATTTAAATATAACATTTTATATTATTATTAAGATTATTATTATTATTATTACTAGTAGTAGTAGTTAGTAGTGGTTGTGTGGTTAAAGAACGGGGTCATATGAAGCGATTCCAATTTTTCCTTTCTCTTTGGAGTGCTACAAGTTGATTGTTCATAGATAAGATCCCTGAAGTTGCAAGACTAAAGTCTCAAACCAAAGATCTCCTTTATCAAGTTAAGACTCTGGCCCCACCCCCCTAAAATGGCTCTTCTAACACACCCCTCCACATATCTACCTCACTCTGGGGAAATATTAGCATAATGCTGCCCAAATGTTTACGCAAAGAAAGGCGGCGTGGTTTCAGTAACAGCAGTAGTGTTGATGCAGCCATGTCATGGAGACGTTGTGTTTCAGTGCGAAAGCACTTTATTTGGCCTTCCGCAAGTAGATGCATTTAGGAATCTTTAAAGATCACTTACAACAGAACAGCAATGCATTTTTTGGACGACCGTTTCGTGAACCTAGGAAAGGAGGTCATTCTGACTTTGCTATGACCCTCTGGCGCTTGTAAGTATGTTTTGTTATTAGTTTAATATTTGCTATTGACTGTTCAAATGCGAGTTTTGCGCATCGTGTGTGTGTTTGTGTGTGTGTTGTGTGCGAGTGACGAGCGAGCGAGAGAGGGAGAGAGAGCGCGAGAGAGAGAGTGCTAGAGATAGTAAAGAGAGAGAGAGAGAGAGAGAGAGAGCACGAGAGAGAGAGGGAGAGAGAGAGAGTAGGAGGAGAGAGAGGCGAGTTTTTCGCATCGTGTGCATGCGTGCGACAGAGAGTGAGAGAGATCACAGTGGAGTCAGCTGTCTTAACCGTGGCTTGTGTACTGCAAACACATACCAGCTTCATCACTGTGTCTGTCACATTACTCTGTTCCCCTTTCGGGCTCTGTCTTTACATTTATTTTGAAAGATGAAGCTCGCGATTATGGTAAGGGGGCGTTACATTTCCGACGTGTGCTTGCGGTGTTTGGCCAATCACAATGCATTGGGTCAGCTGGCCAATAAGAGCAGACTGCGTTTGTCGGAAGGAGGGAATTTGTAGAAATTAAGCGTTTGAGAGAGGCGGGGCATATTGGACTTATAATAATGTACAGTATTTGAAAAATAATGTGTTTTTTTAACATTAAAGCATGTCAACATATTCTGTTACACCAAATACACAAGATAATGATCTTAAAATCATCATATGACCCCTTTAATATTAATATAGTCATATTGATATAAAAACACATTATTTTTGGACAAATTTTATGTGTGGCACTACAAACAAGCAAAGCAAACCTGGGCTTTTTAAAAAATATTTATTTATTGCAATTTGATTATTTTTCTCCAAATCTTGCAGCCCTATAAATTAAGATGCATGGTTTCTAGTTTTTGAGGTTTGGTGGTGGTACTCTTTTGCTCCACCAGCTAGATAAATACTAAACGGTATAAACCAGTTTGGGCCAACATTGGTTTATTTATGATTTCTGATCAGGCAGCATAGGAAACATAGAAAGTTAATTTATTGAGAAAATAATAAAGACCAAAAGGTTTCAGTCTTGCTGTTGTGTGATGGTCTTCTCAGTCACACCTCACCGACAGTGCCGTCTGAAACACTCACTTCCTGTGTGGCTTGGCAGAGGAAAAACTGCCTTTCATCAGCATTCTCATCACCTTCTCACCTTTTTTCCTGGGAGGTTTCGAGGTTTATTTTCTGATGGCTCTGATTAATAATGGCCGCTATAGGTTTGTCTTTTCACTGTCAGTGGCCACCTGTTGGATAAATTAAGTGATTTAGATTTCGTTTTATAGCGTAGTCACTCTTAAACGATAATGTTCTGCTATAAGTTGCTCAGGGAGACTATATCACGGCCATCCAGCTGCAGTCGTCTCGATGGCTGGAGTCCAGAAAATTGTGACGGACAGCCGGCAGATGTAGCTCCACACTGGATTTTTGGAGTGTGGGAAAGACCGTGTTGAAGAGAGCAATAAAAGAAAACAAAAGAGCGTTTGAGACCATACAAGAGCGAGAAGCTGAGATTTGTTTGCATGTAATTTTGTTAGTCACATATTTTTATGCCACAGTGGAGTGACTCGTCCTGCCATTGTTTTATCCAAAGTACGCAAGCGTAGATGTGAATACTTCACGTTACAATCACATACTGTGTGTTTATATGTTTTCATGCTTTGTAATTGACGCTTCGCTAAGCTCCACCCCCCGTAGCTAATGCAGACAAGCTTTATGGGATGTTCCATATGAATGAACTGGAGATTTCTGTGAAAGACATGATTTTCAGTAAAATGTGCTCAAGAAGGGGACAAAATTGATTGGATATTATTCTTACATGGGCTGGAATGAATTGTGACTTTGAAAAGCATTTTATCTGCTGTTTTTCTCTACCGAAATTGTTACATTACACAGTAACATGATTGAAAAATTCGACTGTGAATCACTGGAAACAAACGCTGCTCATCCTTTCTCAGTTCCTTGTATCACTATTATTATTGACTTTTATTGTTTTTGGATAATTTGTGTAAAATGATGTTTAAAACTATCCAAATGCAGAGATTCCCAGTTCCCAGTCTATGATTATTTAAAAAAAAAACAAGCCAGACTCTTGAGGATCATGTGTAAATTGCATTATCAGCATATTGTGGCTTTTTCTGTAATTAATTTATAAAGATATGATGCCATGAACCTTAAAAATTCAGCAACTACACTACCATTCAAAAGTTTGGGGTTGGTAAGATTTGTAGTGTTTTAAAAATCTCTTTTGCTCACTGAGATTGCATTTATTTGATTAAAAATGCAGAAAAATGTAATTGAATATGTATTTGCAATTGAAAACTGTTTTCTATTTGAATATATTTAAAAATGTATGCAACGCTGAATTTTCAGCATCATTACTCCAGTCTTCAGTGTCACGTGATCTTTCAGAAAGCATTCTAATATGCTGATTTGCTGCTCAAGAAACATTTATTATTATTAATGTTGAAAACAGTTGTGCTGCTTAATATTTTTGTGGAAACCGGAATACCCTAGTTTTCAAGATTCCTTAATAACTAGAAAGTTCGAAAGAACTGCATTTATTTAAAAATTATACTTCTCTTGTAACATTATAAATATATTTACTGTCACCTTTTACCAATTTAATGCATACTTGCTGAATAAAAAGTCATAATTTCTGTAAAGAATCTTTCAAACATAGTGTATATTTTGCAGAACTGCACCCAGTAAGAACACAAAGAACAGTGACGACTTCTGTGTGGTTTTTCGTCTTTCTTTGTTTACAGTGTGGCTCAACGAGTTTGAGTGTGTTTGCACTCACCTCAATGAACTCATGTCTGAACACAGAACAATGCTTGAGGAGCCTCCGCTCCCCTGTGTATAACTCACTTAATGGATTTGAATGCTGCTCAGGTGTGTGTGTGTGTGTGTGAGAGTCAGTCTGGAGCCTGAACTTTCTTGATTTATTAATGGCTTTTTAATGATAGAGAACAGCGGTACGCTGCAAACAGTAAAACCATAACAGCACTATTCCTCTGTGTGTAGTCCCGCCTGGAGCCTGGAGCCGGTGTGTCAGTGTATTATTAATGTGGTTAATGAGGATCAACACTCATGTTCACATCAAACCCTGGTCGTTTCTTGCCTTATTACATGTTGTACTCTAAAATTTTTAATAATCTTTGAATCTGTTCAGTTAGAAATCCACCCCTGAAAAGCTTATCTGGCATCAAAAATGCCTGTAATTTGGTCTAATACTGACCAGTCGTGAGAAAATTAACAGTGACAAGTAGGGATGTTCATTTTGGTTATTTTTCCTAACTGACAACCGACGCTCGTTAACTGATTGTTAACAGTTAACCGACAAGATTATTTTTAATTAGAATTGAATTAAATTAGAAAGTATAAGTGTCTGTGACTTGTTAAAAATACTAACATTTGTTTCCTGGTGATTAATTTTACATGCGCAAAAAGCAGTAAACAACAGAACATGAGGATTCACATAGCCATCACATCACACACCTGCGAGCAGAGAAAAACATATTAAAGCTAGGCTATATATATATATATATAATATATATATATATATATATAGATATATATATAAAATATATACAAAACTAATAAATAGACCTATACTAGAAATATATTTTTACTTAAATAATAAATTAAGAAAATGAAGAAAAACTGTGCAAGTAGCCTAGTATGCAGAGTTTCGGTTCATTTTTGTGCTGCGCGAAAGGAAACCAGATGGCAGAAAGCTATTTTTCTTTAGGCTTATTTTACAAAAGCACAAAAATTTTTTTTTATTGTGATTGTACACAAATAAAAGCAAACCTTTTACAGTTTAGATTATCTGTATTGAATAGGAGGAGTAGTTGTTCCACTGTTAGAAGGAAAAATTCAAGTGATTGTGCCGGCGCCGCATGCGTGCACACAGTTGCTACCTTGACAACACAGCCTGTTCATTATCATAATAAAATACAGTCAGTCAAACATATGGGGGAAAAAAAACACACTGCTCAGTTTAAATATGTAGTCAAATCTGTGCCGTTAAGTGTTATCACTGTACCGCCGTGATGTTATGCAAAACATTTTGTTTTACGTGGATATTGGAATGTGAGTGAAGTAGGCTACATAATAAATAATGATTTGACATTCAAATACATCGCGAATACGGAAACATTTGATTTTGTGTCGAATGAGAGACCCAACGTTGGTTTCAGTTTTGTTTTAGCCTAAATTAATTTGTTTTGGCTTGTCGTTTATATTGCTATAGCTTCTTAAATTTTTAATTCTTGTTCTTTTCTAAATTCTGTTAATTGAAAGGCTTTGTTGTGGAGTGAGGGGAACTAAAATAGCCTAGCTATGTTTACAGTGTTTATTATAATGTTTGTAAACATGTCACGTCAGCATTAGGTTTATTTCTGAATGAAATAATAAAATGTGACTCATACGAGACTTATGTTTTTTTCTCTTAAAAAACATCTTTTTTTTATACGTGTAGCATATTTTAACCAAGCAGCAAATCTTTTCAATATTTTGATAAATTACAGAAAAAAAAATGACTTTTTAACCGTTTAACTATTATGTTAATCGGGGGGGGTCAAATCTATATGGTCGGTTACCAGTTTAAAAAATGAACCTCCCTAGTGACAAGTAACAGGTGTGTTTTGGTTTGGACAGTCAATTCAACTTATAGACACTATATTTAAAAGTAGCACATTTGGTAAAATATTAAAAACAATAATTATAAATTACTTTATAAAGTAAATAATGAAAAATAAAAATGACTTACAATTCTTATTAGGTCATCGTGCCTGTTACTAAAGTACATTTATATAAAAAACATGTAAAAAATGTAAAAAACAAAAAAAAAAATCACTTTTTTATAAATTATTATTAGGTTCGTCATAACCAGTTATTGTCCATTCTTTAGGCCTTATAGATTTCAGAAATTCCCAAAAATTTTTCAGCCAAAACCTTTACAGTAAAATATTTACTAGAATGTACCCCTGATATTTTAATTTATATTTCAGTAATGTAACAGCAGATTTGCATGTTCATGGTTCTCTGATGGTTAATGGTCACATGACTCCTTACTTGCTTGCATCATCGAAAAATTATAATATTAATCTGCTCAAAGCAAATATAAGGCTGAGATACTAAACAGCATAACATTACATCAGTTTTTTCTATACAGCTGCTTTGAATTCATTTTGAAAAGCACTATTATAACATAAATTAACCTAAATAAGAATTTTGTTCTTTTTTTAATGTATGTAAATGTTAAATTTTATGTTTATATGGCACATTTTATTTTATATTTAAATTTATATTTTTAAAATATTTATCATTAATTATATATTTAATGGGAATATTTTTTTATATTTATTTAATTTTACATTTTTATGATTAGCTTGTCATCAACTCACAAACCCCAGTTTGGGAAACTCTATTCTGTCTTTGTATTTCTATGGTTCACTCTAGCCCAAGTGCATCATGGGAAGGAAGCAGCTGGATTTGATATTTGGAGGTGTTGTGTGTCAGTCCATCTTAATGCCTTTATCTTCTGTTCTTTATAATCGGCCCTCTCTTTCATCTCTCTATCTTTAGTATTGACCCTGTCCGTGGACGCACCTGTTCCCACCTTTCACTTCTCGCCTGATCCGTAGGCTGAGCGTTCCAGTGCCACACCTGGACAGACAGCTGAGGGTTTATTGGCCTTCTTTTATTTCAGTTTGTGCTGAAAGGATTTTATACAGTAATCATGAATAGATTTCACAGCAGAGAGTGAGAAGTGTGGGAGTTCTTTCTTGTTGAAATATTCACTGTTAAAATAGAAATTTTGGACAGGACATACTGAAAAGCATAGCCAGTTATTTTTTCCAAATAGCTAAAAACTTTGGTTTATATCACAGCCATGACTTGTCACTGGTAGTATTAGTGGGAGGGATATCCTCATTGTAGAAATCATTTGTTTGGACAAAACTAAAATGTTGATACCCCCATGAGTTCAAGATGAGTTTTCGATATTTTTAGTTTGATTTCCTGTAAAAGAAGACTGTACATTTTCAACGGGTATGCTTTTCGGTACCTTTTTTTTTTTTTTAAATACATTAACATGAAAATGACCTGAAAGCTGACCAACATTGTCTGAAAATCCACAAAGCTTCAGTTTTGATTTATAGAGATCTTTAAGTTGGCAAAAAGAA
Source organism: Sinocyclocheilus anophthalmus (assembly GCA_018155175.1). Classification (NCBI taxonomy): domain Eukaryota; kingdom Metazoa; phylum Chordata; class Actinopteri; order Cypriniformes; family Cyprinidae; genus Sinocyclocheilus; species Sinocyclocheilus anophthalmus. The sequence continues at coordinate 140,844 of JADLZN010004928.1, forward strand.
AGAATGCATTTTTTCTTTCTGTCTGCACTATTTTATATTTGTTTTTCTATGTACAAATGAGCTATGTGCCATGAAAATTGGATTACGTCAGCTTAAAAGTTGTTCAACATTCACATCAATACAGCATCAATAATGTGTCCATTATTATAATATATTAATGGTTAAAAAGTTTGCACTCGCTCTGTTGTGAGTTTTGCCTAAAGGTGTGGTCACATTAGCGAACTTTCATAGGCAAAATGATCCATTGAACATGGTCAATAGTTTAGCAATGCAGGAAGCACAGCTCACACAAGCAGCTTTCTGTAGGTCATTGTGTTGAATCTGCATGACCAACTTGAACCAGCTGTAAAATCTGCAAGGGAAAATCTTTCACCTTTTCGAAATTCCCAATCGCATGGATTCCTATTAAAATGACTGGATTTTGGGTGCAAAAATTGGCAGAACAATGACACTGTAAATGTGAACACACCTTAACAATATGGCCAATAGTCATCATTAGCCACGTTTGCATGGACAATTTTTGTTTGCTTCAAATTGTATTTAATCTTTAGATGCATGAATATGCAAAGTGTTGCGACATACTCACCATCCTCAGTGAAGAATTAGCGCTGACAAGGTGTGGACCGTTATTTTTGCACCTGACCTTATTGATATGCATTTGTTTCAGGCGCAAAATTTATGGGAGGATAGTATTAAAATTAATCAAGCAACGAGATTTACTAACATTTGCGCTCATCAAATTACTGGTATTTGCGCCATTATTTACCCCAAAACCCAAAAAAGCATGTCTTAAAGGTGACCTATTATGCCCCTTTTTACAAAATGTAAAATAAGTCTCTGATGTCCCCAGAGTGTGTGTGTGAAGTTTTAGCTCAAATTACCTTACAGATAATTTTTTATAGCTGGTTAAAATTGCCACTTTTAGGGTATGAGCCAAAACGTGCCGTTTTTGTCTTTCCCTTTAAATGCAAATTAGCTGGTTCTCCCGGAGAAGAGGGCGGAGCTTCAAGAGCTCAAGCTCCGGCAATACCGGTGCTAGCCTTTGCAAATAAACACTCCACTATTAGTACAAGCCTGTTATCTTTACAGAAAACGCACTCGGTTTAAAAGTCAGTCATCTGATCGTACTGTGCATAAAAGAATGCACTTTATGAATTACACAGATGGGAGCACGGCACTATAAAGATACTCATGGTGCCATACAAACTTTATAAGCCCCACTTGTGATTATGAGCTCGACTAATTCCAGCGGTCGACTTCACATTGCTTTCATATGCAATTTTAACTCCCACATTCCTATTTACGATCATTCTGATTGCACGTGAAGGCAGCATCAGTGAAAACAGACAGACAATGGTAGCTTTAGCAACATTAGCCTTACAGAGTGCCAAAGAAGCTCTTTCAGAAAGGCAATTTAGAAATCAAATGCGTGATACTTACTTCTTCTGGAGGTGTAGCTGGATCACAAACAGTTGGCACTTCTCCATCCTTCAGTAGCAACTTTTGTGCAAAACCTGCTTTATACTGACCCTCATTCACAAAGCAGTCCGGTGTAAAATGATTCGCGCAGACATAAACGAATTTCGGTAGAGTTGAGGGAGCATTTTCTTCGAAAACAAAATGAATCCACCTTGTCTTCAGCGGCTCAGAATTCAGGAGTAAATAGAGCTATGTGGATTCATACATCCAGCCACAGAACACCTAAAACGCTTGGGAGACATTCTCGTCAGTGCAGCAATGGCGGACTGTGTACAACTCGCTGTGAACTAGCTAGGGTGGTTCCTGTGTTAAAACGGCAGTGTTTTGTCACATCGTGGGCGGGGCCTTTGGCTAAGTCGACTTACATTAGCCGAGTCGGGAAAAAAAAGGTAGTGGAGACACGCTTCTGAATTCTGGGGGATTAAAAAAAAGGAGTGGGTGGATTTTTATCATTATGGTGGTTTTGTACACACACTGCCAACACACATTTATGCAAAAGTCAATTTTGCATAATAGGTCCCCTTTAAACTATTTTGCCCTTGAAATGGCTGCATTTGTTGTTGCTAGGAGGAGGCACCGCAAAGAACAGAGAGCATGTGGTAGAAGGGAGAAGATTTTTTTCTACACATATTAATTTATTTGGACGCCGAAGATAAACATATTATCCGAACATGTCCTTGCTCTAATTTGTGCTGCGCTTGGTAGATTGCGTTGGTCATTATAGACATGAGATGTTGTGTCTGTGTTCTTTAATTTGCGTGTTTTCAGTAAATCACCCGCAGAAATTTCCACGCCCGTCGGCGCTGGTTTGGAATTGCGCTCTCGTGCTAATTTGCCCAGTTTAGTAAATCTGGCCCTTAATATTTATCTATTTCAGGTCCTAAAAATGTGATGACGAGCCCACAAAGTTGTTGCTTATATTTAATCTAGCAGTAAAAACGCCCAATCCTGTGCCCCGTGCAAGGACTTTTAAACCGATTGTAATCACAATACAAAGCTCCATATTAACGCACCTATTCTATTTACAATATAGCACAACCTCAAGTGCTTTGCTTAATTCTGTTTCACTGTTTTTGAACACGTCCCACTAACTGATTGACTGTTAGTGAAAGATGCATTCTCAGTTTTCGCTGCTGGCCAGAGAGTCGTTCTTGTTTCTCTCATGTCATTGAAAGAGTCTTGAAATGGAAGCCTGAGTTTTCCTTCTGCTGTTTATTTGAAAGTGGTGTGTTTATTTTATATTTCATAGAGTGTGGCGGCTGTGGTGTGTGTGTGTGTATCCGTGTGAAGGGTCGCTGGAATGTTCAGGGTCACGTGATTGAGTTTCAAGATGACCTTGTAAATTACATCTCGGCATAAACATAAACACAAGGCCACGGTTTGCACATAAGCCGTCTGCGCAGTCATCCCTCACGGTCGCAGTGTGTTAACAGCAGCGTTCACTGTGTGTTTGCTGTCTTAATATGGTGTCAGTGGGTAATTATGTGAAGTGCTGTTAGCAGCCTGTGTGTGTGTGAGCGTCAAGATAAAGACTCCGTCTCGTCACCCTGCAGCAACCTTATGTCATCTCTAGATGTTTAGATGCTTTAAATCAGGGTTATCACACCAGCTAATTAACATGGAACAGTCTGTTTTTACAGAAAGTCAAAATCACTTGGAACTCCAGACGCTGTTTCATTCCAGATATGAGTGGAATTTTCTTTATTTACATAACAGAACTTTCGGTGAGGAGCCATGGAAACACGCAGCTCTGAAACGCATTTTAAGCATCACCGTTAAGAGACACGGTCTGACTGCAGATGTATATTATTGCATGTATTATATATATTTCAGTTACAGGAATATTGCAGGTTGTTTTTAGCCTGCATTTGGTGGCATGCTGTCAACTATCACAGACAACAGTTTGGATTCCTACCTCGGTGTATATAGAACAGGAAATGTGTTTATACCAGCAAAACTGTCTAAAAGTGCAATGTGCAAAATAATATAGATATAAAGTGTTTGCTTTTTAGCTTCAACACTGTTGTTTTTGCTTGGTATCTGCACAAGGATTTCCAGAAGGGATGTGGAAGTGATGTAAAAGAGATCACAGCCCAAAAGGACGTTTTAGACAACTTTACAGCTCAAATAACTATCACATTTTTTGAAATATTAGAATGTTATAAATTGAACGTAAATTGAACATTTGTATTTTATTTTATTTTTTACTTTACTTTCTCAGCTCAAATGGACTTTACAATACAACTTTACAGCTCAAATAACTGTTTTATTTTACGTTTTATTTTATTAAACTAGTATTATTTATCAAGTATATGGCTATATTTCATAAGTTTTTTAATAAAAGAGTTCATGCTGGTGCTGTAACCAAAATAGGATTTTCTCATTTTTTCTCTTTCATAACCAACAGTTCATCTGCTTAGAAAAGTAGTCTTAGCTCAAAAGAAGTTTTTAGACAATTTACTCAAATGCAGCCCAATAAACTGATATAATAATTTTATTTAGTTTACTTTATTTTTTATATTCAAAAGTTAAGCTGAAAGAGTAGGCCACTTTTAATTGAAATTAATTAATTTTATACTTAATTTTAATTGTGACTGTTTTACTAAAGAATTCATTCAAGTGCTAGAGAAAACACATCTTTACATTCTCCCATTGTAAATGCATCACTGTAGGCACGTTTCTCATTTGTTTTTAACCGAATATTGTTTCTATATAGACCTTAGGTTCCTTTCAATCTTCATAATAGATTCACCAATGTGATAAACTGTTAACTGAGGGCAGGACGCAGCGCATGGAGCAGTCAGGCTTCTCTGAAGATGTGGGATTATGGCTGTGTAAAGGAATGAAAAGTGTCTCTGTGTGTGAAAATCTCTGTCCTCAGGGGTTTTATTCAACCATCAGACTGACAGAGTGCGAAAAAGAGATTTTGATTGAGTTCAGGCCCATTCAGACGGCCGGTCATGCTTGACAAAGCCCAGCAGATAAAGACACAGTTGTAGCTCTCTTTTGTCTGTTCTCCATCTATCATCCGGTTTATCTTTCTTTTTCATAGCAGTTCACTTCTGTTGTATTGATCTTTTTTCCTTTCATTCGTGCACGCTCATTATCTCCAGACCCCTGCAGGTTTGATTGATGGCTCTGGGTTTTGATTGGCAGGTTTGTAAGATTTGATTGTGACACTGATGTGGTTGGATTATGGGGTTAAAGGTCGTAGCTCTTTCTGGTTGAGAGAGTGTGTGTGTGTGTGTGTGTAATTGGGGACATCCCTGACTTCTACTGTTATTTAATTATAAAGCTAATTAAAATTGCTATAGGCTGCTGTAAAATGCATTTAATCCTGAAATAAATATAGTTATGCATTTTTAGATGTGAATCAAGACATTTGAGTCTCTTTATGTAATTTAAAAAAATATTTTCTTTTTTTAAATTTTAATTGAATTTCTGGTGTTATTTAATTTAGCTAATAATAATTACTAAAGTCTTCATATTTAGTCTCTTCATAAAGCATTTTACATAGGATGTCCCAAATGTCTTTTGTGTTTTTTTTTTATGAATCCATGACATATTTAGCATATATTTAGATATGTTAGAATAGTAAAGTTTTCATAAGCTAATGTTTATAAAATAATATTAGCTTGTAAGCTAACAAAACATGAACAGAATTGTGATTGTAACAGAAATGTGTATGAGACTATTCATTCAACTTTTTCATTTTCCATTTACTTTCATTTTGATTAATATAGAAAGTGTAAACAAAATTTTATTATAAATATTATTAGACATTTTCAAACATAATTTTTTTCTCGGTCTTTTAGAGATCTTTAAGAACTCTTATATTCTGTGTTTTTCTGTTGGTATACAGAACATCTGTGTTTGTGAAGCGAAAGACAGGCTGATTATACACAAAGCAACTTTTTGAGCAATATTGCTGGGCAACTTTGGTAATGTAGGCATCAACGGGCAACCAGGTGAGACACAGGGCCTACGACTGATTTAAAGCAGCACTATGTAACTTTTGGCGCTCTAGCGGTTAATAAACAGAACTGCACACATCCCGCAGAAGAACAATCCAACCAGAGCTACTTCTCTTTAAGTTTATGTCTGTGGCGATTCACACAGGTATGTGTTACTCTAATGTTTGTTTGAGTGTAATTGCTGTATGTTCAGTACAGATGTGTTTTCAGTAGAGCTAGCACAACTACTCATTTTTACTAATTGACTAGTCATCCAGAAAAGTAGTCAAATAGTTGGCGAGTCAGTGTTTACATTATGTAAAGGACTCACTACACAGTGAGCAGCATTAGCGCTCTGACAGAATGACGCAGGTGGGAAATTAGTTAATTTGAGTTAACTACATTAGTCAAAATAAACTTCTCAGTATTTAATAAAGTAAATGGTAACTTTAACATCTTTAAAATTAAAATCAAAAGTTGTATTTGTTTACAAATGAGTTATTGATATGCTGGACCTATAGCTTCACATTTCTAAAACTTTACATGCATTAAAATTAGCTAACTAACTTGTAGCTTACTTGTATTTAATAATCTTTGATAATGTTAATTTGAACTTTTAATGCTACATTTTTTAAATCAAAAGTTGTTAACATTCCTTTAACACATTTTATTTTTCTTAAACCAAAATATGAGATTCACATTTTCACATTTGCAAAAAAGACAACCCATAGGAATTGCATTAGTTAAAATTAGTTCGCTCAGACGGTCACTACGAGTCACGTCGTGACCTACGAATTGAGATCCCAATTCATCGGTCACGACGTGACGTCTCCGTTCCCTCCTTCAGGGAACGAGGGTTTCATACGTAACCGTGACGTTAATTTCTATAGTAATAATAATAATAGCTAATAATCTTTATTAATGATAATTTCAACATTTTATAGTACATTTTTAAAATCAAAAGTTGTTAACATTCCTTGATCACTATGATTTTTATGAGTTTTTTCTTTTGTCTTCTTTTCTTTTCTTCTATTCTAGCTAATGCATTAACTAATGTTAACAAGTGAGACCATATTGTAAAGTGTTACTAAATTAATATAGAGGTTTTTAGTACAAGTAGTTGTGTAAAAAATGTGTGAAATCAATAAATATTCCAGCAAAGACCAAACAATCTAAAAGCTGATTCTGCAGCACGATGTTGACTGTATAAGTTGTGCGTCACAGTAAGCTGACCGCTCTTGGGTTAACGGTTATAAATGAGCTGTTCTGTTTATACGTTACGTCTCACAGCACTGACTGTTTACGGCTGTTTTCACAAGGCTTTCTTAACTATGCAAGTGAGGGCCAAAATCTGTCTGCGTTTATGTGTGTGTGTTTCATAAAGTGTGCATATGTGAAATGAATGGATGAGGCAGGGATGGGATGAGATATTGAGCAGTGCATCACGCTCACGGTGTGTGTGGGAAAGCGTGAGTGTTTATGTCGCGGGGCCCCTGACGTCCCGCACATGAATACGTTTTACTGTATACACTCACAGGTCTGTGTAAGTGTGTCTGTACTTTGTAGGATTAAAGTAGTCTCTTAATTATGTGTGTTAGACGTGCGAGGACTCTTTCAGACGCACACAGACCAGCCTCCATTCTTTATCCAGACTAAAGCAGTGCTGTGTTCGGCTCTGTAATATAAGCAGTGCATTAGTGAGTTTAGACTAGTGATAGTGTTTGTAACAGAGAGTGAAAGACAAGAATAGTTTGCTGAGAGAGAGAGCCTGCTCAAGTTGACTTTAAAGTACTAAATATAACATAATGTACTGTCAGGTGGTCATTATCACAAAAATAAACCCAGACAGGGTGAACTGGACCCCATCGTGACTTATGCTATATGAATGGACATTATAGACATGAAATATAGTTTTGAATTTTTAAACTTAAACTTTAGTTTTTCAATTTTGTATAAAATGTGTTTTATTTTTAATATTTTATATTCCAGCATTAGTATTATTAATTAATAAATTCATTTAGATTTTTACATAGATAATTTTACATAAGTACTATACCAGGAAATAATTTTAAAACATAGAATTTCTAAACATATCGGTGAATAGAATCTACTGTATATATATGCATATAAAACATTTTATATAATTAATATATTTAATATATATTATTTGTTTTTATTAAAAGGGTCATATGATGCGATTTCACTTTCTCCTTTCTCTTTTGAGTGTTACAACCTGGTTGATAAAGAAGATCGGTAAAGGTGCAAAGACTAAAGGTCGCAAATCCAAAGAGTATCTTTATAAAGTTCAATTAACCACACCTACCTAAAACAAGCTCATTCTAACACCCCCCACGATATCTACGTCACTATGTGGAAAGAATTTGCATGAACGCCGCCCAATGTTGCACACGCAAAGAAAGGAGGCGTAACTTTTATTCTCGCTGTAGTATTGTTTGTGAAGACCTGTGTGCTGCGTTGTGAAAGCGAAACTATTGTTTTGGTCTTCCAAAAGAGGACGATATCCGCTTCGTCATGCCTGGAGCTGATCTGTGCTGGTCGCTGAGGAAATACATCAACTTAGTGCTGCTCAGCTCACGCTGGTCCGCCGCCGGCTGTTCTGACTTACAGTCTGTAAGTACGTTTTCATTTAAAGGATTTGCCACTGATGATTCAAACGCGAATTTTGAGCAGTGTAGAGTAACGTTAGTGCTTGTTTGTCATTTCTGATCACAAATACAGACATGGTTTTATGTTTACGCGGCGCGTTGCAACGCAACGTGTAAAAAGACAGTACGAGTCATTATAATCATTTATTTATTATGTCCCCACTGGATGCAACAAATGCCTCGTTTCTAATCGGTTTTCATGTTTTTTGTCTTGTCGCTCCGGGAGACGGCATCAACAGTATGGTGAGGGGGGTAACATTTCCGTCTCACGCTTGAGGTATTCGGCCAATCACAACACACTGGATAGCTGGCCAATCACAGCACACCTCGCTTTTTCAGACCGATGAGCTTTGTAAAAATCGACTCGTTTCAAAAAGGCGGGGCATAGAGAAGAAACAATAATGTACAGTATGTGGAAAATAATGTGTTTTTTTAACCTTAAACCACATAAACATTTCATTACACCAAATACACAAAATAATGTTCTTTTTAGCAGCATCATATGACCCCTTTAATGTACTATGAAACACTTATATCATCATAATGTTGAAAAAATATAAAAGATGTTTATAAAAGATTTCTTAGAAGACATTCATTTGAAATGTATTTATTTTTTTATAATTTTTGCATGCTCACTAGTATGCTTAAGATTTAGCATCGCCTGTCTCAATGTGTTTAAATGAGTTTCCACTAAACATATGTGAACCAAACTTTGCATATTGTTTCTCAGCTATGTTATGAAAGATATACATTGATTTGTTTATTTTGTATTTACTGCTATTTATTATTAATAGTTATTAGTTAATGTACACATTGGCAAAAATGAGTGTTACATTGAGTCTAATTGTTACTGTATATAAGCATGATCATTAATCTTATATATAAGAATATTTGACCACTGAAAGCCACAATCGACTAATCAGAAAAAATGTTCCAGAGAGCCGTGAAATAAGCATCTTTATTTTATGCCTTGATGTCAAAATTATATACAGCATTCCTCAGCACCCCCTCTCTGTCTTTAACAGCTCACAGATGTGGAATTATTTTGACTGAAGGGTGTTTGGTCAGCTTCTATAAACACCTTTGTGACCGTCGAAAACTGTGTGGTGGTGTGTGTGTGTGTGTTTTTTGGCTCTATCCAGCTCTTGTGGGAGAGGAAAACACACACATCAACTTTACAACCCTGTATCGTAACTCTGTTACTTACTTTTCACCCAGAGTGGCTTAGCATGCACTAATTACAGCAGCAGTAACCCGAGGTTAAGTGTCTCGCTCATGGACACAAAAGCACAATTGTGCTCTCAACAAGGTTATTATGGTTTATAACTATTTTTTAATTTTAACTTTTTTACATTTCTTTTTTATATTGAAGTTTTCATGCAAGAATAGATTTGTTGTGCTAATTTTTCAGATTGTTTTAATTTGTTTATTTTTAGGTTTTCCAACATATTTTAACTTTATATGAAATATTTCAAGTGCCCCTATTAGGCCATTTTTACGGTTCCTAATATTGTTTTGGGAGTCTCCTACAATAGGATTACATGCATGCAAGGTCAAAAAACGCTTTAGTTTTCTCAAAATATGCATTTAATATCACCTCATTATCCAGCGATTCTCAACCCCTCCGAATTGCCGCTATTTGAAAGTGAAAGTAAAATGCGCATGCCGCTTTTACGAGTCTCTCTAAACCCCTCCTTTCCGTGAGCATGCTCTGCTCTGATTGGTCAGATGGCCTAGTCTGTTGTGACTGGTCTACGGCGTACAGCGCGTGTCGGAAACGATATGCCTATTTCAATAGTTCTGTATTTTGAACGCTCTATAGAAAATATAAACATCTATTATTTATCATACTTACAGGTTGTGATTCAGTGGAGCACCTGGTCCAAATAAACAGGATACTGATCCATCTTTCAACAGCAAGTGTTTTGTGAATCCCGCGTTGAACTCCCCGAGATTAGAGAAGCTGTCGTCAGTAGAATGACGTGTTTGTGGGTGGGGTCAAGTTGTTCGTGGCTGGCCAACGTAGAACATAGGCACGCATTATGCAAATGTTTTACCCCGTGACGTGTAGCCGTCACAGAAGTGGGTTTCGAATTACTAACGACTAGGCTTGCCGTGATAGACGGTGCTGACGGTTAAGCTGCAACACCGCGTCACAGACCCCCACCGTTGTTTTGATTTTTTATAGTAATAAAAATCATTTAGTTCAGTAAAAGAACAGACACTACAATTAAAAACTGAATGCGGCTGCTCAATGCAGTTGAACGACCGTCTCATCACAGATCAGATTTAATTTCTCCATTGAGGAGAGTGAGTCGAGCTGACTGACAAGAAGAGTGAGGTGAGACAGACAAGACGATCGCGGATGATTTAGTTTCGAAACGAAATGCAAATATCGCCTGTTTGGCAATATTTTGGATTTTGAAAAGCCTGTTGACTTTTAACGTTTATCTGATTTTGAAAGTTTATTATTTTATTTATTTATTTTATTTTAAGGTGTATGCCGTGCCTCCAAGCTTTCTTACTCATTTTGCTAATAAACGTTCTACGTTTCTTATTTATTTGGTTATATATTATACATGTTTGCTTGTTTCCAGTTTTGTATACCTATTAAACTTTTTATGTAAGTTATTTGTTATTTTATTTTAGGCATTGCCTGCCCTATAGCATGGTGTATTTGTTTTGTTAATAAAAGTTCTATGTTTTATATATATACGCTAAAGTGAGTTTGACATTGTATTTTGTTGTTGCATTCAAGCAATTGACGCCGAACTGCCGCTAATTCGAAAGTGAAAGTAAAATGTGCACGGCGCTTTTAAGCTATTTAAAAGCGAAGGAAAAGCGAGGAAAAGAGGGAAAATTCAAATGAACTAAAAACGAACAATTGTTTTACTCCGAATTGCCGCTATTTGAAAGTGAAAGTAAAATGCGCATGCCACTTTTACAAGCTATTTAAAAGCAAAGGAAAGCGATACCATGATACCGGTATTACCGGTGTTGTCACACGTCGATTAACCGGTGGGAAAATTTCCTCACCGTCACAACCCTACTAAACACTGGTTTTTTCACTGTTTCAGATTCCGATTCTTTATTTGGGAGACAAGACCATGTTTCTTGTGTCACAGTGTGTTGAATTTAACTTATGCTCAAAACTGGAATATGGCATAAAACATTTGCGAACAAGCATCGTTTCCATTCAACAAGTCAAAGAGAACAAAATCGTTACTTCCTGATAAACTGGCACTATAAATCACTAAGAAAAGTAGGAGAATATAATATTTTGCATATATAATAAATTACTTGCGCCTCAGAGCGAGCAGACGAAACAAAATAAACACGGTCATTGCTTTCGGAGGTGGATGCTGCTGTTTGGGATCGCAGTCGTGTAAGACATTTCTGGGAGGCAATTTTACAGAAATACTTTGATGACAGACTTTGCTCGGGCATTTCAGAACGACCAAAACAACATTTAGATGCTGTGAATGAGATCGGTCCACTGATTAGTCAGGTTTTGCCGTCCCAAAGTCACATGACTTTTCTGATGCGCTTGGAGGAATTTATTCGCAAAATGCATTTCCGTCTCCCATTATTCGCATCAACCCTTTTTCGCACAAGTCAAAAACCACCTCAAGCGAACGTAAAAACTTTTTTGCGAATTAAGGGATTTTTATTCAAAATTTTTGCATTTCCCATGCTATAGCCACTTCAAAATGCGCATTAAAATGGGGTGATGGAAACATAGCTAATTACTTTATTTATCGTGCACTTTTCAGTTACAACTTTGCAGTCGTTTACATTCAGGTACAGCTACATTACACACTGCATGAATGGCAATATTGGAAATGGCATAATAGGGGCACTTTAATATTCATTCAGGCTGCCAACATAAACAACACTAATAATTCATGGATATTATTATTAACCTTGCCTAATTACTTCTACAGTTCCTTTTTAGTATTCGGAAACCTTGAGAACCATAAGAAGTTTTCTCAAATTAGGGCTGTGTGATTGTTTTTTAATTGTTTTGATGAATATTTTTATTGAATACTGACTGTGGTGTAATAATCATTTGTATTTTTGTAGTTCGCGATAGAATCTTGATTGTTCGATGAAACGTTTTTCGCTTAAAGAATGTTTTACACGAACAAATCAATATTACTTTTAGTGAGTCTATCCCTGATGTCCATCTGTCCTTAACTCGCCTGCTCACAATTTCAGCATCTGTTCAGATCCCTTCTTCAAACAAACTTCTCCAATAACCTCTTCATATCGCTCCAAAACTAGTGACAGACCGTCCAAACTTAATTTCCATCTTTTTGTTTAATTTATAAAATGTCTCGGGGCATTTTTTCTCTGCAAATATTTGAAGATGAAAGAGTGAGAATGATGTGATATTTGCAGCCATATTTCCCCAGGTGCCATAAATTTCATACTTCAAAGCTGTGTGTTATGATCCTGAGAGTCTGGATATCTGAAGTGGTCTCTCGCTGTTATTTTTGCTCTGTAAACAAGAAGGAATGAAATAAAGCACATTTTTGAGTCGGATAAATGTTAGGTGAGTTTCTGACAGATACTACAGGATGATAACTGACCCATTTCCTGTTTCTCCTCCTCTCCAGCTAACGTTCTGGACACTATGCTGCTGAGGAATTCTGGGAAGGTGGAAGAACGCCGGGAGACAGGAAGTGATGCGCCGGCTCTACCTCAGCGCTTCCTGTGGTGCTACTGTTACCATCACTGTCCGGAGGACTCCACTAATAACACGTGCAGGTATCAGGAGGACACATCCTGCCTCACTTGCGTACTCTTGCACACATTCTGTAGCCAGTATTACATGTGTGTTGTGTGTTCAGGACGGACGGTTACTGCTTCACCATGGTGGAGGAAGAGGTTGGAGCGGCTGTGGTGACGTCAGGCTGTCTGGGTCTGGTCGGATCAGAGTTTCAGTGCCGAGTAAGTCATAAACTGCTCTAATTTCCAAAATAAACCACTTAAGTGTTAGTGCATCAGTCCTCAAGCACAGACGAAACAAAAGCCTTACGTAACTCACTGTGAATTAAACACCTCGTTAAATACTCATGTGCTGCTCCTTTATATTTCACAATTCTTACTTGTATGCCAATATGCAATTTTGTGTCTTAACTCAAAATTGCTGGAAATAAAGTCAGAATTGTGACATTACGTCACAATTACACTACTGTTCAGAAGTTTGGGGTCTGTAAGATTTTTTTTAAAGAAATTAATGCTTTTATTTAGCAAGGATGCATTAATTGAATCACAGGTAACGTGAGCCATTTACAGTATGTTACAGAAGAACTCTTTATAAAAACTTTATATTCATCAAAGAGTCCAGAAATTTTTTCCCCCACAAAAATATAAAGCAGCACAATGTTTTCAACATTGATAATATTAATAAATGTTTCTTGAGCTGCAAATTAGTATATTAGAATGATTTCTGAAGGATCATGTGACACTGAAGACTGGAGTAATGATGCTGAAAATTCAGCTTTGATCACAGGAATAAATTACATTTTAAATTATATTAGAATAAAAAAAACATTACTTTAAATTGTAATAATATTTCAGATTATTCCTTCTACAGTTTTGATTTTGATCAAATAAATTCAGCCTTGATGAGCGTAAGAGACTTTTTAAATTGTGCAGTGAAAACGAGCTTCCATAGTAATGTCATTCCATGATTTTCTTTCTGTGCAAAACAAATGAAGATAGTTTATCAGTTTAGCAGCTGCTTTTTTCCATGTTATGAAAATGAATGGCGATTTATATTGCCAAGCCTCAAAAATGACCATAAAAGTAGTCTATAGTTAATATTTTTAGTGAACCAATACTTTACACATAAAACATAAAACCAAAGCATTTTTTTACGTTCTTAATACCTTTTTCTTGGTCCTTATGCGAAAAATAAAACTGATTTTGTTTATTAAAAGTTATTTTACCAAAAGCATTGACATGGAAAACCTATATATCTAACTATATATATATATATAAAACTATATTAGCAAATAATATCATAGCTAATTTTTACCCACTCATTTTAAGTCCTGCTCCTACTGTATTTTATCTGTATATTATTAGTGAACATTGTACAATCATGAAAGTTTTTTTTTTTTGGGGGTTTTTTTTTTTTTTTTTTTTTTTTTTTTTTTTTTTGTCTTTCACTTGAATCTCTCACATTACAAAAGTTCAGTGCACGTAGTGTTTCATTGGTACGGGGGCCAACTGAGAGACCTGATGGTGTTATGGAATGTGTTTTGTGTGTGTTTTAGGACACGGGGACGCTAAACGCGGCGCGCGCTCGCGTGCTGCACCAGATCAGACACTGTACAGACTATATCCAACACTGCCTCCCGAAACGGCACCCAGTGAGGGACACACACACACACACACACACCACACACACAGTACTGTACTGCCAGGCTAATCACAGATTCACTTAATTTTGACTAAAATGTAAGCTGTTTAGTATGTTTGTTTAGGTAAGCATATTATTCCTGTTGTTAATAATTAGTGTTTAAGAACCATTTAGCAGAACACACGACATTCTAAAAACCTCTCAGCACACCACATAGCACATACGTTACACCAACTCCAACACTTTGCAACTAAATTACAACACCTATACACCATTGCAACTGCAAAACACCACAGCAGGTGCTCAAATCATCGACTTTAAAAACCTAGAACTCTACCGTCTCGGTTACGTATGTAACCCTCGTTCCCTAAAGGAGGGAAAGGAGACGTCACGTTGATGACCGACAAAATTGGGATCTCGCCTGGAGAGACCAATCGACTTAGAGTGTAAACTAAACAAGCCAATCCACATTGGCATGCGATTATTGCATCCATCTGCTGCTGATCACAGCGTGAGTATAATTAGGCAGCAGGTGCAACGCATACTCAGGTTTTCACTGAGGAGCTGATCCGGTGACCCGGTCGCTCAGTGGTGGTATAGGAGCTGTGGCGACGGGACGTGACGGCTCCGTTCCCTCCTTCAGGGAACGAGGGTTACATACGTAACCGAGACGTTCCCCTCTCAGTCGGTCACTCACAGCGATCTTGACTCACGTCGGAGGACCGACGAATTGGGATCCTACCAAAGGGCCACAGGTACTGCCCCTTCCAGTGTCCTGTTGAAGCCACCTGCGCCCCTACTTTTTGCCTTAGGCCAGGGCTTCTTCACAAGAGGAACAGCTACTGCTGCTATGGCACTACCCAATGAGTAATACTGGATAACACTGGGAAAACGTACCCGTTTCACTTGGAACAGGGGCGTTACGGAAACTCGAACCTTCCCGAAGGAGGTTTCGGAAGCAGTACACATATGAACATTCCTTAGGTGCATACGGAAGATTGGAGGTGATTGCGGCACTCTTGGAATGGCAGAAGTCTGTCGGGGAAACACGGGCTCAAGGCTATAATGTGGACTTTACACATATGAGATCCATTTAGGTCTTACATATGGAACCCAGCCTTCTACCGGTTTTGAGGATTCAGCGAGTGAAGGCCTGGTGCCAGACGCTCTTCCACGTCTGGCTGCCGAGGGGACGGATGAACTCAACAGGGTCTGCTGTATGGACTCTCTGGAGTGATTTTGCAAGGCGACCCGAAGCCGGTGCCTCTCAGTGCTTCTAACCGTTTGAGGTGAGAACACAGGAGGATACTGGCTCCACACGGAGGCTATAGAATCTAGTGAATGTGTTGGGGGTCGCCCAGCCCGCAGCCCTACCGATATCTGTCAGCGAGGCGCCACGAGACAGCGCCCAGGAGGATGCAACACCTCTACTTGAGTGAGCTCGCAGCCTGAGCGGGCATGGCACACCCTGTGCCTGATAAGCCAGGGTGGTGGCATCCACTATCCAGTGGCCATCCTCTGCTTTGAGCCGGCATTCCCCTTCTGCCGGCCTCCGTGACCGACAAAGAGCTGGTCTGAGGTCCTGCAGCTTTGCGTCCGTTCTACGTAGCACCTTAAGGCTCGGACGGGACAAAGCAAAACTAGGGGTGTGTCTGCCTCCTCCGAGGGCAGCGCTTTGAGGTTCACCACCTGATCCCTGAAAGGAGTAACGGGAACCTTGGGCACGTAGCCGGGCAGGGGCCTCAGGGTTACCTGGGAATCAACCGGCCCAAACTCTAGGCACGAAACGTTGACCGAAAATGCGTGCAGGTCCCCTACCCTCTTGATAGAAGGCCAATTCCAGCAGGAGCAATGTCGTCATCGAGAGGAACTTCAGCTCCACTGCCTGTAAAGGCTCAAATGTGGCCTGCTGAAGTGCCGTGAGCACCAGACTCAGGTCACAAGAGGGTATAGAGGGGGGCCGTGTAGGATTTAATCTTCTCGCCCCCCCTAAGGAACCTGACGATCAAGTCATGCTTCCCCAACGATCTCCCTTCTACGGGGTCGTGGTTAGCATCGATTGCAGCGAAATAAATTTTAGGGTGGAGGGAGACAGCCTTCGCTTCAGCCCTTGCTGCAAGAAGGACAGCAAAACTCCGATCGGGCATCTCCGGGGGTCTTTTCGGCGAGAAGAACACCACTCAACGAGCAGGTTCCACTTCAAAGCGTAGGCGCGTCTCGTAGACGTCGCTCTCGCTGAAGTGATGGTGTCAAATACCTCTTGGGGTAGGCCACTCAGAAACTCCACGTCCCATCCAGGGACCGGACATGAAGTTTCCAGAGGTCTGGACGTGCCACAGGGTGCCCCGTCTCTGAGTCAGTAAATCCTTTTTCAGAGGAATCGGCCAGGGAGGGGCTTTCGCGAGGAGCGTTAGTTCCGGGAACCAGGTCCGAGTGGGCCAGTAAGGCGCCACAAGCAGGTCCTGCTCCTCGTCCTCCCTGACCTTGTGTGTGTGAGAAGGCTCACTGGGGGAAACGCATTTTTGCGTAGGCCCCGCGGCCAGCTGTGTGCCAAAGCGTCCGTGCCGAGTGTTCCGTCGGTCAGGACGAAGAACAACTGGCAGATAGAGGTTTCTGGAGAGGCAAACAGGTATACCCAAGCGGCTCTGAAACGTCTCCAAATCAGCTAGACCTTCTGGGGATGGAGTCTCCATTCTCCGGGGATCACAGCTCATGACAGCTCGCGCTGCCCGTGTGAGCAGCCCAAATGTAACAGCACGAATCGACCTCATGCTTCTGACGCCCATAGGAGGGAGGTGGCGGCGATTGCGACAAGCGAGGAGCGCAGGACCACCATTGTCGTTGATTTAGACGCAACGGCGCGGGGGGGGGTGCGGGTGATTGTCCCGGTCGACCAGTACATTCTTGCCCCTCGTAAGCGCCCTTTGGAGACGGCTCAGGGCAAGGTGCCTGTCATCAACTCGAGCGTTGATTGTGCCATGCAGTCGGTCCCCGTCCAAACCCCTGAACACGCAAGCCCGGTACGTGTCCCCCCACCGTGTTGAGCATCTGTGCAAAACCACGCCATGCCTGAGACCTTCTCCAGGGCCTCCTTCCCGGAGAACTCAATTCTGACCCACGTGTGACGTTTGGCGGCAGCCGGTTCCTTGACGCCGAAGGTCCCGCGTTGAGCGTCCCACCTCGGGACTTGGCCATGGAGCCGGTGCTGCAGCGGTTTCATATGGAGCAGCCCCAGCGGCGTGAGTGCTGCCGTAGCTGCGATATGCCCCAGGAGCCTCTGTAACTTTTTCAGTGGGACCGCCATCCTGCTCTTGAATGTATTCAAGCAGTTCAACACCGACTGAGCACGTTCCTGCGTGAGGCGTGCTGTCTGTTCGACCGAGTCCAACTCCATACCGAGAAAAGAGATCCTCTGCGTCGGGGCGAGTTTGCTCTTTTCCCAGTTGACCTGAAGGCCTAACAGGCTGAGGTGTGAAAGCACCAATTCCCTGTGCTCGCACAACGGCCCCTGAACGGGCAAGTCTGAGCCAATCGTCGTATGTGTTGAGGATTCGAA
Source organism: Sinocyclocheilus anophthalmus (assembly GCA_018155175.1). Classification (NCBI taxonomy): domain Eukaryota; kingdom Metazoa; phylum Chordata; class Actinopteri; order Cypriniformes; family Cyprinidae; genus Sinocyclocheilus; species Sinocyclocheilus anophthalmus. The sequence continues at coordinate 158,871 of JADLZN010004928.1, forward strand.
TGCCCTGCTCCTCATGGGACAAGGGCTGCCTCCGTAACTTTTTCGTGAAGATCACGGCGACAGGACAGCCCGAAGGGCAGCCTTGTCTGTATGCCCCCCTCTAATCGCAAACCGCAGGAATGGCCTGTGAGGCGGAAGGATCCGAGACTAACGTACGGCGTCCTTCAGGTCGACGCCCTGCTAACCATTTTTTGGGGACGGATACAACCTGAAATGCCATTCTGCGTGAGCTCTTGAACTGGAGCCTTGAAGGGCCCGGTTCACGACGCGCATGTCCAAGATAGGTCTCAACCCACCGCCTTTCTTGGGTACAATGAAGTAAGGGCTGTAAAACCCCGACCTCATATCGGCTGGAGGGACTGGCTCTATCGCGTCCTTCGCCAGTAGTACTGCGATCTCTGCACGCAAGACGGGGGCATCTGCTGCTTTCACTGACGTAAAGTGGACGCCCCTGAACTTGGGAGGGCGCCGGGCGAACTGAATCGCATAGCCGAGCCTGACGGTTCGACGGAGCCATGGAGACGTGCTGGGTAGCTCTAGCCAGGCTCCCAGACACCGCGCTAGTGGCATCAATGGAACTACAGGCGTAACCGCAGTGGGGCAGCGTAAAGGAACGCAGGGACCCGGCCCGGGCGTCTCTTTGCCGGTCCGAGGCGTGGTCTGAGTGTGTGTAACACTGACCTGCATAAGAGCAGAGTGTGTGTGGGTAGTCCGTTGGTTCGTTCTCCCGATCCACCCGCTGCTGCTCACTGGCGAGAGTGGAGGGTGAGTGTGATACGGCTCTGGCCCGTCCACAGCCCCCCGTCCCCTCAGGGGACCCAGAGAAAGGAGAAATTGCTCTTTCGTCGAGAATTTGGGTACCACCGATCGAGAGGTCAGTGGCGGAAAAAGATGTAAAGATTCTCCGCCCGGCTCTCCTCCGGGGGAGGGAGTGGCGCGTTCACCATCTCCCAAAGAGCAACCCCGTCCATCTCTGGGTCGCCAGTCTCAGGGCCTCTTGCTCTTCCGCTTACTGCCAGGTTTGATGGGGGCCTGGACAGGCGGGGCGGCCTGCCCACGCCCGGCTCCACGACGCGGTCTGGCTGGCTGCTGCGGACGCTGCGCGGGAGCGGGGGCGGTGGCAGGGGGCCGCCCTCGGCGACGAGCTGGCTGAGGCGCTGCCGCCGGCGGCTGGGCAGCCGCTGCACGCCGGGGCAGGATGTACTTGATGGCCTCAGTCTGCTTTAGTCAGCAGAGAACCGCTGGGCAAGTTCTCCACCGCGTCGCCGAAGAGGCCGGCCTGGGACACGGGGGCGTTCAAGAATCTTGTCTTGTCCGTCTCGCGCATGTCGGCTAGACACAGCCAGAGATGGCGCTCCTGAACCACCATAGTGGACATGGCACGACCGAGAGACCGCGCCGTAACCTTCGTCGCTCGTGGCGCGAGGTTCCGCCGCGGTGCGGAGTTCTCTCTGATCTTCCGGGTCGTGACCACCCTCGTGCCAGTCCCTCAGTGCCTTGGCCTGGTGCACTTGCAGTAACGCCGAAGCGTGTAAGGCGGATGCAGCTTCTCCACAGGCCGTATAAGCAATGCCGATCAGAGCCGACGAGTGTCTACAGGCCTGGGAGGGGAGCAACGGTTTGCCCCGCAATGTGGTAGCGGCATTTGGACACAATTGCATCGCCACCGACCGCTCCACCTGGGGGACTCCCGTGTACCCCCGCGCTGGACCCCCATCAAGGGTTGTGAGGGAGGATGAGCCACTGGGCCGGGTTCTGGCAGTAAAAGGTGCCGTCCATGACCCAGCGATCTCGTCATGCACCTCCGGGAAGAAAGGCACTGAGGTGGGGCGCTGAGAACCAGCGCGGGCCACCCCGAGAAACCAGTCGTCCAATCTTGAGGGTTCGGGACGCGGTGGAATTTTCCACTCGAGCCCGACACTCTCGGCGTCCCGGGAAAGCATAGCCATCATTTCCTGGTCCATATCCGGCACCGCTGGCCGCACAGAGGGTGGCAACGCTGACGGATCTTCATCCCCGAAAAGTCCGGCTCACCCTCCGATGCTCCAATCGACATCCGATCGTCGGGGGGAACCTCAGAAGAAACAAGTGGTACCCCCCGGAAGAGTCCAGCCTGCTCTACTGAAAGCTCCGCTGGTTTCGCAGTGCCGGCGGGTTTGGGCATCCCCGGAGGGGAATTCCTTACCGTGACCGTAAGACCAGTCCGCTCACTGCTAGAAAAAGGACGCCCCCGGCTGCCACAAGAGGGAACCCCAGATCTAGGCAGTGACACAGGCACTCCGCCCCCTTGCAGGTAACAAAGTCTGGTCCGCAACTCTGAGATGGTCATACCCCCCCAATGGGAGCATGAGGCATCCACGAAAGCCACCCCAGCGTGCTTCATGCCCAGGCACGAGATGCAGCGATCGTGGACCATCCCCGCCCAGTTAACCGACCGCCCCCAGAACGCACGATGGGAAGGACATCTTTAAAAAGACGCGTCTTGAAAAAGACGTTCCACCCGTGAAGCTCTTTTAAATGGAAATTGCTCTTTTAGTGTGCTGAAGCCCACAGGGGAGATGGCCGTCTGCAACACAAACAGGTGGTAGTGCAGCCTGATGTGTGCAACCCACTCGACACGGTAAACCACCACCGCTGAAGCGCCGTACCACCAGCACGAGAGCCCACGAAGAGCGTGCTTGACTGTAGTTTTTCACTACTGCAGGAAGGTCAGGAGCAGAACGATAGAACAGCTCGGCTCCGAAGCGAAAAGATGAATTAATGTGGTGCACCTGCTGCCTCTTATACTCACGCTGTGATCAGCAGCAACTGGATGCAATAATCGCATGCCAATTGCATTGGCTCGTTTAGTTTACACTCAAAGTGGATTTGTCCCTCTAAGCGAGATCCCAATTCGTCGGTCCTCCGACGTTACGTCGAGAGTGACCGACTGAGAGGGAACAAAGCCTTGGCAACAGGGTTATTATTGTTAACTAAAATTATGAAAAATATTTTTGTTAGTTGAAATAAAGCTGATGAAAAATTTAAACTAAATGAAAAATTAAGAATGAACTTAAGTTTAAGTTGAAATAAAAAATTACTAAATGGAAATGAATAAAAACGATGACTTAAATTAAAGTAAATTACGCCTAAATGATAAACAAACAAACAAATACATAATAATGAGTAATACAAAAAAAATTACTAAAACTAAAATTCAAAATATTAATTCAAAAGCTAATTCAAAATATTATAATAAGAATATATCATGATTACATAGACTAACTCAACACTTACTGAGCATAAAAACTATGATTTACCTCTTTAGTATTTTCTTTGGGCAACATTCCTAAAAAAAACTGTCTGTTTGTTCCAGAAATATATGTAGTTCAGACTCTCACACACCTGTAGGATTTATTTTGGCTGTCTGAACACTCCCTCATCAACACAGAGAATATAAGGCCTCTTCTCTGTCCGTCACACACACACACACACACCTGTGTGTTCACACCCTCACACCTGTGCTGTAGCTCTGATTTCAGCATCACACACACACACAGAGCTCCTGAAGGAAGTGTTCATAGAGCCGAGTGTGATGATGTAAGAGTTGCGTGTTCACCGTTGACTCTTTGACATGTAATAATATGTCTGTGTGTGTGTGTGCAGGTTACGTAGTGGGAGACATTCATCACATCGCTCTGCTCATCTCAGTGACGGTCTGTAGCTTCATCCTCACCTTCATCATCATCTTCTGTTACTTCAGGTGTGTAAATTACCAACACAAACACAGACTTAGTTTTTTCTTAAATGAAGCTAATTTAGTGGATAGTTCACCCAAAAATCGTTTACTCCCCTTAAGTTGTTACAAACCTTTATGTGTTTCTTTCTTCTGTTAAGCACAAAAGAAGATATTTTGAAGAATATTGGCAACCAAACAGTCTGCTGGTAGCCATTGACTTCCATAGTATGGAAAAAGTATTATGGAAGTCTGTTTGGAAGTTTGTTCAACTGTTTGGTTGCCATCATTTTGTGTGTGTGTGTGTGTGTGTGTGTGTGTTTGGATACAGGTTTGGAGGGTGATTAAAAGATTTTTGGGTGAACTATCCCTTTAAGGCAGGACACTACAGGCAAAAATATTGTTTTTCATGCACTGGTCAGTTTTGAGATTTTGAGCTATTTGGTCTTTCATAACATGTTTTTTAGACTAATGGAAAGAAAATGGCAAGAAAATGTGCACAATACACTTTAAAAAAGTATGGTTAAAAGTATGGTGACATAATTTACATTCTTTTTTTAAACTTTTCACTTGGGATGTCTTGCCTTAAAAAGACTATAAACTTTTGGTCAGCAAAAACTACGGTGTCAGGTTATATGAGACCAGACTAACACCAATTCTAAACTTTTAATCTGTCATGTTATTTTAATATTATATGTCTCTTAGTTTTTATCATATAAACCCCCAGGTTGTGTTTGTGTGGACTTCTGGTCATGTTAGTCTGGAGTTGAAGTGGTCTGTGTGGTGTTTCAGGTATAAACGTCACGAGTTAGCCCCGCGCTACAGCCTTGGCCTGCATCCGGACGAGACGTTCATTCCTCCGGGAGAATCCCTGCGGGATCTCATAGAGCAGTCCCAGAGCTCCGGCTCAGGGTCAGGACTCCCCCTGCTGGTGAGAATCACACACATATGAAATCAACATCCACACAGAGCCCTGTGAATTCTGTGATGCAGAAAACACAGAATCCAGTCATAAAAACATAAGATGGAATGTTATGATGAATAGATCAGAAGTAGGTCTGTACAATTAATCAAATCCCAACATGAACTAGTGTCTGTGATTATTAAACTGCAAAAAGACTATTTAATGTTAAGTCAGTGTGTCTCCGAGTGAATGAGTGGCTCAACTGAAAATGTCAGATACACACAGCAAAGTCTTCATTACAACCTGCCAAAATAAAAGATTGGTCTAATTTGACTAAATTATGAAAGAAATATATTACAGTTACACAGTAGAATGTACTTCAAAGTAGTAGTTGTAATAATAATAATAATAATGATAATAATAATAAAATGTAATTTTTTTTAAAGGAATATCACAAACTATCACAATTTTACCTGTTTTTGATTTTTACTAAATGATAAAAGACTTTTTATCCCCCAAAAAAAAAAATTGGGGGAGAAAAAATTAAATGTAATTTGGAAAAAAATTAAAAACAGATTTCGTAGGACCCTATTTATCTTATTTTCTTAATAAATGTCACTGCTTTTATTGTGTATGATCAGTCACTTCATGTAATTGTAAAGATAATAACTATCTATCTGTCTGTCTGTCTGTCTGTCTGTCGGTCGGTCTGTCTGTCTATCTATCATCTATTGTCTGTCTGTCTGTCTATCTGACTGTATCGTGCTGTCTGTCCTGTCCTGTATCTTTGTCGTCTGTCTGTCTGCCTGTATATGTGTCTGTCTGTGTCTGTAGGTACAGCGCACTATAGCGAAGCAGATCCAGATGGTGACACAGATCGGGAAGGGCCGTTATGGAGAGGTGTGGATGGGGAGATGGAGGGGAGAGAAAGTGGCTGTGAAAGTCTTTTTCACTACAGAGGAGGCCAGCTGGTTCAGAGAGACAGAGATATATCAGACTGTCCTCATGAGACATGAGAATATACTCGGTGAGACTTTCTCTCTCAGACACACAAACACCATTACATTCATATGCTACTGTTATACAATTAATGTAGGGAATATATAGACTATTAAAATAAAAGATACTGCTTGCCAAGCTTAAGTAACTCGTGATTTAAAGTTATTCAGCGACCCTCTTGAAAAAGTAGTTAGGTTCACTAATAAAAATATTTCATTTCACTGAAGATATTAAGGGGGCAGTATGTGTATAATTAGGGTGAATAAAGGAACTTATTATTTTTTATTGCTGTTCTTTTAAAATACGAGTCCAAATGAGTCAGTGCTTAACACAATGGCTGTTTAAATAGCTGAAGATCTCCACTGAACTAAAGGTCTTTCAATAAAATAAAGTGTCAGGGTTACTGCTTAGGTCCAGGATGGGCCAAAAACAAAACAACAACAACAAAGAAAACATTAAGACTATATTTATGCACTAATTGTGTAATCTTTTTGTTCTTCTAGAACAGGGATTCCCAAACATTTTGTCAATTTAAAATATTCACTGAGATTTTAAGATAATTTCAATAATCCACTTGGCAGTTCATGGTTCGGCTATGGTCATATTGACATGCAGGTAAACAAATAAAATAGTTAATATTTTTAGTGTTTTATTTTATAGGTTTTATTTAAAAAATATTTATCTATTATTTAATTAAATGATTAGCTTTTCATTAAGTTATAGAACCCCTGCTGTTTAATTAAACTGAATTTTTTTTTTTTTTGTGGAAATGAAATGTTCACATTTTTTCATTTTTCTTCTTATTAATTATTATACAGTTTTATATGGTCATATTACCTCAGACTATGTTACACTGCAAGGCTATTTATAAGAACTACAAAAAAAAAAAATGTATTAAAAATGGTGTAAAATGTTCCCTTTGTAAATGTTAAACTAAAACCTCCTCATGTCCATGTTATTTGTCAACTACTCAGTTAACTAAATATTTTAGACATGGGGATTTCTGGGAACACGTTTGAGTGATCACTCAAATTGAAGTGACTCTAGTTCATTAAAACGAACCATCCAAACCAACCAAGTTCGCTATCATTAATCGCTGCTTGAGGACATTCAGTGAGAGTGTGTTTGATCACTCGGCTGTAAAGCTCCACGCACAATACAAAGTGATGCAACAAGCAGCAGTACTGCTTCTTTTCATGCTATTCCACTGTTTGTTAGAAAAAATAGCATTGCTATTTTCAAAACGGCAGAGCTGCTGTCACGCAACTGAAAAATGTAGTTGCATTAGCAGCCTATCTACTGTTATTTAATTACTCCCACTGGTGAACATGTAGTCGGTAATTGCAGGAAAATGGACCATGTTAAAATGCACGATTGAAGCGACTTGATTAGCAGTCCTTTCAAATTAATTAGCTGATATCAGATTAATTATTACATTAAATTAAGCACGGCCTGGCTCGGTATATTTAGCCTCGTGCACTAATTTTAACTCTCTCTCCAGGGTTCATAGCGGCCGACATTAAAGGCACAGGCTCGTGGACTCAACTCTACCTCATCACCGACTACCACGAGAACGGCTCTCTGTACGACTATCTGAAATGCACCACCCTGGACAGCCGGGCCATGCTGAGACTGGCGTACTCGTCCGTCTCCGGCCTCTGCCACCTTCACACAGAAATCTTTGGCACGCAGGGCAAACCGGCCATCTCTCACAGAGACCTGAAGAGCAAAAACATCCTGGTGAAGAGGAACGGCGCCTGCTGCATCGCTGACCTCGGCCTGGCCGTCAAGTTCATCAGGTCAGAGGCCAGCTCCTTTGCTTTACTTTCTTTGAGGTTAACCTGCTGTTTATTGTAGGCAGCAGGTTTAGCAACCAGTAAAAGAAAAAGTAATTTCAAATATTCATTTGAGTGATCACTCAAAAATTCCCTGTCTTGCATTTTACAACTTTTTTGTTGCAAGGTAAAAATTGTACTAATTAATGCTAATATGTATTGTGGATTGTAATATGGATTGTCACTTTATTTTCAATTTGGCTTCGTAAATGAAATGATATTGAAAATAGTATATTATTGGTTACTCTTCAGTGTAAATTTGTGCATACTGCACAGTTTAATTATGTCACTCTAATTAAGATCCTCATTGTTTTTTGTTATTAATTATCAGATACATACTGCTCTGATAATTAAATACTGTTTTGTAATTAAACTATTACATATATATGTGATTGTTGTTATTGTTAACTAAAACTAAACCTATTAAAATTAGGCTAGATTTAATTATTTGAAATCAAGTTTTTCATCTATTGTAATATTTTCATTTTATTTTATTGCAGCTTGAACTTAAAAAAATGAATGCTGCCTTGGCGATTAACTGAAATAAAAACAGGTTTAAGTAGTGAAATTGCTAAAACTGAAATAAAAATAAATGAAAGCTAAATAGAAATATTAAAGACTATTAAATGACAAAAACAAACTGCTAAAACTTAAATGAAAACTGCAATATCAAAATAAAACGCAGTCAGACCTCTTTTAGCAGAACATCAAAAATCCTCCTCAAAAATCATCAGGTTTGTTATTAATTAGATTCAGAGACATACAGCTCTGACAATTAAAATACTGTTCGATAATTAAAAATTTAAAATAGTTCCTTCTTCGGCTAGTAATATTTATTTTTCTTTTTTTTAAAACAGCTGGTCTTAGGCAACTACTGAATAAAGAGGTTTAAGTGTCGTACAAATTCCAAAAAACTTAAATAAAAATAATTTTAAGCTAAATAGAAATATAAAAAAAATTATAATAAAAATGACAAAAACAAAAATTCTAATGGCAACTGAGTATATAAAAATAAAAGCTATTTCAAAATAATAATAAATACTACAATGGTATATAAATAACACTTAAATAACACTGGTATATATTTACATTTATCCATTTATCAGACACTTATTCAAAGCCACTTGCAAATGAGGAAAATCACGAGTAAAATGTCATGAGAGCCAGCAGCATTAATATATTGATCATTTTTGTTAGACATACTATAGGCATTGCCCCTTATACAGCTTCAGTGTAGTTTAGTAGTAAATTGTAGCATAACTAACTACTTTTTTGAAAGGGTATTTTGGCTATAGCTTGGTAAAGTACACTTTCAAAGTTGCATCAACAAGTTTTTCCCCTAATAGAACTGATGTGATGTGAAGAGTGTATGCTTATGAAATGAGCTCTACAGCTTAAATATGAGCACTGAAACACTGTTGTGTCTCATGAACAGCGACACTAATGAAGTGGACATCCCCCTGAACACGCGCGTGGGTACCAAACGCTTCATGGCTCCTGAGGTTCTGGACGAGACTCTGAACAGGCACCATTTCCAGTCCTACATCATGGCCGACATGTACAGCTTCGGCCTCATACTGTGGGAGATCGCCCGCCGATGTGTGTCTGGAGGTACAGCTCGGAATATTACTGTGTTTCATTTCAATATCAGCTTTGTCTCAGTTGTTTCTCATAATATTCCTTACTGATGTGGATAGTAAAGCTCAAGTCATTTAATCTTTAAAAAATGTTAAACACACGCATGTAACAATGCTGTGTAGCCTGTACACTGTCTATTTATATATATACTTATAATACAGTGGGTACGGAAAGTATTCCGACCCCCTTACATTTTTCACTCTTTGTTATATTGCAGCCATTTGCTAAAATCTTTTGTTAATTTTTTTTCCTCATTAATTTAAACACAGCACCCCATATTGACAGAAAAACACAGAATTGTGTGACATTTTTGCAGATTTATTAAAAAAGAAAAACTGGAATATCACACGGTCCTAAGTATTCAGACACTTTGCTGTGACACTCACATATTTAACTCAGGTGCTGTCCATTTCTTCTGATCATCCTTGAGATGGTTCTACACCTTCATTTGAGTCCAGCTGTGTTTGATTATACTGATTGGACTTGATTAGGAAAGCCACACCCCTCTCTATATAAGACCTTACAGCTCACAGAGCATGTCAGAGCAAATGAGAATCATGAGGTCAAAGGAACTGTCTGAAGAGCTCAGAGACAGAATTGTGGCAAGGCACAGATCTGGCCAAGGTTACAAAAAAATTTCTGCTGCACTTAAGGTTCCGAAGAGCACAGTGGCCTCCATAATCCTTTAAATGGAAGACGTTTGGGACGACCAGAACCCTTCCTAGGGCTGGCCGGCCGGCCAAACTGAGCTATCGGGGGAGAAGAGCCTTGGTGAGAGAGGTAAAGAAGAACCCAAAGATCACTGTGGCTGAGCTCCAGAGATGCAGTCGGGAGATGGGAGAAAGTTGTAGAAAGTCAACCATCACTGCAGCCCTCCACCGTCGGGGCTTTAGTTATTCCTCACTGCAAGACACATGAAAGCCCGCATGGAGTTTGCTAAAAAACACCTGAAGGACTCCTAGATGGTGAGAAATAAGATTATCTGGTTTGATGAGACCAAGATAGAACTTTTTTTTTAATTCTAAGCGGTATGTGTGGAGAAACCAGGCACTGCTCATCACCTGTCTAATACAGTCCCAACAGTGAAGCATGGTGGTGGCAGCATCATGCTGTGGGGGTGTTTTCAGCTGCAGGGACAGGACGACTGGTTGCAATCGAGGGAAAGATGAATGCGGCCAAGTACAGGGATATCCTGGACGAAAACTTTTCCAGAGTGCTCAGGACCTCAGACTGGCCGAAGGTTTACCTTCCAACAAGACCATGACCCTAACCACACAGCTAAAATAACGAAGGAGTGCTTCACAACAACTCTGTGACTGTTCTTGAATGGCCCAGCCAGAGCCCTGACTTAAAATCTCTGGAGAGTCCTAAAAATGGCTGTCCACCAACGTTACCATCCAACCTGACAGAACTGGAGAGGAGCTGCAAGGAGGAATGGCAGAGGATCCCCAAATCCAGGTGTGAAAAATTTGTTGCATCTTTCCCAAAAGACTCATGGCTGTATTAGATCAAAAGGGTGCTTCTCCTAAATACTGAGCAAAGGGTCTGAATACTAGGACCATGTGATATTTCAGTTTTTCTTTAATAAATCTGCAAAAATGTCAACTATTCTGTTTTTTTCTGTCAATATGGGGTGTTGTGTGTATATTAATGAGGAAAAAAATAACTTAAATGATTTAGCAAATGGCTGCAATATAACAAAGAGGTAAAAATTTAAGGGGGTCTGAATACTTAACATACCCACTGTATATATATAACCCACACACCCCGTTTTTTTTATAGTTATAGTAAAGTAATAAGTCTTTATTTAATATTGACAAACTATTCATCATTAGAAAAGTCAGTGTTTCGTTATAAATATATAATAGTAATTATAATTTCTTGTGAAGTCAGTCTCAATTTGCTCTTTACTCAATTGTTTGTATCAGGTTTATTTTAGTGTCATTAAGATACTATTATATTTTTTTATTAATGTTTTGAATGAGTTTTTATTTGTTTTCCTTTTTCATTGTAATTTCAGTTTGTTTTACTATTTCTGTCTTGTGTTTTTGTCATTCTTATTATTTTTTAACCTGTTAACCCGCACCAGGGGCCTCATTTATAAAATGTGTGTACGCACAGATCTAAAAATCCACGGCAACGTTCATATTTATAAAAATGGTCTTTGACGTGGAAAAGTACTTACTGTCACGTCAGGGTCTGAGCAGGCGTACGCACTTTTCCTTGTGGCAAAGTCAGAGTACTGCAGCTATTTGAACATCTAAGCTGCAATAATAATGAAAGCGGTGTATATATGTGCAAGCACTGAATTCATCATAAACAACAAAGATGCAGTGTAAGAGATTTAATTGTGCAGTGTAGTCAGATTTTTTGTTAACGGGAGTTTTTACGAGATTAAACTAACCTTTTTAGTAGCCTAATGTTGAGAGTTCTTTACTCACTTTCTGTGCACAGTTTATTCCATGTTGTTGTTTTTTTTAATTATTTCATTTTACAAGAGAACTTGCGAAGTCTCGATTTACTACTAATGCGTAAAATAGAAAAAAAATGCACAAACTCATCTCCGACTGCTCATACGCCTTTGCGTGCAATAACGGTGTTTACTATATCTATCACTAACATTGTTAACCTGTTTTTTATTTATAACTTATAACAAAATGATAAGACATCAGCCTTAAAACTGTGTTTTTGTCATGACATCAGTTATTTGTATAAATAGGCTACACTTATTTTTGAGTTAGTACTTATGGCACATTTGGCAGCATTAGTAAAACTGTTTAATAGAAGATGCCAAATCACATGCAGGTTTTTTAGTCCCGGAATCATAATCGTGTAAAATTTTATTTGATTATGATATAAGACGATCAAATTGTTGCTCCAATAAGGTTTTTTTTTTTTTTTTTTAAGTTTTGCAAGAATTTTGTGATACTAAACTTTTTATTAGTTGTCATAGCAAGTGATTTTAAAAGTAAGATGGCTCACTTTTTATAAGATGACTGAAATTTTTACTTGAATTCGTAGTTTATTCTCACCTTTGGAAACCACATTTTTTATAATTACTACTACTATTATTATTATTATTATTATTATTTCTGTTGTTTCTAGAAGTAGTAATTTTGATAATAGTCAATAGAAAAAAATATAACCACACACACATTGTTTGTCCACAGAATAATTACACATTATTAAATAAAAGCGTCCCACACGAACCTGTACCTCCGCCAGCAGGACCTCAATTTCAAACTCAGTAAAGTTTTTTTTTCTTTGTGCTCGTCATACTCAAGCATAGAAATTCGGATATTGGCATGTGCTCTTTTATATGGTAATGATATTAATTAGGGGTGTTTACAAGGTGGAGATCTGACACCATTCAGCTGTGTACAATTTCAAGATCATTTGCGATTTATAAAATGTCACATCTGGAAGAGAGGCGTACGCACGTGTTTTTGTGCGCACGTTCGTTTTCTCTGAATCGCACTTACGCACTTTTGAGAAATGATCTTAGAACTAATTTAGGACGGTTTGTACGCAACATTTTATAAATGAAGCCCCTGATGCTGAGAGGCAATTGTGTTTGCACGGTCCATGTTTACGAATAGATTAAATGAAAAGGACATAATTAATCTTGACAAACTATATATCATTCTAAAGGTCTAAGCCTCATGCATCGACGATAGATCGCTGTTTTTCAATGGAAAGCTTATAAAGTATGTATTTGCTAAATTTGTGTAAGCAGTATACATCAAAACATGCATAATCAAAACCCAGTACGTACCAGATTCATCGTAATAACGAGTCATAAACGCATCCACAGCTGTAAATCCCGGTTTAGTTAATACTTTTATTTTAGTTATTTTAGTACATGAATATAAACCAATTAAAAATGAAATACATTTTTTAATACGTTTTTTTTTATTGTTAATATTTACATTTATTTAATTTAATGTTTGTTTCAAGTAACAATTATTATTAATTATTTTTAATAACCCTGGTTTGTATAAAAATGTATAAATTAATTGATTTAAGAGGTTAAAAGAGATTTTAATGAGATTTCATTCAAGTTTGTTGTTTTGTGTCTGTGTGTTGATTGCTATCCGGATGTTTCTGCAGGTATCGTAGAGGAATATCAGCTGCCGTATCACGATCACGTTCCTAATGACCCCTCGTATGAAGACATGCGAGAGGTTGTGTGTATTAAGAGAATACGTCCATCTTTCCCTAACCGCTGGAGCAGTGATGAGGTAAACACTCACTGATTCAGTGCTCTAAATCACAAAAACACACAACTTGACTCAAACTTGGTGTTCATTTGTACCTTTTTTTTGTCATAATTATTGTCAGTATTTCATATCATATTTATTCATTTTAGTACATTTTTAGCTGATAGAGCCATTTATGAATAAGTTCACGAAAACTAAAACCTAGAAACTTTACTTTAAATAAACAGAACTAATAAAATGACATGTATACTATATGTATAAATATATAATATAATATATACAGATATAATAACCCTGTTTCACCGCTAGTTTCCAAGGCAAGATTTCTCATTTTCATTTATACTGAGTATTTAGGTTTGCTGAAATACTAATTTATTCAGATTCATACAATATGTTTGTCACATAGCTGTATATCAGCCTGTCCTATCCTACAGATATCTATTAGTTGCATGCACATATTCATGATCTATACCAGTGGTTCTCTGGAGTACCCCCAGCCCTGCACATTTTGGATGTCTCCCTCATCCAACACATCTGATTTAACTCATCAGCTCATTAGTGGAGACTCCAAGACCTCAAATGTGAGTGTCATATAAGAGAGACACCAAAGACGTGCAGTGTTGGGGGTTCTCCAGGACCAGGATTAGGAACCACTGGTCTGTGCTTGCTGTTTTTCATTAATCAAAGCAAAGAAATCAATTTTAGAAGAGAAACAAATCACAAATAATATAATTTCGTAAACTGGACAGTCTGTTTTTTCCAACCATCGTGACTTTCTTCAACTTGATTTTGTTGAAAGAGGGTTATGTTTGTCTGTGTGTTTTCAGTGTTTGAGGCAGATGGGGAAGCTCATGACGGAGTGTTGGGCTCATAATCCGGCCTCTCGTCTTACCGCCCTGCGTGTTAAAAAGACGCTGGCCAAGATGTCGGAGTCCCAGGACATTAAAGTCTGAAAACAGACCAGCAGCACTGACACTAACCCTGAACTCACCGCCTGCCGTGGGGTCAAGCGCTGAGTTCTGCCACGCGAGAGCCTCCTGAAAATGACCCGGTGCGGCGGAGGACGCCCGAGATCTCGTGTGATCTCAGGACAGAGATACAACCCGGTCCTGCTTCGTCACACGAGCACCTGTGAACACTGGCCAGCGGGACGAAGCAGGACCTCAGCGAGCGAGATCACATGACTCTCCTCAGAGAACTGTCAGCTTTCTCTTTCCACAGTCTGGTCAGCTCCAACAGGACCATGGTTTTGGATCATATCAGATTTGTGTTGTTAGTCATTCAACAACTTTCAACAAGTTTCCTGCCTTTTTTGGTGGGCTGTGCCTTCTGTAGTTTTGGAAAATAGAAAATGAGAGTGAAGACTCATGTACTTGAATTAAATGTTCTATGAAATGAATGTCTCTGCTCCGAGTTACTTTTTTGTGTTCGGTTTCTTGATCGTTCTTGTCAGTGTTTTTCTGAATGATAAACAGGTTACATAGAACATTGAAAAACCTTCATATATATATATATATATATATTATATATCACATAACTTAATCTTACTTCCCCGTCACCTGTTCGGAACCGCATAGGGTTACCATGGCTTCGATCCTTGCCAGGCTACTTCACCCTCGTCCCATTGAATGTCACCCGCGATCGCTATCTTCCATAGTTCTTCCCAAGTAATTTTTGGGCATCCTTCGTTTTCGTTTGCCTTGTGCATGCCGCAGGATATTGCCATCTTGATTATCCGTTGATCAGGAAGGAGTAATATGTGTCCGGCTGAAACGAAATGGGCTTTCAGTGACTGTCACGCGGTGAGGGCTTGGTTAGGCGCGACAGTATACTTCCTTTTTTTACGATTTTATTATGCAATGAAGGAATTGACAATAGTTACAAGTGCGCCATCCAAATCACTTGGACAACGAACATATATCCAATATCGCTAACATCAGACTCATTCTGATAACTCCTGTATTGTCCTTCTTGGATTGGACATGTGTGGTGTGTGCGCGTGTCATTTCTGTAAGTGTGGGAGGAAGCATACAATCGTGATATGAAAAATTCATACAAGATAAAAATAATAATACTTAGAACCCCACCCCTGTTTGGTTGCCATGGTAAATGTATGTTCAGATAGTCTGTTTATAATTACTCAAGGTTAATACCGTCAAAAAAAAAAAAAAACATTCAAGTAAGCTCCAGAATTCATAATAAACACAAGGCCCCTTTCAGTGTTGATTAAAAATAGATTTATTTAAAAATCCTTTACATACATTTTATACAGAAACTGGCTGCAGACATAATAGCGTTTGTTTTTGATTCTTAATGAAGCTTTATTCTGTGGATTAAACTCTCTCTGTACACACGAGTCATAACGATGCACATCTGCCAGCGGTTCACACAGAAGCACACGTTGCATAGTTGGCACTGCATTTCCAGCAGACAGAGACACTCACTGCACTGCTGCTCTTCAGCCTTACAGAGGGGCTTTTCTGTTGTCTTGTTTTGCTCGTTAATTTGCCTTTTATTTTGCGCACAGCTCCTCTGCTCTGTTGGATTGTGGGAAATGGCAGTTGGTTGGAGGCCTTTTTCGTGTTGGTGGACACACCAACACCAGCCTCTAGCGTGACGGATTTATGCAGAACGCACACACAGACCATCATTACCTGTAAACTCTCTGTTCCGCCTGTAAACACATTTAGGAGTTTAACTTTAGGTCTTGCTAAAGACTTCTGTTATTTCCTGCAAATGGGAATTTTATATTTGAGCTGAGATGAAATCAAAACGACCCTGTTTGCTTTCTTAATGCATGTTCCTGGTCTTATAGTATGGAAGCCCATTTCTGCCACATAAGAAAAAAAAATCACGCTTTTGGTAAAACAGGATAAATAAAAGACTGTCAAATTTCATTATAAAAACAAAATAGAATTAAAAAATGGTCAGAGTTATGAGATAAAAAGTTGAAATGAGGGTAACATGATAAGATACTAAGTCACTTCTGACATAAAATTAAACCTGACAAAACTTCATTATAACAAAACAAAAATTAAATGCGACAGATCTAAATTAAAACATTCCTAAGTTGAGTATAAGCTGAAACTTACGCAACGTAAAAAAAAATTAGAAACATAATTATGACAAAAAAATCTAAAAAATGGAGTCAAAATATATATGACATACAAAATCAAAATTGACAAAAAGTTGAAATCGAAAAAACGTAATCAAAAAGTTAAATTATGACAACTAAATGATAAAAGTCATAATTATAAGGCAAGTTTAAAATATCACAAGTCAAAAATTATGACACTAAAGGTAGCAGACTTTATGAAAAAGTCAAAATTATAAACAAAGTCAAAATTCTGAGATGAAAAAGTAAATTGTGACAACTCAAAATTATAAGATACTGTCAATTAGGACATTAACAACTGGAAACAGACAAAGCGTCAACAAAAAAAAGTTGAAATTATGCCAATTCTAAATTATAAGTCATAAGTTGAAATTGACAAAAAGTTTTAAAAAAAGATACTAAGATATTAAGTCATAATATGACATACAAAATCAAAATTATTACAGTTAATTTAGTTGAAATTAAGTTGAAATCGACAAAACAATCAAAAAAGTTTAATTTTGACAACTCTAAATGATAAAATTCATAATTATGAAAAAAGTAAATTAAAAAAAAAGAGATACTAAGTCATAATTTAAGTCATAAATGATGAGATACTAAAGGAAGTATAACATCAAAATTATAAGATTAAAAAGTAAATTATGAAAAATGTAAATTGGCAAAACATTATAAATAATGACGTCAAAATGATGACAGTCAACATGATCACAAGTAAATTGAGAAACAAAAATATGAGAAACTATGTCCAAATATGACATGACAGAAAATTCTGACAAAAAAAGTTTATATCAGGAGATTTAAAAAGTAAACTATAACAAAAATCACGCATTCAATTATGACTTTCTATCTAATAATTTTGACTTTTTAGGCCATATTTTCAAATGCTTGTCACAATTAGTTTGACAAGTTTGACTTTTTAAAAAATTATTACTTTTTATGTCATATTTATGATTTTCCACTGCATGATTTTAATTTCTTACGTGGCAGAAATGGGCTTCCACAGTATAGTGAATGATTCATCAGTTTCTCACTTTCCTTTCTGCTGACATCAACAAGCCCTCTTTTCCCCAGGACATTACTTTCCTAAATGTCACAAGAAGTTCGTGTGCATGTAAATATGACCGGATAAACTCAAGCAAACATATTCCATAGAAATGTTTCATTCACGTATTTGGATATCTATCAAATGTCTGACACCTTTCATGTGATTGAGAGATCTCATTTCTAGTGTAAGTGTGTGGATGAAGGGTCACACAGGAGTGACATCTTTAATATTTGCCAGATAAATGTATTCCACCGGACCGGCAGTGTTGATAGGAAGAGCAAAGCCTCAGAGTTTTTGCCCTAACCATCAACTAAGGACATTTTTTGGTTGCTTAGTTTCTCATTCTGTCTCGTATCAGTGGGAAACCAGCACATCTTTATATGACACATATCATATGTTCTGACTGGCTGTGATCGTGTGGTATTGAGAAGAAGAATAAGCTGTCACTGGACACTGCTTAACCCCTAAAACAACTCACCATAACCACAGCTTCCACCAAAACTTACTACAGTTATGATTACTACAATAAACCTACAGCCACTCACTGTCATAAACGTCAAATGAAGGATTCTGAAAGAAGTAGATTAATTCATTACAATATTCCAGTAGTAACAATAACTGTTGTATCCATCACGTTTTTGCAGAAACTTTACGTTATTTCAAGTGATAAATTTACTCTTTTGAAAATAATGCACAATAACAACTTTATCTACGCACAGTAAATAAAGCAATCATTTGAAATAAAAACTAGTTAATAATATTATTTCAATAAAAATATGTAAATAAAATTTAAAATGTTTTAATAACAATACCAAAGAGTATTATATTTTATATTAATTTATTGTCATATAATAAATGTGATTATTGATTACTCAAGTATTATTTATTTTAACATTATTTAAATAATCACAAAAATTACCTTGTGAAAAATAATAACAACCACACAAACAACTATTATTATGATTTGATATATGGACCCTGGACCACAAAACCAGTCATAAGGGTAACTTTTTTAAAATTGAGATTTATACATCATCTGAACGCTTAATAAATAAGCGTCCATTGATGTATGGTTTGTTAGGTAGGATATATTTGGTCAAGAAACAACTATTTGAAAATCTGGAATCTGAGGGTGCAAAAAAAATCTAAATATTGAGAAAAATCACATTTAAAGTTTCCAAATGAAGTTCTTAATGCATATTACTAATCAAAAATTAGTTTTGATATATTTACGGTGGGAAATTTACAAAATATCTTCATGGTATATGATCTTTACTTAATATCCTAATTGATTTTTGGCATAAAAGAAAAATCAAAAAATTTGACCCATACAATGTATTTTTTTTGGCTATTGCTAAAGACCTGTGCTACTTATGACTACTGTATTTTGTCACGATATTGTATATATAATTTCCTCATATAAAAAATATTTTTAAGAGTTAATAAACTTAATCATCTTATACGATTATATTATTACTATATTGCAATTTTGGTGTATTTATTAATAATATATTATAGTATTATTTTATAGGAACAAGGTCATACAATATCATATTTACGTCTGCCTTATTTCTTAGCTTTCCAAACGGTACACCATAGGCTTTTATTTTGAGCAGCATGGTTATTAACCTTACTACAATCACTTGGTATTAGCCTCACTTAAGAAAAGTAGTAACAATAACTGTATGTTTCATGTCCATTTTAGCAGGAAACTGTAGTCAACCATGGTAAGTTTTTGTTTGAGGGGTAAATGGGCTCTTGTTTTAAAGTAAAGCGTCTGGTAAGAGCGAGACGTGAAACCCCTGATGATGACACACAAACAGCCCATGCATAACGATTGAAAGCTCACATTAATTACAGCGTGATAACATAGGCATTCCAGAAAAATCAAAAAAAAAAGAACTTAAGATAAAATACATAAAAAGAATCAGGGAGCAATGTAGCAAAAAAAAAAACAACCATTATAGAGTGTCCAGCACATTAAAACACACATGTTGAAAAAGGTGGAAGGTCGGTTGGTGGGATTTAGCCAAATAAGTGGGATGACTATCGATTTTGGCTTTAACTGTCTTGACGTCAGTGGACTTCGAATTGGTGTTAAGGTGGTGTCACTACCTTTACAGACATGAGCATAACGAGCTAACAGCGAGATCTAGACGCCTAGAGGGCTCCGGAGCCGGGCCGAGGGGGGTGGGACCGGTCACTGTTGTGCAACAACCAAACCTATTTTGTACTGGACCCGGCGTTACAAAAATAATACAAGGCAAGCGCAGCGGAACGAACGGGAGGGAGTAAATGCCACGGAAGGGACGCCACGAAAGACTGTAGTCAGGGCGCAAAGATGAAGATTACAGAGCGTGGGTTGTGTCTGCAACCACTAGATGCACCACAAAATCGGAAAAAAAACCATACCAAGGATGAGACAGTGGGAGATTCTGCTGTCGATCCTGAAGCGTCTCGACCTGTTCCTGCTTCACCTTACCCAAACTGGCGGCAATCCACATCCACTGACGCAGCGGGGGGGCTAGCACGTGTCAAGAAACGGAAGAAATGCGCGCGTCACGTCTTGGTTGTTGATGGAGTGCATACAACTTGAGCTGGACCTCGTCATCGAGGAGGGTCACCTGTTCCTTCGGCCAGCGGCGGCCGATGCTGTGGTCATGGCGACCCCTTCCTCCAAAACGTTGGGAGCTGGTTGAGGTTTCCCGTGCTGGAAGTGGTGAGCTTCCAAGATCCAGAATCACTCCGTCGTACTCGCTCTTAGTGCGCAAAGTATTTGAGATACCTCAGGGCAGGGGGTGGAGGAAACACGCAGTGGTGTAGGCCACAATAATCACCATAACTTAGTTTGTTGAAATCACATTTTTTGCTATTTTAATGTGGCAATGTTTTTTTTTTTTGCATAATCTGTTTGGACTATTTCTCCTTTTCATTTGGAGCTTGGCCAAACCACAGATCAGATTATTCCTAAATATTCATGTAAATTTAATGTATTATATTTGTGAGATTATTTCTTTAATAATAATGCAATAAAAGTGTGATAGGCTTATCGGTGACATGGAAATAAAAAACAATTCTAAAACCATTTTAACAAGTATGTGATCAGCAAAAGACAAAAAAAACACAGTTTTACTCCTAATAAAAATACTTAAGATTGGGAGCAGTTAGTACGCTGATTATTCTTAAAAAGATTATTGAACATGAAATACTAGACATAGATAGGTACTATTGCACAGTAAATAAGAGTATGCTATATAAATAATACTTATTATTATTATTATTATTATGTACTTCTATTCTATTCATAGTATTATTTCTCGTTAAATAAAAACATAAGAAATCAATACAAAATTCATATTCCACAGTAAAACAACAACACCAACAACAATAATCTAATATTTATCATTCAAATATTTTTAATTTATAGTAATATAAGTGTTTATTCAAACTTATGTTTATTCAATAATACAATTATAATCATTATGTAAATAATACAAATTAAATCTAAATCTAACTACTGCAAAAATACTATTACAGTGTAAATAAAAGACAAGTATTTAACAACAATAACTATAATTGATATAACAAAATTAAGTAATAGTAAAATAGTAGTAATAATAAAATAAGAAAAATGAAGAAAATTTGTTTATTTTATATAACAACAGTAAAATTACTACACCAATATTTATGTCTGTCTTAATTGCTTTGCTTTGGAAGTCCATATAAATTAATAGCAATAATAACACTAATAATAAAATAATAATCAAAATTAAGAATGTTATTATTATTTTATATAACGACAGTAAAATCAAAACACCAATATTTATGTCTGCCGTAATTTCTTTGCTTTGAAACGCCATATAGGCTAAAAACCAGAAAGTGTTTTATGTGTATTGAAGGATTTACTCATCAGCTTCAACAATGTAATGATCTTGTAATACAATGTAATAATTTACCGATTTTCTCAGTACATATGAAATAATTGCAATTACTTTGATTACATTATTCAATAAAAATAAGAAAACAGCCAGTATTCACGCCTGTCTACAATTGAATTCTATATTTCTGTAAGGTGTGACACCCCTCGTTACTTCATGTTTTCCCATCATTCTCACATGCACTGTATGTACAGCAAAACGTCAGCAGCTTGACACACTTCCACATCACAAGGTGTATAACATCAGTCGGTCCTACAGATGAATGGAGAAGCTCTCCGCGGTCTCCAGCAGAAGGTCTGGAGATCTGCACACTATGACTGATGAAGAACTTTCACAGCCTGTCTTTTCACTTTTAACATCTTCTTTTTTCCCAGGATCCTCCTTGCTTTATCGCTCTACTTCCTGTCCCCTGTGAACTCAAACTCTCTCGTCTTCTGCCTCTTTCATGCCTGCTGGTCCTCAGAGGTGAACAGTGAGCTCTCCATCCTAAACTCTCTCTCGTTCTTAAAGCGTCCTGCAGTAACACCTCAACAAGAACTCAAACCATAGGGGTCCTGTGCTTTTTTTGCCTTTTCCTCTAATTACGTGGATTGTGGAGGCGCACAGAAACGCTGCTATTTTGAAAAGTTGATGTTCGAGAGAGTGAATATATCTCTTCGTATTCTCCAGGCAGAGCGAAAAGAACAATAGGAAATTTCTTTTTTGCACTCCTGCTGTTTTTCCACCGTTAATTGTCTACAAACTCCCCTATGAGATACTTTTAGAGCACATTAGTTTCTCTTCTATCGCTTTTCAAATAAAAACTACACTGCAGTCTCAGCTCATTGATGATAAACAAACGCTCACACTAGGGACGCGCTAAAATGTTGACCTATAATGATAAGGAAATATGTATTTTATGGTATAGTCTATTCTTTCGTACAATTCTATGTTCAAAAATTATTTTCATTAATTGAAAAAAGCTCAAATAAATACATTTAAAATTAAAAAATTAAATACCAAAATGGCACCTCACTGAAAATAAACCTGACTTTAGATGCATACTAAAATGAGTAAAACCCAAGAAATAAAAATAAATGACCGCTACTAGAAATATAACAATATACTAAACTATAATCTATTTTATTTTTAATGAACTTGACAATGGGCTATATTGTGATATTTCACTTTTGAATTTTTTTTGCAGACTTGTAATAAAAAAATTGGGTTAAAAATCTAGACTTCATGTTCATTCAATTTAGCCATGTCAAAACTTTTTCAGCACAAAATTATATATTATAGTAATAAAAAAATTAGTAAAATTTTGAAAAAAAAAAAACAAATATTTTCTTTAAAAAAAAAACACTTTTATTTAGCAAGGATGCATTCTTAAGCGCACAACTGTTTGCATATAATCAGAAATGTGTAGCTAAATAAAATAATATTTTAAATAAAAACAATGTAATTAAAATGTCGCCTCACTGAATAAAACAGATTTTAAGCTCAGTAACTCAAATGATTAAACCACAATGAATAAAATAGTCATTTTAAAACTTTTCAGCACAAATTAATATTTATAAAGTAATTTACTTAGAAAAAAAATCATAATATATTTTCTTTAAAACATACTTTTTATTTAGCAAGGATGGTAATATTTCGTCGCCACCTGTTATTATAATAAGAAATGTTTAAGCAGCAAATCAGCATATTAAAATGAGTTCTGAAGGATCATGTGACACTGAATACTGGAGTAATGATGCTGAAAATGCAGCTTTACCATCACAGGATGGAATAAATTGTTTTAAAATATATTCAAATAGAAATTTTAATATTATTACACAATTACTGTTTTTACTGTATTTTTGATCAATAAATGCAACCTTGGTGAGCATAGAGACCTGAAAAACTCTTAATGCCAATTTAATTATTTACAAACTTCATGAAAGTGAAGTCAAGAATGCATGGCCATACAGGTTGATGTGTGTGAACGTCACCGTCCAGTTGATTTTGTGGTGGCCGTATTCTCCAGATCGTTTTCCGCGGTGTGCTGGACTCCAGGCTGCTGCTGCACAGTTTGCTTCTGATGCTGACCGGGATCCTGAATGCGCTCGGACCCGCAAGAACCGTGATACTGCTGCCTGGATCCATCAGGGACGTGTCGATGCTCTGGACGTCCTGCAGAAAACACATACACTCCATCATACGTTTGATTATTTAATCTTAATTATGTGTCTGAAGTAAATGTACACAACCACTCTATAGTGGCAAAAATCCTCCATAATCCCCATAAATCAGAAATGGGGTCTCAAAATGCGCCATTCAGGAATGTACTCCAAAGTGATGTCACTTTGGAACAAGCCCCGCCCACAACTGGTAACGATCTTTGCTTTATTAGCTTAGCTCCTCCCCTGAGTGAGCTGTACTCAGTCTGCCATGTTTATGTCCTCGTTAGAGCATTTAAACTCAGCAATTAAGAAATTCATTCTTAAAACTACTTGAAGTTATTCAGTCAAGTTCAGTGAGTGCTGTTTGTTTTGTTGTTTGATTCATATTAACAGCACAGACAGCAGCAGGTACGGAATATTACCCTTCTGTCATGCAGATCAAATATTTACATGCGATTTCTTTTCAAGCTGTTTACGTTCACAGACATAACCGACTGTTTTTGTCTTCTGTGTACTCAACAGTTTAAGCGCAATAAGACACGAAAGAGAACTTAAATTAGTACTCACGCTCAGAACACCATATATCAGACGTTTAAACTGATGCGGCTTTAAAACACGTGCAAATAATACACTTTTATGATGACGACGAACTGCAATGTAACGTGAGCACAATACACATGCTTATCCAAACCAAACAGACGTTTTGTGGCGGGTAATGCGAGGCAGGCTGGTAAGACTCTCCTGGAAAAGGGGGCGGGGAGCAGCCGCTCATTTGCATTTAAAGAGACATGCACAAAACGGCATGTTTTCCTTCTGTTAAAAAAATTAATTTTAGTAGCATGGAATATACATGATCTGTGAGTATTGGGCTAAAACTTCACAGACGTCTTGCATCTTGTATATACTACATATTGTAAAAAGGGGCATAATATTCCCCCTTAAAAGCTAAATAGAAATGACAAAAGCACAAAACAATATCCCTATCACCTTAGCAATCACTCAGAATGCTACAGATGAAATATAAGTGTTCTTTATCTAAAATAGACATTTAAAATGTAAATGCAATTAGAATCACATGATGGTGAGTGTTTGCTCATTACTTTGATGTGAGTCTCTTAAAAAAACACTAATAAACGGAGACTAATTACACATAGTTCTTCTGATCACTAACACACGTCTAACGTCTAAACATGCGTTTCTTCATTTTGAAGCCGCTCGTATGTATCTTCATATGTATAAACAGCATCATGCGTCTCAGTCTCCCGCTGAGCTCCACTGCTCTTTTGGTATTTAGAAATGTTCTCACCGAATCAAGGCTGTTTCCCTGCTGGAGATACACTCTGCTTCTTGGAAATAATATCGACTGACATTTCCAATGCATTCAAATCCGAGCTGCAATCTCAATCGTGTGTGAGTGCGTGTGTGTTGAGGAGGAGGTTTAATTAAATCACTCTCGTTGGTGATATTATTCGTAAAAAGCAACAGCACCAAATAAAAGCTTCTGCTTTTGTACATCCATAAGAACAGAAGCGGAGGATGTGAAATGAGCGCAGCTGCTTTGCATTTGATTGACACAGAATATTAAAATTCCCACTAAAAAGATGCAACCAAATCACGACATTGAAAACAATGCATTAAATTGATCAAAGTGACAGTAAAGACATTAATAAGAAATAATGCTGTTAAAGTTTTCATTCAACATTGAATAATAATAAAGACAATTTGTTTTCTTGAGCAAGGATCAAGCAAGGTATCAGAAAATGTGCATGTTAGAATGATTTCTGAAGGATAATTTGACACTAAAGACTGGAGTAATGATGGAGTAAATTCAGCTTTGCATCACATTAATAAATTAAATTTTTAAATATATTACAATAGAAAACAACTATTTGAAATTGTAATAATATATTTCAAAATATTACAGTTTTTACTGTATTTTTGACAATAAAGTTCAATAAAAGCACAAAACAACTGACTAAAATTTAGTTTTTATAATGTTTGAAAATGAAATCAAAAAAACAACACACTTAAAAACCACCCTAATCACCCCACACCTCCCAGTATGTTATATTGTTAACTCGGATAATAATGAAATATTACAAATCATGTTCATTAATTCAAAATAGCTTAATAAAGTATAATCCCTATAAAATTAATGTTGCCTTGGCAAGTAACTAAAATAAAATAAATGAAAGTTATTAAATTGTTCAAACTAAAACTGAAAAAAAGAAAGCTAAATAGAAATATAAAACAATATTACTAAGCTTAACCTTAAATAAAAATATATATAATAACAATTTCAAAATATTAAGAAATGCTACAATAGTGTAAAAATAATACAGAAATAACACTGTGAAAAACTTTAAAAGAAATACTTAAATCCCCAAACTTTTGTGAACGGTTAGATGAAATAAAGAACGCCACGGATGGAAATGGCATAAAGACACTAGAATACGAAACCATGTTTTAAAATTCTATTTAATTATTATTATTATACAACTTTAATTTCTCCTGAAAATGATCACACAATTATGTGCCAAGCTACAACAGACAAAACCATCTGATGAAAACACGCTCGCCACAGATCTTCCTCATTTAAAGGGGTGGTTCATTGCGATTTTCACTTTTTTAACGTTATTTAGTGCGTAATGTTCCGGGTTCTTACACCTTTTCCAAATTCAAGGACAATGTCTATTGTAACATATTAAGCCATAAAATGACTTCAAAAAACATGATTTGCAGTTCAAATACAGGTTTTCACAAATAGAAAGAGTTGAAAGTGACAAACCAAAAAACATTGACAAACCTCAGCCTTAAAAAACAAACAAAGAAGGAACGAGTCAAAAGTATAAAAGATTTTCAGCGGATGAATTTGCATTTTCAATAAGCCTGTCTGCTGTTTTTGTTCAGAACAAAGAGCTAATGTGCCTTTAAAAAAAAAAAAAAAAAAAATTTAGACAGTAAGATGTGTGTGATTTAAATAAAAAATATTATTTACACTTTTGACTCATCCATTTTCTTTTCTTTTTTTCTTAAAAATAGATTACAGGCAAAATTAATTCTCTGCCAGCAGGAGGCGCTTTTGGAGTGGCAGAATACAGCGGTTTCCCCGGTAACGGCTGCACACAAAGCAGCGCTGGCTCACAAACGCTACTTTGTCAGACATTATGCTGTACGTCGGTGAGATGAAACGATAATGCCATTGAAAGGCAGTCGGTTCACTTCAGAGATGCATTATTATAAAAACACCCGTGCTGCGTTTCGACTTTGAAATGTTTATCTTATTATTTCACTTTAATCGCGACAGTCTTTAACATGTAGTTTAACTGACCATGGGCATGTTTGCTTACATTTTACACGGCTTGAAAGTGCAGACTCTCCCATAAAAAAGCAGACTTTACAGGAGACTTCACATTATTTTAACTATAATTTGTGTTTGTCGTTTTCAAGCCAACGCTGACTGAAGCAGCAACCTCCCGACATCTGCTCCATCAGAGGCGCGCGTCAATAAAGACAAACAGATCACACTAAAGCCAGACTCGAGCAGAGCTGTTTTTGTTTTATGCAAAAGGTATTTTGTCTAAAAAGTGAACTACCGTTATTCAGTAATAAAGCAAATTATTATAAAACCAATGCAATTGCAATTTCAAGCACTTTATCCAAAATCCAAGCACTTTTAAAACACTATGTTAAAACTCAAGCATTTTCAAGGATTTCAAGCACCCGTACGAACCCTGAATGTTGCTGTTTGAGCATAAACAATACCTGCAAAGTTATTACGCTGACCGTTCATGCAAATGGAGATATTAGTCTTTTAAAATTATGGCAGTTTAATGCCTACAAAAATGGGCTGTAGATTACCCTGAGCCACACATCCCGGGTTGGTGACATCACAAACCCCGAGATTTACATAAACCCCATCTGCTTCAGAGAAGAAGAAGATTGTTGCCAATGCCGTCCAAACTAGGGGTGCACTTAAAATCTATTCATATATGAATTGTGATCCTGTCTTCTAACGATTCTAATGGATTAACAAGTTTCAAAATCAATGTTCTAAAGCAGCGTTTCTTAATACTGTTCCTCACGTCCCCCTGCTCTGCACACGCTCTGCTCTGCATCTCTCTCTCTCTCAGATCATCATCTCGTCACAGCTCCATCAATGATAGTAGTAGAGATTCATTTGGAGCCAGAGTCTGCGCAGTAGAGTCGTGAGGTGGAGCCGCAGAATCAAAGTCCCGCCCAAACTCCCGCAGACCCAATCAACCATAACAACACGCCCCGTTTTTATAGCATCAAATTACTAGCTAAAATCAAACTTATCACAAAAACGAACAATTTAACATATATCAGCGTGTTAACAACTACCTTAAATGACCAAAACAATCTTTCAGAAAATTGTATTGGAAGTGTAAATATTTTTTTATTTTGACTCAAGTACCATTCGTTTACATGGAGAGGGTGGGGTTTATGACCTGTACTGCAGCCAGCCACCAGGGGGCGATCAAAGAGCCCGCAGCTTCACTTTTCAGGACGTGTGAGGCACACCTGAGACAGACAGCTATTTTTCACAAAGCTACAAGAAGCGCACACGTTTGCCATGGAAGCGAGAAATACTTGCTGGCAAACACTTCTTACTGTTAATGCAATAAACTACAATGCAATAATGTATTCTGCTGTATTACAGCTATAAAACCGTATATCAGAGGCTAACATAAGCAGTAGCATTTACAAATAACAGTGTATCTAAAGTATGAGACAACAACAAACAAAGAACATACCATTCTGAAACGTCCTGTATGAGCCGTGTGCTTGCACAGATCCTCTTCACTAATATTCTTTGGGTCTCAATCGGGCTCAAACTGATAAGCAATATTGACTTACAATACAACCGGAGCACATTCTGAGGTGAGGGGCGGGACTTTTCCTGACGCGCACATAGGTCACTTTAGCGAATCCCAACACACTGGGCCAGCTAACCAATCAAAGCACATTTCATGTTTAGGATGGAGGGGTTTCTTCGAAACAGGAATCAGCATCGTGTTTTATCAGCAGAAGGGACAGCGGCGGTTGTGGAATAAAGGTAAATTATGTGAAAAAGAATGCGTTTTAAAAAAAAAAAACTAAGCATTAACACATGTTAGACTGTACCCCATAAACACAATCAAGCCTAGAAAAAAAAACAGTCAACCACCCCTTTAAACATCGTTGCACAAGTGTATCAAAATGAGCATCTTTGATCAATAAATGCACTCAATCTATTTTTACCAGTATGAAATGACAAGTGCACTGAAAACAGTCCCCGAAGAGGCCGAACATCAGTCAGACAGACACGCTTCGCAGCCCAGAAGGACTCAATTCATCGCAACGCATCCATCTATAATGTTAACGAATCTGTGCTGTTCTTAATTAGACACATTGATTAAAGCCCAGGAGCAGTGGAGAGAGAAAAACACAGCGGCTCTGTGAAAACCCTTTGTGATGTATAGACAGACGTGTGAGGGTGTTAAGAGTAGCTGAAGCTCTTGAACAGCCTCTTCTCCAGAGACGCAAACGCATGGGAACTGAAGGAAGACAGCCGATGGAGAGCACGGCACCGTTACAAACCCTAGTGAGCTGCTTAACTAGATAGTATCCCAGAATTCGACCAGATTTCTGAAATTGAAACCAGGGATATTCCTATCTGAGTGGTCAAAATATCTAAATCTCTCTCTCTCTTTCATCTTTTTTTTTCTTTGAATAAAAAAAACCGGGTGAATATATCTGTAATGTTTTTTTAAATTGGGTTCGCTATTCTATTAATATAATTATGATGATGTTTAGTTGGATTGTTATGATTGTTTCAGTTTTGATTTTGATCTAGTTTTAATACAATTCACCAAAAATCCCACTATGAAAATAGTTAATAGTAATCATGGTCAATAGCAAGCAGTTCAAAAAATGTTATATAATAACAAAATATTATATCAAAATTAAACATATTTTTAACATTTCCTGTTTGTAACTGTATTTAATGTATTAATTTTCCCAAACAGATGACAACTTTAGTAACTTGTTATGTGTGTGTGTTGGTGTGGGTGTGTGGTGTGTGTGGGTGTGTGGCTTGAAATTACCTCATCTTACTAGCTTTCATTGGCGAAATAATTATGTTGCATTTTTATTTTCAAAATTAGCCTAATTAGCATAATAATAAGCATAGTTACACTCTAAAAAAGCTGGTTGTTTCAACCGCTTTGGGCAAATATGACTAGCCACTGTTGGTTACATTTTTGAATTACATTTTAACCAAAAGTTGGGTTCGTCCATATTTGACCCAAAGTTGGGTTGAAACAACCCAGCATTTTTTAGAGTGTAGGAATAGTAAAGATACATTTCCAAAAGTATAAACATAAAACAACATTTGGAAAGTTGCAATTAGTGTATACTCAGTTTATGAAAACGAAAATGTTAAATACTGTAAAAAAATTTACAAATATTTGTTAAGTACAATTTTATTTATCATGTTCTCATATTCATAATTGTATTTTTGTAATGTGTTTTTGTAAAGTCATAATTTTGTTATAATACTGTTTTGATCTGTAGCTATTTGCTATAGTTACTATTTGTCTCATAGTGTACTATTGTATTTAAAAACTTAATCTTTAAAAATTTTCAACATAACATTCCTGCACCCTATTCAAGCCCTGTTGTAAAGCACATACAAACATTATTTTAATTTAACATAAATAGTTAATATGTTTATGACATCCCCACCCCCCACCCAACCCTGGCTTAAAAGCATAACAATAGCTGTTTCCATCACCCTGTTTTTATGCACATTTTGAAGTATCGCATCAGAAACGAGTGATGGAAACGGCAAATTTCGAATAAAAAGTTTTTACGCTCGCTTGAGGTGGTTTTTGACTTGTGCGAAAAAGGGTTAATGCGAATAAAAGGAGATGGAAACGCTTTTGCCGAGTAAATTCCTCCATGCGCATCAAAAAAGTAATGTGACTTGTGCTATGGGATGGCAAAACCTAACCAGTCATCAACATATTTCTATATAATTGCCTCCCAGAACTGTTACACAACTGCGTTCCCAAACAGCAGCATCCACCTCCGAAAGCACTGGCCGCATTTATTGAGTTTCGTCTGCTCGCTCTGAGCCGCAAGTAATTTATTATATAGGCCTATGAAAATTATTATATTCAGGTGTTTCTCCTACTTTTCATAGTGATATATAGCCTAGCGCCAGTTCTACCAGGAAGTGACGATTGTGTTCTCTTCAACTCACTGAATGGAAACGGTGCTTATTCGCAAATGTTTTATGCGATATTTCAATTTTGCTCATAAGTTAAATTCGCAAACTGGATGGAAACACGGCTAATGTGAATCTTTTGATAATTGATGATAATAGCGCTCTGCTCTCATCCAGGTTACGTTCGTCAAGTATTGGTGCACGACCAAGTCATCAGTGTAGCTCGCAGCGCCCTCTGTTTGTAAAAGTAATCACTACACGATTGCTCCGATGACCAGAGGGTTACTGCATGGTCTGGCTTTTTTGCAATGTATTTTTGAACCTGCTCTACGGGGACGTCTGGTCACCCTATACCAGAATGCACTGCAACAAGCTTGCAAAGTAAGTTCGGAAGTAAATTCACGGAAGGAATTCATTACCTGCGAGAAAAATTGAGGCATCACAGCTTTAAAGACGAGTGTGTGTTTTCATTCTGAGCAAATATCAAGCATCTAAAAACATCCGAGTGGGACAGCAGAGAGCGAGAGAGGGCGTGTTACGGTACCTCGCTCAGGGTGGTGTAGAGCTGGAAGATCTGACCTTCTCCCTCCACCTGTCTGACGCACAGCTTGCAGCACAGCTCACACACACTCACGCTCTGACGCTCCAGAGCAAAGGAGCAATGCAGCCGCCGCACCGATCCACTCCACACCTGAGAGAAAGACAGCTCCTGCACGGACACACAGACAGACACTTTACCTGACGTCTGTTCAGAATTCAGAATAATAATAATAATAATGTTAAATAATAAATTGCACTTTATTAAATGTTATATTAAATACTTAATAATTAAAATAAAATATTGAAATAAAATATGAACATAATTAAAACTAGTCAAAATTAATAGATAAATTACTTTATAATAAATTTACTTGTACACTACTAGAAATAAAAAAATAATATAATAACAATTATATAATATTTAAAAACGTTTTTTCTTAAATTATTATTTATTAATGATTTTAATAATTTATATTTTTAACAATATATAAAGATATTATACAATGCATAACCACACACACACACATATCTCAATATTTATATTTTAATTACTTACTAAATTAAAATATTAACTTTACAGAACTAAATAATTTAAGTTTGTATATCGATTTTTTTAAATTATGTACAGAAATCTTAATATTAAGAAATTATTAACACTATGAATATTACATTACTTAATCATTTACAACATAAAATATCAAATAAATACATACTAAAAAACATTTAAAAGAATTGAAAGAGAAACTCATTAATCTCATTCTTCCTCTAGATCTAGTCCCTGTCAATATTCTATTCCTAAATTCAGGTAACAGTCGGAGATCTCCCCTCTCCTGAATTTCTACATCCGGTCTGAAGGCCTCACTGTATCTGTTGTCTTCACCTGGTATTGGTGAGTATTTGCTCTTCCAACTGCGAGTGAACTCATGTCTTGACAGTACTCAGGTTGTGTTCTGTAACTGAAGCTTCAGAGACTTGGTCATCCAGCAGTTTTCCGCCGATCTGTTTTTCTTATCTGCAGCACCTCCTGTCCCCACAAACACATTCATGTCAACCTTGCAATCACTTTAAATTAAAATAAAAATTATATATTAAATCTGTATATATTTAAATATTACATTATATTATATTTATTCATTACAACAATAACAAATAATACTTTACATAAAAATCATACGAACTTATGAAATTGTTAATTGAAATATTAAAGCAGATTAAAATAATGTAAACATATTCAAATTTAAACTACATTTTCATTCAAATGTGATTTGTTGAGCAAAGTCATTAATAAAGTGCCCCTATTATGGATTTTTGAAAATGACCTTTCATGCAGTGTGTTACACAGCTCTAAGTGAATGAAAACATATTGCAAAGTTTTAAATCTGAAAGTGCACCTTGTATAAAGTCATTGTCTCTCAAAAGAAAGAGTCGACTCTGAATCATTGAAACGAGTCTTTTTTAAAACAAATCCCAAGCCATTTCATGATGACGTCATCATGAAACTTTAGCATATTGCCTGCCCACTTTGTCTTTTTCGGTTGGTTCAGAATGAAAATGACAATTCTTCTTTGCCACTATGTCCGCTTTTGGGGCCTCATTTATAAAATGTTGTGTATAAACCGTCCTAAATTTGTTCTAAGATAATTTCTCAAAAGTGCGTACGTGCGATTCAGAGAAAACGAACATGCTCACCAAAAACACGTGCGTACGCCTCTTTCCCAGATGTACCTTTATAAATCCACCCAAAAAAAATTGGGAAAAAAAAATTTCCTTTTTTGAAATTGTGCGCAGCTGATTGGTGTCAGATCTCCGCCTTGTAAACGCCCCTTAATTAATATCATTACCATATAAAAGTTCACACGGCAATATCCGAATTTCTGTGCTTGAGAATGATGAGCACAAAGAAAAAAAACTTTACTGAGTCCGAAATTGAGGTCCTGCAGGCGGAGGTAGAGGTTCGTGCGGGGACACTTTTTATTTAACAATGTGTAATTATTCTGTAGACAAACAATGTGTGTGGTTATATTTTATCTATTGACTATTATCAAAATTACTACTTCTAGAAACAACATAAATAATAATAATAATAATAAAAAAAAATTGGTTTCCAAACAAAGTAGACTAACCTACGAATTCAGTAAAATTTCTTCTAAAAAGTAGAGTCCCACATCCCCATCTACTTTTAAAATCACTTGCTATGACAACTAATAAAAAGTTTAGTATCACGAAATTCTTGCAAAACTTTATTGAAAGAAAAATTGGACGTTTCATATCATAATAATATTAATTATTACACGATTATGGTCTCCGGTCTGAAAAAAACCTGCATGTGATTTGGCATTTACACAGTTTACTAATGCTGCTCAAATGTGCCATAATGTACTGACTCAAAAATATATAGTGTATTTTATACAAATATAACTGCTGTAAATTACAAAAATAAAGTTTAAGGCTGATGTCTCTATTCTTTTTCACAGAAGCAAAGCAGCAGATGTTATAAATAAAAACAGTTAACAATGTTATTGAATAGAATATATTAAAACCATTATTGCACGACATATACCTAGTTCTTATAGGCTACACAGACAAAACAGTCTGAGATGCGTTTATACATTTTTTTTTTCTATTTTACGCATTAGTAGTAAATCAAGACTTCGCAAGTTCTCTTGTAAAATAATAAAAAAACAACAACATGGAATAAACTGTGCACAGAAAGCGAGTAAAGAACTCTCAACATTAGGCTACTAAAAAGGTTAGTTTAATCTCGCAAAAACTCCTGTTAATAAAAAATCTGACAACACTGCACAATTAATCTCTTGCACTGCATCTTTGCTGTTTATGATGCATTCGGTGCTTTCACGAACACCGTTTTTATTATTGCAGCTTAGATGTTTAAATAGCTGCAGTACTCCGACTTTGCCACAAGGAAAAGTGCGTACGCCTGCTCAGACCCTGACGTGGCGTTAAGTACTTTTCCACGTCAAAGACCGTTTTTATAAATATGAACATTGCCGTGGATTTTAGCGTACGCACACTCTAAGATCAAATCTGTGCGTACGCACATTTTATAAACGAGGCCCCTGGAGTGGTAAAAATAGCGTTTTCCCCCGGTTACGCTGTACACAAAGCAGCACTGCGCTCACAAACACTGCTTTATCAGGCGTTACAGGTATGATGAAATGAAAACGAGACCAATCGGACCAATCTCCGCAGATTAGCGTCACGCAAAGGAGGAGTTTGGAAAAATGAATCGTTGAGCGAATCGTTTGGGAGTCGTTGAGCAAGTAAGGTAAAAATAATTGCATATAAGACAATGAAAGTGTTTTTTGACCTTGCATGCATGTCAACCTGTTGTTGGGGACTCCCAAAACCAAAATATGAACCTTTCATAACCCATAATAGGGGCACTTAACTGAGTTATTCCTCAGTCAGATCTAGTCCCTGACATTAGCCAGTCATAACAGTGCTCAATATAGAAGTTAATCAAATTAAGATATGATGGCATAAAACAGCCTGTGTCAGAGGGGGTGGAAAATGATTATGAAAATCTTAATTGACTATTTTTAAGTGGGCTTGAAAGCCACACTGATCATCTGTTACTCACTTTGAGTGTGTCCTGCGTGTCGTCGAGGCAGTACACTCGGATGTGATAGTCTACACCTGCTGTGACTACAGGACCAAACACGGCCAGTTTGATTCGCTTAGCTGCTGACGGACAGACGCTCTGGCCAATCAGACAGTAGGAACCGAGCGTCTCGGTCAGGATGTGACACGCCTCCTCCCCCAGCTGCACGTAACAGGAAGTTGTGAAGTTCTCCTCTCCAACCACGACTACGTCCTGCACACAGAACACACACATCACTTACATAAGCGGCTCATCGTGACAGGTGCAGGGTTAAAGTGATCTCACACACATACATTATAAACCTGAATATATATTTGTACCCTGGTGGGACTTAAATTATGAATAATTTGCGCCATTAATATTATTCTTTTTAAGCTAAGTCATGCTTTATTGCCCTTTTCCACTGAAATATTTCTAGGATTTAAAAGCCGCAGTGATGCATAAGTAAAAAATACAAAGAATAACACCGACAACTGCAAACATATCAAATAATAATAATTATTATTATTAAATTAATAACAGGACATTTTTAATTAAAATAGTATATAAATCAAATGAACATTGCCCTAAATCTACTTTTTCAAAATCTAATTTTTAATAATTATCATTATATAAAAAGGTAATATTTCATATATTTCATTTTATATTCCATTTATGACTAAAATAAGTAATGAATGATTAGAAGAAAATTAATAGTCATTATTTTATATCCTTCTTATAAAAACATTCTATATATATATTAGATTCTTGTATTTGTGACATTATTTTTGTGACAATTAAAGCACATTTTTACTCCCGAATTC
The DNA here is from genome assembly GCA_018155175.1 of Sinocyclocheilus anophthalmus. Taxonomy (NCBI): domain Eukaryota; kingdom Metazoa; phylum Chordata; class Actinopteri; order Cypriniformes; family Cyprinidae; genus Sinocyclocheilus; species Sinocyclocheilus anophthalmus. The sequence goes on from JADLZN010004928.1 coordinate 194,623, forward strand.
ACATTGCTATTATTATGAATGAAAAAATTACTGTACAAAATCCCTTGAATACAACAATTTTTAAAAATCTAAATAAATAAATTAATAGCAGTCTAACATATTGCAATGATGCAATTGTAAAATTGATATTGGATGTAAAAACAAATACAGTTCAAATTACATAAATATTGTTTGATTAATATTTTTTGGTTACAGTATTTCTTTTGGGTGAGGGTTGGTCTTAATTATCATTAAAAAAATAACATGAAAAAGCAAACACTTTTAAGAGTCCTTAAAATAGGTTTTATTGTCTAGGAAAAAGTAATTTCTTATTTCTTCTTTTGATTTTGGAGAGAAATATGACCCGGGTATGTTTTTGACAGGTTCTATGAGATATATATCCCCACAAGCAGGTTCTTCAGAACATTTGGTCTCTCCTGCACACACGCGCACACGCACGCACGCACGCACACACAAACAGCCACACACACACACGCACACACACACTCACACACAACATCACACACACACACACACACTACAGCACACACAACGCACGCACACACACACACGCACACACACACACACAGACAGACACGATGCGAGTGTGTGTCTGAGGGAATCCCGGCCCTGATAAAGGAAGCAGATTCCTCCTGATAAATACGCCCCATCCTTTTCCCCTCTCCACTCTTGCAATAATTGAATTTTGTGTTGTCTATTTGTAGAACCCTGCCATGCACAGCAGGCCAATTTACCCTGCCTGCCTTCACTGATAGTTACATTTATTTTCCAGTCATGTTTCCCTCTCTCTGCAGGATAAGTAGTTTATTGAAATGGAGCGGCTCATCTCCAGAGTTTCCCTGACCTGATTCCTCTCGCTGCCACGCTTTCATTCAGCCACTGGCTGTCCCGATCGGCCGTATTCAAATTCCTCACCTCCCATTGGTCCTGCTGCGTGTGGCTCTTGAGAATGATTTGCCAGTCGTCGGAGTGGGCGTGTGCGCAGTGGTGGAGAGTGAGGATGACGGGACGGGTCAACAGGGCACCCGCGGGACCGCACCTGACCACAGTGCTGAGCACAGCCTCCCTGTCACCGACCGCAGGCCTGAGAGAGACAGACACATTTAAAGGTATAGTTCACTCAACAATTTAAATTCTGTCATTTACACACCATCAAGTTGGTCCAAACCTGTATGAGTTTCTTTTTGCTGTTGAACACAAAAGAAGATACACAACACACATGAGAGTCAGTACATTACGATAATATTGAAGGTAAAACTAACTAATTATATGTGACCCTACCATGGAAGTCAATTTCATTTCTGGAGCACAAAACCAGTCATAAGTCGCACTGGCATATTTGTAGCAATAGCCAAAATACCTTGATGTCAAATTATCGATTTTTCTTTTATGGCCAAAAATCATTAGGATATTACGTAAAGATCATGTTTCCATGAAGATATTTTGCTAATTTCCTACCATAAATATAACAAAACTTAATTTTTTGATTAGTAATATTCATTGTTAAGGACTTCATTCAGACAACTTTAAAGGTGATTTTCTCAATATTTAGATTTTTTGCACCCTCAGATTCCAGATTTTCCAGTATCTCGCCCAAATATTGTCCTATCCTAACAAACCATACATCAATGGAAAGCGTGTTAATTCAATTTACAAACTGACCTTTTTTGTTCGCCTGTTCACACATACAACGTTTTAATTACACTTAATAATTTTTTTTTTAATAATAAAGTTACAATTACATAATTATATTTCTACACCAATTTGTTTTATGAACGGCTGTCATAAAACGTAACGGATTTATTAATAATTACACCAATTAAACATGAAAACAGAAAAATATAAGGACTAGTTATACTGTGCATGCATTTCACACATTCTCCTCTTTAGAGTTCAATTTTTTCTATCTACAATGAGTTTATGGTCAACAATATGTTTTGTTCTAGGTACATGTGACATTTTTTCAAAACTGTTATAATGACAGAATTGCGCTGTTCCACAGTTTGAAACACTGAATGAGTGATTACATGAGACAGGATAAGGATTTCGATAAGTTACTCTTTCTTTTAACATACCTTCGGATGTTCATTCATGTTTATTTCATGCTGTAACTGGAGGAGACAAAAAGTTCACATCTGCTGCCGTGTCTCTTGTGGCACAGTGGCAAAACGGCATTTATTGTTTGAATACTGCAGTAAAATGGTGAGAATTTGTAATCTGAGGCTTAGTTTTATATCAAAATGATCAAATCACACAGCTTATTGCGATTTATTGGATAGTAGTGTGCTCAAAAGTCAGAAAACGTTCTGTTTCATTGACTGAAACAGCTAGTCTCGTATTTAAGATCGATCTTCGTAAACTCAAATCGATTAAATTGAGAAACCAATATTTTTTACCCAGCCCTAGTGTGTGTGTGTTTTTTTACCTCAAGCTCTCTGTCCTCTGTACGGTCACAAACATCTCATACACACGACCTTGAGGAATCGCACCGGCTGGAACCAACAAGCTAACACCTGAAACACACATTACAGAAAGACTGATTCAGAGAGAAACCGCACACCTCGTGCCGACTAGTTTCATGTGTTAACTTATTTGTCTGTCCTCACTGAAAATGAAAAATAGTGTGAAGCAACAAAATCGCAGCCAACCAGAACATACTTAATGTTCAATATGCAATAAGATAAGATTGGATTTTGGACCAATGAGAATGCACTGTGGGCGGAACCACTATGATCGAATGATAGAATGACAGATAGAACAATAGATAGAAAAGGAGAATGGTAGATAGAATGATGGACGGACGGACAGACAGAGAGATGGATGGACGGACGGATAGATAGATAGATAGATAGATGGATAGATGGATGGATGGTGTTTCATATAATGTAAGTGGAGTGTTGTGTGTCATTTCTGTAGTTAATAAAGTAGTATTATCATTAGCTACCATCCCTTGGATTCATTCATCACTGTCACTGAGCGTGTTCATCTCATCACACGAATGCGAGATTGTGAATGTGACATTTCCATCGCATCTTACTGGAACCCGTTACAGCCGTACGCCTTAATTAGACTAATGAAGGACTATCAACACAATCAATTAATCATCATAAATTATATCACATGGCGATTCATAAATATGTTGGACACTCAGCGAGGACCAGAGTGTGATTGTACATCATAAATCATCCATAAATAAGCTGTGTGTGTTTGTGTGTCCGTTCTCACCTGAGTTGGGTATGATCAGATGACCTCCCAGCGAGTTAAACGACCCTAAAGCCGTACACGTGGGGTCCCGTGCGCGCGCCAGCGTCTGGTTGCGTAGGGTCATGTAGTCGCTCTCCAGAAGAGAGTGGGTGACTTTGGGGGACAGGGTGGCAGAGAGGTCAGAGGTCATGTCCTCCTGAGGGGTCACCGTGCCGGAGGAGTTGTAGACTTTGATCTTGAGGTTGGGAAGCGGCAGCGGCTCCAGCAGAGGGGAGCTGGTCATGGGGATTTTGTCTGAGATGTCGTGAAGGGCATATACAGGACCGCGATACAGTGCCGCTGCTGTGGACAGATCAGGGGTTGCGGCCAGCAAATCTGCTGCAAACACGCACATGAAATTACTATCAAATATTACTAATGACATTTGAAGACAGATCTGTCAGCTTATTAAATACACCACCCTTCCAAAGTTTGGGTTGGCAAGATTATTTCATGTTTCTGAATCATCTCTTTGTCTTCTGCTCATCAAGGCTGCATTCATTTTTTTTTTAAATACAATTAAAAATCTCATTATTACAATCTCAAATAACTATTTTCTATTTGAATATATTTTACAATGTAATTTATTCCTGTGATCAAAGCTGAATTTCCAGCATCATTACTCCAGTCTTCAGTGTCACATGATCCTTCAGAAATCATTCTAATATGCTGATTTGCTGCTTAAAGGGGTCATATGATGTTGCTAAAAAGAACATTATTTTGTGTATTTGGTGTAATGAAATGTGTTTATGCAGTTTAAGGTTAAAAAAACACATTATTTTACACATACTGTACATTACTCGGTGTGTATGTGCTGTACATGTGGAAGAATTGACAATAAAGCAGACTTGACTTGACTTGACTTATTGTTTCTGCTCTATGCCCCGCCTTTCTGAAACGCGTTGATTTTTACAAAGCTCATCGGTCTGAAAAGCGAGGTGTGCTCTGATTGGCCAGCTATAAAGTGCATTGTGATTGGCCGAATTCCTTAAGCATTCGCTTTCACAACGAAACACACAGCGCCTTCACGACATGGTGGCGGCGGCAACAATACTACAGCGAGAATCAAAGTTACGCCTTTCTTTCTTTGCGTGGACATTTGGGTGGCGTTATGCAAATCTCCCCACATCGTGACATAGATATGTTGGGCGTGTTAGAATGAGCTGTTTTAGGTAGGTTTGGTTGACTCTTAACTTTTATAAAGATAATCTCTTTGGATTTGAGACTTTAGTCAACTTTACAGATCTTCTTTATGCACAAAGAGCTTGTAACACTCCAAAGAGAAAGGAAAAATTGAAATCGCATCATATGACCCCTTTAAAAACTTTAATTTATTATTATCATTGTTGAAAACAGCTGAGCTGCAGTATATGAAAAATATATGAAATATTTTTTGTAGCATAATAATTGTGGTTAGTCACTTTCGACCTATTTAATGTCCTTGCTGAATAAAGTATTTTTTTATTTTATTTATTTATTTTAATCATACTGACCCCAAACATTTGAACAGTAGTGCATGTGCAAAACCACAATGATTTTAAAATCTCACATAAACAAGGTATTTACAAAATTCGAAATGATCTGCACCTGTTGAGTACAATAAAGGTTAAAACAAATCAGCATAAAAGCACAATAAAGTATTGAAGTCCATACAACTCTGTGTGTGCTATATTAAAAGTCACATGCTAACTTTCTGTGAGGAAGAAAAACACATTTTAAGACATTATTTATGGAAATTTATTTTGCAAATGCTCTCAAATATCATTCTTCATATTTAAATCGGTGTACCATATTCGGTTATTTTCTATTGAAGCTTGTTTTTGAGTTTTTATGTTTTCTTCTTAATTCTTCTGCATATTGCAAATCCATTTCATCTTGCAATTGATTTTTGCAATTGTTGTTAAAATACAAAAAATATTAAATGAAATAAAAAATAGTGACTTTTTATCACAAGTCTTACTATTTCTCAATTTTGAGTTTATATCTCGCAATTCTTACGTCACATCTAGCAATTCTGGCTTTATATTTTGTAATTCTCAGTATGTATCTTGCAGTTTTGCCTTTTTTTCCCTCACGATTATGAATTCTGAAGTCAGAATTGTGAGAAAATAACACAGCACCGTGAGATGTAAACTCAGAATTGTGGGGAAAAAGTCCTGTGGTGTAAATAAGCTTCCATAATTTTCATATGAAATAATCAATTTCATCAGAGCTTTCTAAACCACAAATAATGTATTACATAAAAAAAGCAACAGTGGCTACAAAATCCATTTTTTTACTTCTATTTTGCATCCAATTTCAAGAGAAGAAACAATTTTTTAACACAAGATATCGAAACGAGTTGTTTTTGTGATTTCCCACATCATTTAGCATAATTTAGATGTAAACACAGCCACTATTCATTTTCAAAGCATGTAACCGAGCAGCTTGACGACTCTGTGAAACATCTCCTTTTTGTGCTCCAGAACAGCATGAAGGTGGGTAAATGACTTTTTGGGTGACCTACTCCTTGTATGTATTTCTGTTGTGTGCTATTTTGAAATGAAATCACCGTGTGTTTGTGTGTGAGCTTGTAAAGGACTCTTATAGCCAGCGGCTGGTAATCTCCATACTGATTGCTCATTAACATTCAGCTTCCCACAGTGACTAAACAGAGGATTGTCACTTCACACACCAGCTCTCTCTCTCTCTTCGGTTACTCAGGTGTGAGCATTATTCCCCACGAGCTGCGTTCACACTCCTGACTCACACGTTAAAGTCATTCATCACGCGGCGATCGGTGAGACAGTGTAAACTGCACTGCACTGCATCACACCCATCGAAGTAAACACGTCCAAACCCGGGAGAGATCTTCACCAGAGCAAAACTGACGGATGTGAACGTCTTTGCTTTACCATCAAAACATCCCCTACCTCTGTATTTATCAACTCACTCGCCGACGTCCTCCACTCGGCGCTTTCACCCTGACAGGGTGCCATTTACACCTACAGCCCGCTTCATGTTTAATTAACAGAGAAATCGAGGGAGAAAATGAGGGGGAAAGCGAGACAATACGAGAGCGAGCGGAATGACGATTCTTCATTAATGATAACCTGTTCAGGTTGGAGAGTGACAGGCATTCTAATGTTCCTCAGATGAAATGTCACCTGAGTCTCTCTTTCTCAAACCCACACCACACCACACACGCCACCATGCGAACCCACCTCACAATTTAACACCGGAACACTGCCTTCCATTCTGTTCTCCGCTTGATTGGAATTTTAATCATTCTTGTGTCTTACGGGGACACACACACACACACACAGTTCGTTGCTGAAACTGTTGCATTGACTGAGAGCCGCAGAAAGAGATTGTGTCTGAATAGCGCGTTTGAATGTTTTACTAAAGCAATAATCCACTCAAGGATGTGCATAATAGTGATTTGCATGATTACAATGCCTTAAATCCCTTTCAATCTGGTAAAAACTGCAATAGTAAAAAGACACTGATGGTGTTCAAAATTTGTTAGATTTGTGATTACAGGATCAGTCACGTTAAAAAAATGGAATATTCTATCATCCTTTGTCACCATCATGTCATGTCTAACCTGTAAACTTTCTTTTCCTCTAAGACCACAAAAAAACTATATTTGTAATAACACTGGAGTCAACATAAAAACTAAATCGCATTCACATCATGGTATTTTATCGATTCCTGTTGCAGAAGAAGACAAGCTGCTGATACGTAATTGTAAAATCGCTGCCTTATAATTCCAAACTAGTAATGATCCAAAAATGGTATATAATTCAGGTATATAATACAGTGGGCTACGAAATGATTATCTCAGAAACCCCCTAATTTGTTATATTGCAGCCATTTGTTAAAATAATTTAAGTTAATTTTTTTTCCTCCTTAATGTAAACGCACAGCACCCCATATTGACAGAAAACACAGAATTGTTGACATTTTTGCAGATTATTAAAAAAGAAAAACTGAAATAAATATCACATGGTCCTAAGTATTCAAACCCTTTGCTGTGACACTCATATATTAACTCAGGTGCTGTCCATTTCTTCTGATAATCGGATGAGAAATGGTTCTATGTGTCTGTTTTAGTCCAGCTGTGTTTGATTATACTGTTTGGACTTGATTAGGAAAGCCACACACACCTGTCTATATAAGACCTTACAGTTCACAGTGCATGTCAGAGCAAATGAGTATCATGAGGTCAAAGGAACTGCCTGAGAGCTCAGAGACAGAATTGTGGCCAGGCACAGATCTAGCCAAGGTTACAAAAAAAATTTCTGTTGCACTTAAGGTTTCCTAAGAGCACAGTGGCCTCCATTCCTTAAATGGAAGACTTTTGGGACGACCAGAACCCTTTCTAGAGCTGGCCGTCCGGCCAAACTGAGCTATCGGGAAGAGCCTTGTTGAGAGAGGTAAAGAAGAACCCAAAGTCATTGTGGCTGAGCTCCAGAGATGCATTCGGGAGATGGGAGAAAGTTGTAGAAGTCAACCATCACTGCAGCCCTCCACCAGTTGGGGCTTTATGGCAGAGTGTGTAAGACACATGAAAGCCCGCATGGAGTTAAAAACACCTGAAGGACTCCAAGATGCTGAGAAATAATTATTCTCTGGTCTGATGAGACCAAGATAGAACTTTTTTTGGCCTTAATTCTAAGCGGTATGTTGTGGAGAAAACCAGGCACTGCTCATCACCTGTCCATTACAGTCCCAACAGTGAAGCATGGTGGTGGTGGCAGCATCATGCTGTGGGTTGTTTTTCAGCTGCAGGGACAGGACGACTTGGTTGCAATCGAGGGAAAGATGAATGTGGTCAAGTACAGGGATATCCTGGACGGAAACCTTCTCCAGAGTGATCAGGACCTTAGACTGGGCCGAAGGTTTACCTTCCACAAGACAATGACCCTAAGCACACAGACAAAATAACGAAGGAGTGGCTTCACAAAAACTCTGTGACTTTTCTTGAATGGCCCAGCCAGAGCCCTAACTTAAACCCAATTGAGCATCTCTGGGAGACCTTAACAATGGCTGTCCCCCACGTTTTACCATCCAACTGACGAACGTAGAGTTCCCCCTTGGGGCAAGGAGGAATGGCAGAGGATTCCTCAAATCCGGTGTACAAACTGGTTGCAATCTTTCCCAAAAAGACTCATGGTGTATTAGATCAACAGGGTGCTTCTACTAATACTGAGCAAAGGGTCTGAATACTTTGGACCATGTGATATTTCAGTTTTTTTCTTTTTTAATAAATCTGCAAATTTTTTTAGTTTTTTTTTTTTTTTTGTTTCCAAACAATTCGGTGTTTTTCTGTCAATAATGGTTTTCTTTCTGTGTACATTAATGAGAAAACAATTACTTAAATGATTTTAGCCAAAATGGTCTGCAATATAACAAAAGAGTGCAACATTATAAGGTTGGTCTGATACTTTCTTGTACCCACGTAATTATATATTAATCCTATATATCATAATATTCACAAATTTTGGTAAATTATTATTTTGTTTTGTACACACACTCCACTATATAGTAGTTTTGTGGTGTCTTAGTATGTAATGTATGAATACACACAAAATACTTTATTTCTCTTTTTATCAATAGTAAGAACATTAATATATCATAAATAAATAATAAAAGATGTACGCTTATGTTCACCAAGGCTCGCTTTTTAATATTTATAATAAAAAGCTTCAAACCCTGCAAGAATTGTGAAATATTATTACAGTTTGACATAAATATTTTGCAATATTTTGAACTTATTTATTCTTCCTGCGATGCAGAGCTGAATTTCATCATCATTACTCCAGTCTTCAGTGTCACATGATCCTTCAGAAATCATTCTAATATGCTGATTTGCTGCTCGAGAAACATTTCTGGTTATTATCAATATTGAAAACAGTTGTGCTGCTTAAAATCTTTTTGGAAATTGTGATGCATTTTTTCTGGATTCTTTGATGAATCTAAAGTTTATTTGAAAACTTTTAATGTCGTTGCTGTCACTTTAAATCAATTTTATGCATCCTTTCTGAATAAAAGAAAAAAAAACTCACCAATCAGAAATTGATAGGGATCCATTAATGAAGGTTAAGTCTCACCTGAACGTGCTTGTTTGATGCTGACAGGCTGGAATCCTCCGTTCAGCACAGATGAGTCCATGATGTCGGAGTGAAAGCGTCTATGAGTTCTGCGGTACACAAGCAGCGCCACGATAGCAGAGACGATCAGACACATGACCACCGCCATGACGATACCCACGTACAGCGCCACCTCGTCTCCCCCCTGCGCAGCTGCACGACAGACAAACACAGGTCACGGTCAGAATGAACACTAGCTTTTACATACTGCATACTGTGTATAGTATATACTCAGAATGAACACTAGCTTTTACATACTGCATACTGTGTATAGTATATACTCAGAATGAACACTAGCTTTTACATACTGCATACTGTGTATAGTATATACTCAGAATGAACACTAGCTTTTACATACTGCATACTGTGTATAGTATATACTCAGAATGAACACTAGCTTTTACATACTGCATACTGTGTATAGTATATACTGTATACTGCCTACTATATAAATAGTAAGCAAAACACTAGTATGTTACATTACTGTCGCATGACCTCATCATGGTGCAAGGAGCGTCCAGTCAACATTTTAGAAATTGTTTTTATTTTTTTATTTTGAATAAGGTTATGTGTCTAAAACTTTAGGCAGTCCAGTCAAATAATAGGTATAATAAGAGTTGTTAACATGTGAGTCATCACACAGGAAATGAAAGTTGAGAGCATTGCATTGTGGGATAAAAAAAAACATGAAAATGAGAAATGTTGCCTCAGCAACTAACTGAAATAAAATACGTTTAATTTGAAGTACTAAAATTACTAAACCTAAAACTGAAATAAGAAATAAAGCTATAACGTAGCTTTTATAAGCTTTATAAAATAAAAACTAAAAATAACCACAAAAAACACAACTAAATAAATAAATAAACAAACAACAATTACATTGTGTACTGAAAGTATGCATTAAAATATAAAATATGAATAAATAAAAATCTAAAAACTTACTATTATTACAACATAAACTAAAGTTACAATGAAAACCAAAATACAATAGAGTAATAAAATGTATAAATAAATAAATTAATGAATGTTAATTACAATTTTCTTGCATAATGAAAATTAGCATATGGTGCACAGTATACATACTGTATAGTGCAGACATACTAAATATTAGTATGTTAGTATGCTACACCAAACAGCTATACAAGTACACTTATTTGCCAAGACATTTCTCATTTTCATTCAGTTTAACTAAAACTAATAAATAAAAATTAATAAAAAAATCTACATTCAAATTTTTAATAATAAATCTACATACAATTTTTTTTTAATAAATATGACAAAAACATACAACAAAATGACTAAAAGTAACTCAAATTAAAAAAAAGGTATCTATTTAAAATATTCGGAAAAAACTAAAAATCATATCAATGCTACTAAAATAACACTATTTCAGCTACTATTTTTAACACATATACTGCACATAACACATATTTAACAGCATATACTGCAGTATTTCATTTCAAATGACAAATCATTATAGCAATATGGGTTAAAGGTCACGTCTGAGAATGGCCTTTAAAACTATGGCATTAATCAGTATATAAACCCCCTGCATCAATCATTAGAAGGAGTTTTCACAGTAAGAGAGAGAAAATTAAACCTCCAACTGCAGGAAGATGAAAAAACAGCCTGAAAATAGACAGTCAGACTGCGAGAGAAGAGAATCCAGTCCTTTAATTTAATGAGGCTATAAATTATTACATGCCATATTGCTCATCTTCATGGAAATCAGCCTCATTCTTCAGCAGACTGCAGGAGAACAATTGTGACATGTTCATCCGACCTCTTTTCCTGTGGATTCTCTCTCTACGTGTGTGTGTGTGTTTCTGAATTTGTGTATGTGGAGATTAAAAGGGGATCAGGGCCGAAATGAAGCTGCGGCTCTGAAACATCAAAGAGAGAAGCAGCAAAAATCGTCATAGTCTCTGATGTTTAAAGTGTGTGTGTGTGTTTAAATCCCCTCTTCCGTATCTATTGGCAGTGTAAAACACACGCTGGCGCTCATCACTCATTAGTCGCAGTGAGACTGCAACAAAGGTACACAGATTAAAACTCCACTCATGCTTCACACATCTGACTTATCAGGCTGACATTAACAGCAGCAAGACTAGACTCAGGGTTATGAATATTCATTACAATACTTCACAGACTCAAGCCTATTGGTTAGACCACACCGATTCACCTTACCAGCAGAGGGCACCAAAATGAAGGGAAAAGTAAAGTCATTTTTTATATTTATATATATACACACTGAACAAAATTATAAACGCAACACTTTTGTTTTTGCCCCATTTGTCATGAGCTGAACTCAAAGATCTAAGACTTTTTCTATGTACACAAAAGGCCTATTTCTCTCAAATATTGTTCACAAATCTGTCTAAATCTGTGTTAGTGAGCACTTCTCCTTTGCCGAGATAATCCATCCACCTCACAGGTGTGGCATATCAAGATGCTGATTAGACAGCATGATTATTGCACAGGTGTGCCCTTAGGCTGGCCACAATAAAAGGCCACTATAAAATGTGCAGTTTTACTGTATTGGGTCCGGAAACCAGTCAGTATCTGGTGTGACCATTTGCCTCACGCAGTGCAACACATCTCCTTCGCATAGAGTTGATCAGGTTGTTGATTGTGGCCTGTGGTATGTTGGTCCACTCCTCTTCAATGGCTGTGTGAAGTTGCTGGATATTGGCAGGAACTGGAACACGCTGTCGTATACGCCGATCCAGAGCATCCCAAACATGCTCAATGGGTTACATGTCCGGTGAGCATGCTGCCCATGCAAGAACTGCAATGGTTTCAGCTTCCAGGAATTGTGTACAGAACCTTGCAACATGGGGCCGTGCATTATAACGCTGCAACATGAGGTGATGGTCGTGGATGAATGGCACAACAATGAGCGCTCAGAGTCTCATCACGGTATCTCTGTGCATTCAGAATGCCATCAATAAAATGCACTTGTGTTTGTTGTCCATAACATACGCCTGCTTATACCATAACCCCACCGCCACCATGGTCCACTCGATCCACAACGTTGACATCAACCGCTCACCCACACGACGCCATACACGCTGTCTGCCATCTGCCCTGTACAGTGAAAACCAGGATTCATCCGTGAAGAGAACACCTCTCCAAAGTGTCAGACGCCATTGAATGTGAGCATTTGCCCACTCAATTTGGTTACGACGACGAACTGCAGTCAGGGCGAGACCCCGATGAGGACGACGAGCATGCATATGAGCTTCCCTGAGACGGTTTCTGACTGTTTGTGTAGAAATTCTTTGGTTATGTAAACCGATTGTTGCAGCAGCTGTCCGTGTGGCTGGTCTCAGAAGATCTTGGAGTTGAAGATGCTGGATGTGGAGGTTCTGGGCTGGTGTGGTTACACGTTGTCTGCGGTTGTGAGGCCGGTTGGATGTACTCCAAATTCTCTGAAACGCCTTTGGAGACGGCGTATAGTAGAGAAATTAACATTCCATTCACGGGCAACAGCTCTGGTGGACATTCCTGCAGTCGGCATGCCAATTGCACGCTCCCTCAAAACTTGCGACTTCTGTGGCATTGTGCTGTGTGATAAACTGCACATTTTAGAGTGGCCTTTTATTGTGGCCAGCCTAAGGCACACCTGTGCAATAATCATGTTGTCTGATCAGCATTTTGATATGCCACACCTGTGAGGTGGATGATTATCTCGGCAAAGGAGAAGTGCTCACTAACACAGATTTAGACAGATGTGTGAACAATATCGAGAGAAATAGTCCTTTTGTGTACATAGAAAAAGGCTAGATCTTTGAGTTCAGCTCATGCAAAATGGGGGCAAAAACAACAGTGTTGCGTTTATCATTTTGTTCATGTATATATATATATATATAAGTTTAAAAATGTTTCATATAATTAATACATCCATCTATAAAGAGATGATAGATATATACAGGTGCATCTCAATAATTTATAATGTCGTGGAAAAGTTCATTTATTTGAGTAATTCAACTCAAATTGTGAAACTCGTTTACTAAATAAATTCAATGCACACAGACTGAAGTAGTTTAAGTCTTTTAATTGTTTTAATTGTGATGATTTTGGCTCACATTTAATAAAAACCCACTAATTCACTATCTCAACTAATTTGAATATGGTGACATGCCAATCAGCTACTCAAAACACCTGCCAAGGTTTCCTGAGCCTTCAAAATGGTCTTTCAGTTTGGTTCACTAGGCTACACAGTCATGGTGAAGACTGCTGATCTGACAGCTGTTCCAGAAGACAATCATTGACACTTCACAAGGAGGGTAAGCCACAAACAATCATTGCCAAATAAGCTGGCTGTTCACAGAGAGTTGAGTGAAGGAAAAAGTGGCAAGAAAAAGATGCCCAACCAACCTGAGAACCGCATTGTCAAGCAAAATCGATTCAAGAATTTTGAGTGAACTTCACAAGGAATGGAATGAGGCTGGGGTCAAGGCGTCAAGAGCCACCACACACAGACTTGTCAAGGAATTTGGCTACAGTTGTCGTATTTCTCTTGTTAAGCTACTCCTGAACCACAGACAACGTCAGATGTGTCTTACCTGGGCTAAGGAGAAGACGAACTGGACTGTTTCCCAGTGGTCCAAAGTCCTCTTTTCAGATTAGAGCAAGTTTTGTATTTCATTTGGAAACCAAGGTCCTAGAGTCTGGAGGAAGGGTGGAGAAGCTCATAGCCCAAGTTGCTTGAAGTACTGTGTTAAGTTTCCACAGTCTGTGATGTTTTTGGGGTGCAATGTCATCTGCTGGTGTGGTCCATTGTGTTTTTTGAAACCAACGTCACTGCACCCGTTTACTAAGAAATTTTGGAGCACGTCATGCTTCATTCTGTTGACCAGCTTTTTGAAGATGCTGATTCATTTTCCAGCAGGATTTGGCACCTCCCCACACTGCCAAGCACCAAAAGTTGGTTAAATGAGCATGGTGTTGTTGTGCTTGACTGGCCAGCAAACTCACCAGACCTGAACCCCATAGAGAATCTATGGGGTATTGTCAAGAGGAAAATGAGAAACAAGAGACCAAAAAAATGCAGATGAGCTGAAGGTCACTGTCAAAGAAACCTGGGCTTCCATACCACCTCAGCAGTGCACAAACTGATCACCTCCATGCCACGCCGAATTGAGTTTGTAATTAAAGCAAAAGGAGCCCCTACAAGTATTGAGTACATGTACAGTAAATGAACTTACTTTCCAGAAGGCCAACAATTCACTTAAAATGTTTTTTATTGGTCTTATGAAGTATTCTAATTTGTTGAGATTTTTGGTTTTTGTTAAATGTGAGCCAAAATCATCCCAATTAAGACCAAAGACTTAAACTACTTCAGTCCTGTGTGCATTGATTTATTTAATAAACTGATTTTCACATTGAGTTGAATTCGGAACTAATGAACTTTTCACGACATTCTAAGTTATTGAGATGGCACCGTTTGATAGATTAGAATTAAAATAGTAAAGTTTACATTTGTGTCTACGACACACACAGCTACTTTTTTGACAATATAATAATCAAAACCAGAATTCCTCTATAGCTTATTGTTTTATTACATATATTATATATTATATATACATATATATGTATATGTATGGTAATGTATAATATAGATTTTTGAAATAATATATTCACATTTAGTTTTTGTTTGCTGACACTAAATATATTACAAAATTGTATAATATAGAGAATAAATAATTTTACATTTTTTGAAGAAATTTGCTGTGCAAAATGTCAAAATGATTGTGTCTGACTGTTGTGGATGGTAGCCTGAACTGCATTATTTGAGAAATCCTTCTTGTCTGTAACACATACAGGTTTATTCTAATTGTATGAACAATAATAACAGTGATGTTTGACGTAGTAAATGTAAAATAATTAGTCTACCCAGCAATGCACAAACTTTGACAGTGAAAAACTTATTATTCTTTATGTGTGTGTGTGTGTGGGTGTGTGTGTGTGTGTGTGTGTGTGTGTGTGTGGGAGTGTGGTGGCTTGTGTTTACAGTATGAAACTCAAAGCAGCCGCTGAAGTCTGTGTCACAGCAGGCGGTCACGCTGAACACTGTGCTGCACACACAACCTCTCATCATCTCTCATGTTGTTTCCTTGTTTTTCCTCAGTGACCTCAGCATCATTTCTCCTCTGCAGTATTGATTTGCTTACACCCATAATTCATTTACAATTAGTGGTAAAAATTGATCACAGCTGTGCCCTAACGACTAATATTATTCGATTACTGACTGTGACCAAACATCATTGTCATTAGTTATTTCTCTCATTAACCATTAAGCGCTGATCTCTCTCTCTCTCTCCTTTGTGTGGTCGTGTGTGTGTGTGTGTGTGAGTTGAGTGTGTGTGCAATGGACAAATTATACAATGACTTTCACGCAGAGTCGACTTTGTTGAAGGAATTTCTATACAGATAATTATTCATTTCTATGTACATGTATTGATATTTGCCATCAAATTACCACCCAAATGACAGTTAACAAAAGACTTTTAAAACAAAAATAAAGTTTACAATAAAGTTCCACTTGTTAATATTAATTACATGTTAACATGAAGTGATGATGAAAAAAATATTTTAAAGCATTTATTAATCTTAGTATTAATTTCATCATTAACTAAGATTATTAAAATAAAAATTTATATTTTTTAATTAACATCCATAAAGATGAATAAAGTCTTCGTGTCAGAAATGTAGTGTCATGGTTGTTCATGTAAATTTGAATTTAAATTTAAATGTTTAATTTACTTACCCTCAGGCCAGATGAGTTTGTTTCTTCATTAGAACAGATTTGGACAAATGTAGCATTATATCACTTGCTCACCAATGGATGCTCTGCAGTGAATGGGTGCCGTCAGAATGAGAGTCCAAACAGCTGATAAAAACATCACAATAATCCACAAGTAATCCACACCACTCCAGTTCATCAGTTAACATCTTGTGAAGCCAAAAGCTGTGTGTTTAAAAGAAACAAATCCTTCATTAAGGCATTTTTTTAAATTTTACTTTTCACTTCTCAAGACGTTAACTGATGGACTGGAGTGATGTGAATTACTTGTGGATTATTGCGATGTTTGCTGTTTGGCACCCATTCACTGCAGAGGATCCACCGCTGAGCAAGTGATGTAAGGCTACATTTCTCCAAATCTGTTCCCATAAAGAAACAAACTCATCCTAATCTTGGACGGCCTAAGGACGAGTACATTATAAGCAAATTTACATTTTTTGGTGAACTGTTCCTTTAACACATTAACTAAAGTTAACTACTAGGACCTTCTTGTAAAGTGTTTCATCATGCCTTTGTGCATGTTTAAGTGTTTAGACTGGCTGTTTCTATGCAGGAGCACGCTTGACTTATAAACGCTATTGATTGTATGAAGGAAGTGATTAAAGTGGAAGGACAGTGTGCAGATGCTGAGGGGGGTTAATGAGGGGAAGGGAGTTTGATCGTCTGGCAACCCGTCCGACCCATGAGTCTGAGGGCGGAAGAGCCTTCTGCTGATCAGATTCCCTCGGCATCGATCCGCAGGGGTTTTACTCAGACTGATAACACACACAAACACACACACACACACAGAGAAAGTTAAGTCTCATATTCTCAGCAGAGTGCAGTATCTTTCAGTTGTAACCTTACAAAATGAAATACAATATATATACTTTTATATTCATAAAAACATAACATTATTCTCGGGAAATGTGTTTGACCATAAGTCCATATACTGATACAGTTTTAATATTAACATTATTTACTGTTCAAGAAGTTGGTGTCAGTAGATGTTTTTAAGATATCATATTAAGCACAACTGTTTTCAACATTGATAAACAGAAATGTTTCTTGAGCAGCAAATCAGTATATTAGAATGATTTCTGAAGGATCATGTGACACTGAAGACTGGAGTAATGATGCTGGAAATTCAGCTTTGATCACAGGAATCAATTATATTTTAAAATGTTAAAATTTACAATAGAAAACATATATTTCAAATGGTAATTTCACAGTATTAGTTTTTACTGCATCTTTGATCAAGTAAATGCAGTAGAAGAGACATTAAAAAAACTTCTTACAGACCCCAAACTTTTAATATTAAAAACGTATTGCTTATTTTATACTTATTTATATTTTATATTTCTGTCAAAAGGACCGACTAACTTACTTTTTTTTTTTATTAATCAGTGATGGATATAAATGCAAAAACTGTTTAGTATTATTATTATTATTGTTAAAGTATTAAATTAATGATGCTATTCCTTTGAAGTACACTCTTTTTTTCTGATGAACTGGGTTAATATCATTTTATTAATTATTTACATGTTTTCATTTAGTAGACGCTTTTATTCAAAGTGACTTACAAATGAGAATTATATAAGCAGAAGCAACTAATTCAAGGGAAAAAAACAATACTAGTGCTACAGAACCTAATTTTCATAAATGCCAGAGTAAAGCAACTGAATAATTAGAGTTAACTAAAAAATAAACCATAAGAAAAATGTGTTACTTGAAATGAAATAAATGTTTACTGAAAATATTAGAAACAGAAACTTGTTTTATTTCAACTAGATAAACTTATTTCAGTTTAACTTAAAAACTATAAAAATACACAACAAAATAACAAAAACTTTTAATCAATTAATTATATAGACTAATTAGAAGCTAGTTAGCTAGTCAAGTTCTCCAAGATGAAATGTGTTAAAGAAATTAATTATAATCAACATTTTTTCATCTTTTATGTCATGGAGTCACAATGCATTTTGGGATTGCTTGCTCCAGCAAAGACACATGCAATACTACCTTGCAATTTTGTGTCAGAAGCATATGATGCCTCAAACTGCTGTCTATGTAGGCAGCTCAGCAGGTTTTGGAACAGAGCCTTAATTTTACAAGAGTGAAATAATATTGTTAGCATTTCCAAGACTTTATGAGCAATATGTTCAGATGACTCGGACAGAAAAGGCTTCAGACTCATTTTGAAGCACAACATTTCCCGTCGGCTCCTACGTGAAGCAGGCCCGCGTTTTATCGGCGCGATCTCCTCTGCGTTCCGTCCCTCTTTAACTCTCGCCATCGTATGCCTTGAGTCATTTAACTCATTTCACCCGAGAAACACTCACACAAGCTCTAACACGAGCTTTGATGATAAAAGTGGCAAGCTACTAAACGCAGCCATTAAAATGTATCTGGAAGATTAAACGTTTTCTTTGAACATGAGCGCGAGTGAAAGAGAGAGGGAGAGCCAGATCGTAGCTGCAGACTGCAGAAAGTGTTTAATATATAATACAGCTTCAGGAGAAAAGAGATAACATTGTCCCCTCTAACACACACACACACACACACACCACACACACACACACGCACAGAGTTAACAGCACTGAAGCATCACTGACAGTTTAACAGAAGTACAGGCCTAAAATAAAGCGCTAAGCCAGAAACACACTCACAAATATTCAAACACGAGAGCTTAGCCAATGCATTGTGCGCACTGTGTACATATTTAACGTGTTTTCGTTACGGTTACGCAACAATGCATGAAGATTTTGTAGCTAAAAGTGTTCTTGCATATGTTTCAGGTCTCAGCTCATTCAAGTTTCCAGTGTTGCTAAATCAAAACTGCTGCTTGCTAAACTATGAACCAGGGCTATGATAGTTAACTGAAACTAAAAAAAAAAACATGTTTGTCACTTGAAATAAAACAAAGGTTAAATGAACAACAAAATAACTAAAACATTACAATTCAAATGGATAATAATAATAAAAAGTTATTTAATAAAAAACTGATTTAAAATATTATTATTAATAAAAACAACAACAGTATCACAGTGATACTAAAGTAACACTTATATGAAGTACTAGTCAAGTATATGGACAATTACATTGAAACTATCCAGAGTTACATGCAAATTTGGTGCTAAATTAAATTAATAATAAAACAAATTTATATAACTAAATTGAAAAACGTAGTGACATCATATACATTTGCACTAAATCAACATATGATGTTCTAATATAATGTTTGAAATTTTTTTGTTACATAAATTTAACAAAAAAAAACAAAAATAATATATATAATATATATAATCTAAATAATTAGTTATGTTAATTTTTGTATTTAGCTCTAAAAGCACTTTAAGAATCAAGACATTAATATAATAAACAGTTATAAAATGCATGGGCAGTACTTCTGGAAGCAATATTTGGAAATACGTTAATTAAACAAGTTCAGTGAATAAAGTTTTATCAATTATTTGCAGTAAAACTAAAAAAATAAAAAATAATATTAAATAATTAAAATAATACTTAAAATAAAATTCAGAAAAGCTATTTTTGAAAACAGCCAAGCTACTAAAAAAGTAATAACATAAGCCACATCTAATCTTTTGAAGACCCATTTCAATTCTAATTATTAACATAACCTTTTTTTTAAAACTACATTTACAACAGTAACATGATGCAATACATGTATTTGAGATATGATTGCTTCTTGCAAATAAGAAATAAATAATTACATAATTACAAAAGAATCATATTTGCTTTGCTTTTTCCTATTATTACCAAATCAGTGCCCTGAGCTTTGTGATCTCACCCCTGACAGCACAGATGGGTTATTAGTGTGACCTTTATGCTCTGCTTTAGAAATGAACCTGCAACCGTCACATTAGCAGCTAGGTTAATAACCATTGGGCCACCAGCACCGACTCGACTCTGTTTTCTGACTCACTGTTTATCTTCAAAACTGGAACGGAAAGTGCCTTTCATTTTCTCAAAAGTGAGCACATCATGAAGAGCAGAAAGACAACATAAAAACAAAGCAGATAAAAGGACGGTAAAATATAATAAAATCACAGACAAGAAGCAGGCTGCCTGATGTTCTGACTGATGAGTTGTTTTCATGAAGAACAGAGCGCTGCGGTGGCCTGTAATGAAAGCCTGAATCATGTTGTTTGATATCCGCCTCGGTTCATCTCTCAGGGTTTCATGTTCATAACAAACATTTCGCTTATAATCCAGTTTGAAGAATCTCTAGAATAAGCCAAAGCTCACATCTGAAGTCAAACGTACAGACACTCTTAAAGGGCAAGCGCCGTGAGGAGACGCCATCACAGTCTTCATCAGCGTATTATCTGCAGAACAGAGGTTTACAGCAGACAAGGGAATTAAAGAATACACACGGATTACTGTCTTACCAACGACTGCCGCTTCACATTAAACATGACATGAAACGCTATTCACAACGCATTTCACTTCCACAGCGTGACGCGCAATATTGAGCTAAAAATGATGCAGCGGACATGATTTCTTCCACTGGGATTTGATTAGATGGTAACAAACAATGTGTGACGTTGCTGGATAATATCACATCAGCAGAAACAGATCTGTCTGTCTGTCTGTCTGTCATTTTATCTATGTCTGTCTGTCTGTCTGTCTGTCTATCGTTCTATCTATGTCTGTCTGTCTGTCTATCTATCTATCATTCTATCTATCAGTCTATCTATCAGTCTATCTATCTATGCTATGTCTGTCTGTCTGTCTGTCTATATCTATGTCTGTCTGTCTGTCTGTCTGTCTGTCTGTCTATCTATCTATCATTCTATCTATGTCTGTCTGTCTGTTGTATGTTGGCTATCTATCATCGTTTCATCTATCAGTCGTTCTTTCATTCTATCTATTGTTCTATCTATCTATCATTCTATCTATGTCTTTCTGTCTGTCTGTCTCTGTATCTATCTATATATCGAACAAGATGAAAAAGTAGTATGTTTATATACCATGTATTACTGTATATATGCTGTAAACAGAGTAAATTTTGATTTCATGTTTTCAATTTAATATATAAAATTCGTTATGTAATATATTTTTTTCTGTTACATTTCAGTTTTTTATTTTTTTACATTTAAATTTTTTTTAAGTAGTACATACACATATGTACACATGTATATATATACGATATATATATGTGTGTGTGTGTGTGTGTAGTGTGTACCACTGAATTTTGAGTTAATGCTTTTTAATTTAATATAATTATATATATACAATCTATATTACAGGCTTTAAAATTTGGATTGAAATTTGGATTTCATGTTTTTAAGTAAAGGGGTCATGTGATGCTTTTTAAAGATCATTATTTTGTGTATTTTTGTGTAACAGAATATGTTGACATGTTTTAATTTTCAAAAAACACATTATTTTTAAAATTCTGTACATTATTGTAGGTCCTATATGACCCGGCTCTCTCAAACGCTTCGTTTTCTACAAAGTCCCGCCTTCCGACAAGCGCAGTCTGCTCTGATTGGCCAGCTGACCCAGTGCATTGTGATTGGCCGAACACCGCAAGCGCTCGTCAGAAATGTAACGCCCCTTACAATAACCGCGAGCTTCAGCTTTCAAAATAAATACCAAGACAGTTAATAATGTCATTAGTTTAACCATCAGTTCAAGCCAGAAAGGGGAACAGACACAGTAATGATGCAGACAGTACACAAGCTGCGGTTAAGACAGATGACTCTACTGTGATGTGACGCTGTCTCTCTCTCTCTATCGTCACACACCACCACACGCGCGAGCACGCACACACATGCCGCCCCGCACACCACACACGATGCGCAAAACTCCGAATTTGAACAGTCAATAGCAAATATTTAAAATAATAACAAAACAGTAGCTGATTCAGAAGCGCCAGAATGTCATAGCAAAGTCAGAATGACCTCCTCTCCTAGGTTCACGAAACGGTCGTCCATAAAATGCATTGCTGTTCTGTTGTAAGTGATCTTAAAGATTTCTAAATGCATCTACTTTCGGAAGACCAAATAAAGTGCTTTTGCTTTCACAACGAAACACACAGAGTCTCCATGACATGGCGTCAACACGACTGCGGTTACTGAACCACGCCTTTTTTCTTTGCGTGCACATTTGGGCGCAGTATGCAAATATTTCCACATAGTGAGGGAGATATGTTGTGGCATGTTGGAACGAGCCGTTTTAGGGGGGTGTGGCAGAACGTAGAGTCTTAACTTTGATAAAGAATATCTCTTGGTTTTGGACTTTAGTCTTTGCAACTTCAGGGATCTTATCTATGCACAATCAGCTTGTAACACTCCAAAGAGAAAGGAAAACTTGAAATCGCATCATATGACCCCTTTAAAAAGAAATAGTGTTTTTAAAGTGATAAGTGAAAAAAAAAAATGTAAAATTACATAATAATAATAATAATAATAATTTTATAAATATCTTCTTTCAATAATATGGCATATTTTAGTGATTTAAAAAACATTAAATAGAAATGATACATATATTAAAAAACATTTATATTTACAAAAATCACTCATATAAACATTTTATTTGTGTAACATGTATGAATTAAAGATCATGTATTTCACTATACAGTATATATTATACATATATTTACACACACACACACACACACCTTATATTTATATAGAGTTGCAAATCCTATTAGCACTGGGGTTCAAATAACATCTGCCTTATCTGGCAAATAACATCTTGATTATCTTTCTCTTTTATTTTGCGCAGCCTGAACTGATGTGAAAAAATAAGGCCCTGGAAATGTCTAAAGAAAGTAAATGGGATCAATTTTCATTTCATGTTGAGAATTACGGAGTTGCTACAGGTCATACAGCGAGGCCAGAGAGAGTTCTCTCGTTTCAAACAGCACACAGACTTCAGCCGAGCCTGACTTTTCTCCAGAGACGTTCAGGTTTCCATTAATCTCTGCGTCTCAATGTGCGGAAAAGAGTGAGAGAATATGCGTGTGTGTGGATGCGAGTCGAGAAATAACACACAGAACATAAAGTGCTGCAAAACACGAAGCAAAACAGCAAATCAAAGGACTCTGACAAACAGACAGCATGCTTTCACTCCCGCAGACGGCGAGGAACAGAGCGCAAGCGGAAGAATATAAAGCTGAAGATACTGCGAGACAACAGATACCGACCTGAAAAACTAAAGCAAGAAAATGAAAGACAAAATAGACACTCACATGTAAACCCCTTCTCTCCCGTTCCTTTAGGCTGAAAGGATAGCTGATATACTGAACCTTCAGAGAGAGGAAGGGGGCATTAGACAAAATAATGGAAATGAAAAACAAAGAGCGAGATGTGATTTGGTGATGTGAGACTCAAACGTCTGAACAGAAGATATAATGTAGAGAGAGCAGGAGAAACTGGCTGCATCTAACAAACGGGCTCCCCAGGTGAGATGGTAATCAGGTAAACATTTAGCTATCACATTGTGACATTCATTCAGTTGTGAAACTGAAGCCAAACTACAATCTTTTCTTTGTTAAATGCAAAGTCAGGCTATCAAAGACGAGGTTTTATTTGAAATAAAACTGATATAATTTATTTTTTGCCATGTACACCACTATACAAAAGTTTTGGGTCAATAAGATTTTTTTGGGGGGGAAAAAATTCATGCTTTTATTTATCAGGGATGCTCTAAATTGATCTAAAATCACAGTAAAGACATTTAAAAAGTTTCAAAAGATTTCCTTTTCAAAGAAATGCTGTTCTTTTGAGCTTTCTATTAATCAAAACATCCTGGAAAACAAATCTATCATGGTTTCCACAACAATATTAAACAGCACGACTGTTGTCAACATTGATAACAATAAGAACTGTTTCTTGAGCAGCAAATCAGCATATTATAGTGATTTCTAAAGGATCATGTGACACTGAAGATGGAGTAATGATGCTGAAAATTCAGCTTTGAATAAATTACATTTTAAAATATATTCAAACACAAAACTACTACTTTAATTTGTGATAATATTTCATAATATTTCTGTTTTTATTGTATTTTTGATCAAATAAATGCAGCCTTTGGTGAGCAGAAGAGATTTCTTTCAAAGATATTACAAATCTTACCAACCCCAAACTTTTGAATGGTAGAGTATCTGGCAAACTAAACTAACTAACCAACTTACTAACTAAATTAATAATAATAATAATAAACAAAATGTTTCACTAAGAAAACAAATACAGATTTGAAATACAAGGGGACCTTCTGCCCAGAAACCATCTAAACAAATCAATTTGCTAAAACCAGTTGGACTTCCAAACTCTATTTGGGAATTCAGAATACAACAAATCACAAAATACTAAAAAGAAGATGAACAACATTCTAAATGCACTCAAATTGACTTGGGATAGATGGTTTCTATCTGGTTCACCCCTGGCTAGGACAGCAGCAGTTCACTAGGTTTTGTATCAGAGTAAGACGGAGAGCTGAGAGAGCTGAGCTGAGTGGGGTTAAACGGATTGTGTCTGCTCAACTTTTAAGAGGAATAACTTTTAAAGTTGAAACTTTAGTGAGGAAGTGCCTGCGGGGAGAGAGAGAGACAGACATGAGATCCATTACACAACAGCAAACAGAGGAGATTCACATCCATGGCCTGTCTCTCTCTTTATCGCTGCTCACTGCTCCAAACACCAGCAAACAGATTAAACTGCCACGCTGATGGCTCCTGATTACATACGTTCATGTCACCTGTCAGTTTCTTAAATATTCTCACAGCCAGTTTGTAGTGTGTCCACTGTTACAGTGATTGAAACAAATGAAAGGCCATGTTTATGTGCCTCATTACGTACACTAGCAATAAACAAATCAACTAAAAGCTTTAAAGTAAACAAGAAACAATTTTTGCAATCAATTTAGCTTTTGTAATGTGACATATTTCAGAGCTGCCATGTTATCTAGTATTAAAGGATGACAGAGCTAATAACCAATAGCTCACATGGCCTGGGTAACGTCAGCTAAGCTAAGCTAAGCAAAAATAAAACAAAACAAAACAAAACAAGACAAGACAAAATAAAATAGCCTGGGTGACGTCAGCTGAAAAAAATAAAAACATATCTTTTCATTAGAATAACGTGCAAATATGAATAATTCACGACAATGTTTTTATTGAAAAATCTAAAACTATTTAAAAAAATATATTTTTATTGAAATGAAATCTGTTAATTAAAATACAACTGAACAAAAATATATATAAATATATATGATTGAAAACTTAAATTTAAAACAACTTAAATGAAAATTGAAATTTCTTGTCAACTAACTTTACTAAGTACTAAAATTACTCAAATTAAAATTGGAATAACATAAATTAGAGCTAAAAAGAATCACAAATAAAAATCACAAAAAAGACATTCCGACAAGTAACTAAAATTAAATAAAAATAAGATCAATCCAAAAATAAAAGATCATTTAAAAATGTATAAATACTATGATATCATACAATTAAATAATTGGAAATGTTGCCCTGTTAACTAAATGAAAAAAAAACATGTTGAAGTACTAAAATTACCAAAACTTCAACTGAAATAGCTTAATAGATTAAAAAAGCTAATAAAAATGACAAAAAACAAAATTAATCAAACTAAAACTGAAATAAAAATAAAACCTAAAATGTAAAAAAATAAAAGCTAATTAAAAAAATACAAAAACTATATTAATAGTATATAAAAAATACTAAAATAGCAGATAATACCAGAAACACAAGACAGCACCATGCCTTAAAGGGGTCATATGATGCTGCTAAAAAGAACATTATTTTGTGTATTTGGTGTGTAATGAAATGTGTTTATGCGGTTTAAGGATAAAAAAAACACATTATTTTCCACATAAATGTACATTATTGTTGCTACTCTATGCCCCGCCTTTCTGAAACGCGTCGATTTTTTACAAAGCTCATCGTTCTGAAAGCGAGGTGTGCTATGATTGGCCAGCAATCCAGTGCGTTGTGATTGGACGAATACATCAAGCGTGTGACGGAATGTAATCCTCATTACTGTGATTGCGTGGAACCACATGTGACGACCCCGGGCTGGACTCCGCTTCGTCCACGGTGAAAGCCGATCCGACGATTGACAGCGCGAAGTTGAAGTATTTCCTCAGCGACCAGCACGGATCAGCTCTAGGCATGACGAAGCGGATATCGTTCTCTTTTGGAAGGCCAAACAAAGTAGCTTCGCTTTCACAACGAAACACACAGTGCCTTCACGACATGGGGCGGCGGTGGCAACAATACATACAGCGGAGAACAAAGGGAATAGCGTGAACAATTGGCGGCGTTATGCAAATCTTCCCACAGAGTGATGTAGACATGTGGGGGCGTGTTAGAACGAGCCATTTTAGGTAGGTGTGGCTGACTCTTAACTTTTATAAAGAATATCTCTTTGGATTTGAGACTTTAGTCTTTGCAACTTGACAGATCTTCTTTATGCACCAAGAGCTTGTAACACTCCAAAGAGAAAGGAAAAATTGAAATCGCATCATATGACCCCTTTAAGAAAGTAAATAGTCTAGATTTTGACATGTTGACTGTAAAGGAATCCAGCCGGACTTGACTCTGTCTGTGTGTGTGCATTTGTGTGTGTGTAAGTGCACTCACTTTGTAGGCAGAGTCCATCAGTGCAGTTCTGTGACTGTAGTGTGACTCCGTCACAGTCCTTCCCTCCGTTCTGAGGCGCAGGAGCGTTACACTCTCTCTTCCTCCACTGCGTGCACTCAGTGTTACACGGCGACCACTTGCTCCAGTCGGCCCACTCGCCGTCAACTAAACACACACACACCAGAAACAACAGAGATCAGCAGAAAAAAATAAGAAGTGCTTCTGCTGTGATATGAGGCAGATTGATTATTGTTACTAAAGAGGCCATATCGTAGCATTCTATTTTATTCCTTGTCCATTAATACGTTAGTCAAGGGTAGTTTTAAAAATGTTAATGAGCCACACTATGACTGGCTAACCTCTTTGCACGTGAAATGAGTAATATTTCACACGCAAAGCCCCATCATTGTCCACCTTGTGCATATTGCACACAGAAATTAAACTGAAAAATTAAAAATAAGAAAAGAAAAGATGATGCATCCTCTGCTCTGGTGTAGTCTGTGGATCCGGCTGCAGTATGCGGGTCAGTCATTAGCGTGTGACTGTGGCATCTCTCCTGCTGCCTGCAGATGCTTTAATCTCACCTGCTTCACAGCGAACTCACTCTCACCGGCAGGAGGGAATGGAAATGTGCTCGGCCCGTAGGGGCCCCTAGGGGCCAAAGTATAGGGGAAGTGTCTGGCTTGAAAGCTGAACTGATGGTCCTGGAAAAAGATGCATTTGTCTGATGCTATCAAGAGGCGAAGAACTCAAACTGGACTGGAAAAGAATCAAGTTTTTATGAAAGGGAGTTCCTCACTTGTAATTCAATAGTCTCACAGTGAATTTTCCATCCTTCTGTTTATGGAAGGAAATCTTCATTTGGAAGTCACTTTGGATAAAAGCTTTGGATAAAAATGACTGCCAAATGAAAAAAATATCAATGGAAAGAAAAAAATCGGAACCAAATTCTTCATCGTGTTTCTTTCAGGTTTAAGAACTGACCTCACTGTGCGTTTACGTCATGTCTGAAATATCGTAATTAGTTCCAGAGTAGTATCATGATTACAATCTCTGATCTTTATGAAAACTCCCATTTGTGATTCAGTGTTGATATTGTTAACTACAACTGCAAATAAAGTAATAACATTGGTTTTGTTAACTGCAATAAAGCTGAAATAAAAATGTAATGAAAAGATGAAATTATTAAAGATGAAAAATTTAAATAAAACTAATAAAAAAGACAAAAGCACATACAATACAATTACTAAAACTGGAACAGAAATTAAACTGAGAACTGAAAATATAAAAATAATGAAAAATAATTCATAAATATAAAAAAATATATGTAATGATGACCATCATTGTAAAGTCACACTCCATATAATTTATAGCAGATCATTTAATGTAATTTTCAAAATAAAATTAATAAATGAATAAATATTCAAAGTCATATTTTTCAATTCTCACAACCGCATTAAACACAAAATAAATACAATATTTATGAGGTACTAAATGACAAACAATAAATACATCTATATTTATGCAACAATTAATGTTCACAATGTCGCTACTACCTTTTTGTCATTGAGCCTCACTTTCATTCTCGTCAAATTAAGTTCTGTCGATTGGTACCTGTGCAAACGGAGGTGCAGGCGATTTTTTGGATGGCCTGTCCGTCACACGGCGAGCCCCCGTTCAGAGGCGCGGGATTGGTGCAGCTGCGGGTTCGTTTCTGAAGGCCCCGCCCACATCGACTGTTACAGGTCGACCACTCCGTCCACGTGGACCAGCCGCCGTTCACTGCAGAAACACACACAATCACGTCTCTCACACACTCGCTTTCTTCTCACGTAATGATTCAGCCCAAATCAATATTTCATGTCTATTTACTTTTTTATTTGGTAAGCAGCCATCTAATATTACACTGCAAAATAAACCCATTATTTTGTGATAATGAACGACCGGCTGTACATGATCCTGTACTCATATACAGTCAGTCACTGCAGCTAATATTCCTTTTATTGCTGATTTCAAAGAGTTTAATTACATTTTTGCAAATAAAGCTGGGGTTTATCTGTCTATTAATTGGTTGGAACACAAATTCGTTCATCTGAAAGCCACTTTCTGTCTGTTGTACTGTTTTGCACTTTTTTGTGGTATTGCGGCAGTGTTAATATTGTTGACTCCATATGATTTATCGCATATATTTTCATTGAATTTTGCATCTTGTCTTGGTCACCTTGAAAAGCGTCTGCTAAATGAATACATATAAATGTATTAAAACACTTTCTGTACTCCTACTACTAGTCAAGGAAAGGTTTTTCATTTCTCACACATTGCAGAGCGATGAAGAAAGTGGTTCTCCCGGAAAAGGTGCAGACACTCAGCATTGAAAATGCAATATTTATGAGGTAATACATGACAAACTATAACAATGCAACAATACCTTTCAAAAGTTTGGAGTTGGTAAGATTTTTAAAATGTTTTTGAAAGTCTTTTATGCTCACCAAGGCTGCATTTATTTGTTAAAAAAAAACAGTAAAACAGTAATATGTGAAATATTATTACCAATTTAAATAAACAGTTTTTCTATTAATATATTTAAAATTTATTTTATTTTTTGTGGGAAAACAAGACATTTTTTTCAGATTCTGTATGTACAGAAAGTTAAAAAAGAGCTTCATTTATTTTAAAATTAATTTTTTTTGTAACAAGTGTAAAAATCTTTATTGTACCAATTTTGTCAAAATTTGATGTATTCTGGTGAATAAAAAGTATTAATTAATAAAAAAAAAATTTACTGACTTCAAAATTTGAACCGCAGGAATATTATGTATAATATCATATAATTATAAAAACTGTGTATTGTAATGTATTTTCATAATTACTATTCTGTTATCGTAAATAAAAAATATAAATGTTTTTTTATCAAATAAATGCTAGTTTGTGTTTTGTATTTATATACATTTTACCAGTCGTATATTATATTATAGTATATTTTCCTTTCTGTCTTGAGGGGGGAGCTCGACTGGGATGAAAGTTTATACCATTAAACAATAAGACTACTAATATTAATGCAAGTATCCCCTCCCGCCCCCCCCCTGGCTCCCCCCCACCCTCATGGCCATAGAAAATGTTAATCTGACATGAAAATACATAATGAAAATAGTTTTTGCATTTTACAGTTCTGACAAAAAAATATTTCAGACAAAGAAATGTTTCAGATTGCGCACTATTTCTAGGTGACTAATCCAAGGTAAGTAAATGAGTGTCAACGATCATGTGATGCTCTTTGTAACATCTCACATTATTCAGGACAACATGATCATCAAGTTTTGTTCAAGTATCTCCAGTTTGGCTCTCATTCAAGTAAAAGAGAGGTAAACCAAATATTGGGAGAGGCAGAAAACGGACAGAAGTGAACTGTGCTGCAAGCAACTGTGTTTGGTATGCATGTGAGAGTCTATATTCAGCTGACGGATCCTTTTACATTCAC
The DNA here is from genome assembly GCA_018155175.1 of Sinocyclocheilus anophthalmus. NCBI lineage: Eukaryota > Metazoa > Chordata > Actinopteri > Cypriniformes > Cyprinidae > Sinocyclocheilus > Sinocyclocheilus anophthalmus. The sequence goes on from JADLZN010004928.1 coordinate 224,901, forward strand.
TCACACTCACACTCACACTCCAACACACACACAACACACGCACGCATGCACGCACGCACGCACGCACACACACACACACACACACACTGGAGTGTTTAACTCTTGTGTTGAGGAGAGGTGATGCTCTTCCCATCTGAGTTTTCCGGAGAAAGACACAGAAGCTCTTAAACTCTTAAACTGTGTCACTCCCTCTGCTGCTATTAACCTACCACACTCCCCTCACACACTTTCCACAGCCCTGTGTGTGTGTGTGTGTGGTGTGGTGTGTGTGTGTGTGTGTGTGTGTGTGTGGGGTGTGTGTCTGTGTGTTCGTTGGGAGGATTTAGATTAGCTGTAAGTAGATTCCTCCTTTTCCTTTCCATCTTTCTCATTTCAGAGTTATGAGGCCATACATCCAAAAGAACGGGACGCATTCCAGAGCTCTGTCTCTCTCTTTTTGTCTCTCACTATTAAAAAGATTTCAACCACAAACTAGATTTTCACATTTTCTGAAGCTATTTGCAAAACTCACCATCAGCATGATGCTATGGTGTTCTAAATGGTTGCTAAGGTGCTTTGAGTAGTTGCTATGGCATTGCGAAGTACTAGTTATGGCAAATTTGGATGGTTGTTGACAGATAGGTGTTGTTATTGTTAGATAAAACTAAAACAAAAACTATTAAAATGAGTTTTCATTAATTGAAATAAAGATAAAAAAACAAATAGAAATTAGAAATAGTTATTGGCAACTAACTAAAATAATAGCGGAAGTGATAAAATTACCACAACTAAAATAAAAATAAAGCTAAATAGAAATGCAAAACAAAAACTAGTAACCATGACAAAATTTAAAAACTTAAACCAAAATTACAATGAAAACGGTTGACAGTGTTGTTATTGTTAACTAAAACTGAACCCAAAACTATTACAAATCAGTTTGATGCAAATTAATCTGAAATAAAAATAAAACTGAAATAAAAATAAGTTGAAGTAATAAAATTACAAAAAAATTAAAAACTGAAAAGAATTAAGATAAATAGAATTTAAAAAATGACAAATACATTAATTAATAAAACTAACAATAAAGTTAAAAAAAATAAAATCTGAAACATAAAAATATAAAAAATACAAATACATGAATAAAACTAACAAGAAAAATGAAAACTAAAACAACCAAAAATAAAATCTAAAACATATAAAAATAGTATAAAAATAGAATTCTAATAAAAATTACAATAAATACTTAAATAGTATATAAATACTAAAATAAAAAGAGATTGTAGAGATTGCTATGTGAAAGACAATTATTGCCAAAGTTGTGGGGTGTGTTCAAATCCTTAAAAGGTTCACCATAAAATGAAAAGAATTATATGATCTATAATTATAGATGTATTATATTATATTATATATCTTCTTTTGTGTAGAGAAGAAAGAAAGTGGGTTCCGATTTGGAATGAAATGAGAGGGGTTAGCAAAGCAAAATGCATAAATGTAAAGGTAATGATGACAGAATTTAAATTTTTGGCTCAACAATCTCTTTAGCACTTAGTAGGAGCAACAATGATGTTTTAACAAACACCACTAAATACCACACCACTCAAAACCCACAGTAAACATACTCACACACACACACACACACACACACACACACACACAAAACACACCACACACACACACACACAAATGAACCCACAAATGACTCACTTGGTTTTGACTGCCCTAAAGCTAACTAAACGCCCAGCATTAGCGAGCTGATCTCAAGCGTGACATCGCGCAGGAAAGACCAAACCCCAAAACACTGAGTCACTAAATCCACTTTAATGAGGAGGAGAGGATGACAGGAACAAGCACTGGAGAAAAATCATTTCTTAAGGATCAGATACCATCTGACATGCCCACACACACACACAGCCCCGCTTTCAGAGACCTTTAATCAGTGAAGATTACCAATGAAAACAGGGCAGGACACCAAAGCAGCCAAAACCCCATGAGAATGCTCGTCTTCACAACAGTCACAGCTCTTCCGCTGATTAATGCACCCTAACTAGGGATCTGCGTACCCTTAGACTGATTTGTAAAGGTAAAAGCAAGTCAATTTTATTTTATCCCAGTGTATCCCATTGAAAATAACTCTTAAACGCCAAATCAATTCCCAAATTTGAATGGAGGTAGAAAAGAGGACACAGAATTGCAAATAAATGTTTGCACAGACCAAAAAAACTAAACAAATTTATTAATGTAAGTAGAACTTAAACGATTTCATATTCCAAGAAATTCAACTGAATTTTTATCTAGAAAAGCAAAGGTTGCTGACAGAGTCTTTGAACGATAGCCTGAAAAGTTAAAAACTTTTTTTTTAAATAACAAACAAAAAAACTTATAGTTTTATAGGCCAGATAGAACGATAGATAGAACGACAGAATGATAGAAAGAACTATAGAACGATAGAACGATAGATAGATAGATAGATAGATAGATAGATAGATAGATAGATAGATAGTAGAAGATAGATAGAAGATAGACTAGATAGATAGAACGATAGATAGATGATGGATGGATGGATGATAGGATAGATAGATAGATAGATAGATAGATAAACTATAGATAAAACTATAGATAAATAGATAGATAGATAAAATATAGATAGATAGATAAAACAATAGATATCTAGATAGATAGATAGATAGATAGATAGATAGATAGATAGATAGATAGATAGATAGATAGATAGATAGATAGATAGATAGGATCATCAAAAACATCAGACTGTGTTTGCCTAGCAGAACATCAGACACATTTAGAAGCAACATTCACTCAAATTCACTGAAGCTCCCACACATCAAAATACAGGAATATTACGACCACTGACTGCTTCACTCAAGACCAACTTCACAACTGCAAAACTTTGGAGTACAACAGATTTCATGCTTTGAGAATCTAGGTCAAGAAATAGAGTGGCTTTGCTTTTCAGATGCAAAAACAGACCATTTTCTATCTTCTATCAAAATGATGACAAGCTATTAAAGGTTCAGCGGTGCGAGAGACGTGCTTGACTCTGGGCTCTGACTGAGTGTTTTACAGATGCAGGAGAGGAGGTAATTGATATGTGTGTGAGTGAGTGACACGTGTGACAGACGTAAACCACCACACACACACACACACACTCACAGAGCTCCTGTCAGACTGATCATCAGCGGGAGGCGGCGAACACTCTTCACATGCAGAAGTTGTTTGCACGTGTGTCTGTGTGATTGTGCATGCTGTAATTGAGATACTCTGTGAAACTCCTTGATGAGATTGACAGACAGTACGTGTGCATTAATTAGCGAGGTGAGATGCAAACTGTTAAAGTGTCATTAAGACAAACTTCAGCACAAACAACATCCTGAGATCTTGCTAATTTTTCAGGGTGAAACTGATCAAAATAACATAATTAATTATATATGATAGTTTACCCTAAAGTAGATACATTTACTTTTTAGTGCTTTCAAACGATTAATCGCGATTAATCACTCCCAAAATAAAAGTTTTTGTTTACATAATATATGTGTGTTCTGTGTATATTTATTATGTACATATAAATACACACACATGCATGTATATATTTAAGAAAAATATGTTACATTTATACATTAAATATATTTATATATAATATAAAAAATAATAATATAAATATATAAATGTATACACACGTAAATATTTTCAAAATATATACATGCATGTATGTGTATTTATACATATACATAATAAATATACACATACACACACATATATTATGTAAACAAAAAAACTATAATTTTGAATGCGATTAATCGTGATTAATCGTTTGACAGCACTACTTTTTAGCAGCTAATTTGTAATATATATATAACAATCACATTAAACAATAACTAAGTAATCACACATGTATTTTCTGAAATTAATCCCGATTAATCCCACCTAACATTAAAAATACTTTTACATTGCAATAATTTCTCATTCAATCTTCAAATTAATGTAGAACCAACATAAAGAAAATGTTTGTATTTGTATAATGGCATCTTTTTTATGACTGAAGGCCGGTATCACTGATACCAATACTACTTATGTCTCTATGAAATAGTTTTCCCCCAGGTATTTAACCATTGATTAGCCATTCAACATTACAAGAGCTATCAATTTTAACATTTATTAGACCTTAAAAAATAACTTTTAATTTAAGTGAACTTAAAACAATCTTCACATAAACCAATTATAATAAATATTAATTTTTAATTACCTGTACCGTTCAGCAATAGGAAATATACAGAAGTTGAAGAAAGTTATCAAACACTAAATTTTAATTAAATATAGATGACTCCTTAAAGCTACAAAAATGATTGATTTCCTCTTTTTTCTTTTGATCTTTGATTAACAGAAATCACAGCAGCTGGTTATTAGGTTATTTGGGCTGCTATTTCTTTAAAGGTGTCCTATTATGCTTTTTCACTTTTTAGTGTGTATTTTTAGTGTGTATGTTTGGGCATAAAAAACTTTCTAGAAAGTTACAAATCTCAAAGTCAACTCCAAAGGGAGATATTTAGTTTTTAAAAAAAAATCAATTTTCAAGAACTACAACAAACGGCTCATTTGGACTACAGCGTTTGGTTTCCGGGCTGTGTGATATCACAAAGCGGCTCATCCCGCTACAGAATCGAATGGTTGGGGGGGTGGGGGGTGCTTCTCGTCCGGTGTTCGACCTCTTGAAACGCTGTTTTTTTTTTTCACCTCCGTGCCCAAACGTCTTTGCTTGTGCTTCCGAAAGCGGATGATGTCAGGAAACAGTGGTTGCAATTAATTTTTTAACTCTGTTCCTGAGCATTATAACCCCAATTTGCTATTGTGTGCTACGCATTTTACTTAGGACAGCTTTCACATCACGAGTGAGAAGTGCCAGATTCGCCAAAAGCTTTTGTTGAAAGACGGAGCAAGGGCGGGGCAGTACTGAAACACTGTCTAAGCTGTTCGCCATCACAACGCACTGGGGCAGCTAACCAATCACAACACATTTTGTTCTTCGGAAGGTGGACCTTCATCAAAGCCGGAAATAATCGAGCCGTTTATGCCAGGCTGGAGAGAAAGGTATTTTAATAATGTAAATTAAGTGAAAAAATGCGTTTTTCGAACCACCAAGCATGAGAGCATGTTCTCGTACACCCCCAAAACAAAATCAAGACTTAGAATAAAGGACCCCTTTAAGAGATGCAGACTGCTGAAAGGACGCGGATCGGACACGCATTCTTTACCTATTCTGACCAACTTCAGGTCTTAAAGTCTCTACTAAATGAACTGATTTGAATGGGTGTGTTGATGAGGGAGACAGTGCTGGGCTGTTCCAGGACAGTTTGGAAAACCACTGCATTTCAGAGACAGAGAAACGTGACTCATATAACAAATACATAAATACAGACATGCAGTTTTAAGGCAGCTTTAATTGCCTTTTTGGGACTAAAATCTGCCTTAAAGCCCGCGGATTTCATACACACAACAAACACACAGCACGCACATTAAGCATAAGGATATATAAGATAGGCTATATAGTTTATAGTATATTAAAAATGCTAAATTATCAAAAATTATTACATGAATAAATGTATATAATTATTATCTCATTAAACGTCTATGCCTTAAAGCAGAAGATAGGATTAGCCCCTAGCTCCGCCCCTGTGTTAACTGCGTTAAATATTTTTAACTCTGTTAAACTGGGAAAATTAATTGCCTGCATTAACGTGCTAATTTTGACACCACTAATATATATAGAGATATATATATATATATATACACACAAACATACATATATATATATATATATATATGTGTGTTGTGTGTGTGTGTGTGTGTGGTCTGTGTGTTCTATATAGATATAATATATATAGATAGTGTATTATCATTAATAAATAATAAAATCTAATATATTATACAATATTAATATAGCCTTTTTGCAAATCATGCTTACTTTAACGTACTGTTTCAGTAGGAAATATATCAATGCAAAAAAAATGAAAACTATGTCAAGGGATGTAGAGTATGATACTATGAGCATGCCTGGATTTTTATGTATTTATTTTTTAATGGAATTGAAGAAGACCTTAAAATATTTTAATACAAATTTAAAATCATTGAGGAGGCTGTGAGGTGTGCACTGTTAATGTGAAGGACGGGTGAAAATCTGCAGAGCTTTTTGCAAAGTTGTGGGCATGAGACAGATTATGAGTCACCGCTAAAACACATCTGAACAGACCATACTGCAATTTATCACAGCTGGACCTGGTATTATGAGGGATATTAAGTTCAATGGAGACTGCGGCAAAGCTTCCAAAAGAAAAGCGGTGGCACTTTCCACAAATGGGGTACAAATAGGGCTCAACTCTTTTGAAAAAAAGTCAGCTTTGGTTCTGTTCTAAACTAAGGGTTCGTGCAAGGAGGTGCTTTACCTCAGAAAATGGTATTGGTCCGCATCAGGGAGGGTCAAGCTGTAATTTACATGTGCATAAATATAATCCACGTAAAGATCAGTGCAAAGTCTGTGAAAATTGAAAGAGATTATTCACTTCCTGACAAGCTGTAGAAAGTGTCAGGATTGTGTTGATTGCTGTGTGTCACAGTTTTACGGAATAAAAGCAGCATTGTTGGAGTTATTTTATGTTGTACAACGCATTATTTGAGTAATGCTCTCATTATTTTAGTAATATTCAGAATTTTTTATTAATTAATTGTAGTTTTTAAAAAGGTCTATACAGTTGGTTAACCAGTTTGCCTAACATATGTAATCACCCTCTCCCCAAAGAATAAGAGATTTGTTGGAGATTACAAATTGTACTATTTTTATGTAAAATGATAGTTAGTGAAATAAACTGAGAGAAAAATATGTATATATCCAATATACAATATAGATAACGTAAAACAGATATAAACAACAATCAATCAAATTAATAAACAATCATATTTCAGTATGCAAATAAGGCAAGCACCGTCACAAAATAAGTCAAATGAAAATTTTCTAAATTCTATTTAAAGTTCCAGTATAGCTTAAAAAAATGAAAAACAAAGCACACCTAAGACTAAAATGATCTACAAAACAACTTTTGAATGGAGATTGTACAAGTTGTTTTTGTTAAATTAATTGCTTAAAGGTGTTGAAAAGAAGAAGAAAAAGAAGTTGCAAGTGCTGTAATGAGGCATTCACACCCTGTCGAAATTACAGTAATTATGAGTTTCCAGCTAGTAAAAAAAGGTTCATTCATGTCTCCGTCAAACTTATAATTACAAGCTGGAAACTTTTTAATGAATTTTATGAAAGCTCTTCTCCCACTTGACCGTGGTCAAGCCTGCCAAAAAAAAAAAAACCTTCCCAGAAACTGCAGCGTGCAAGCCGCTAGTTACACAAGTGTTTATTGTTTCTTTTTAAATGGGCATGAAAAGAAATCTCACTGTATCTACTTTCTAAATGCATATTATAGATCTTATTGTGAACAATTCGTATGTGCATGTGTTTCATTTTTTATTTTAATGGTTAATAAAAATGTAATAACTACTCTCTAAAAAATGCTGGGTTAAAAAGAGACAAACCCAGCTATTGGGTTGTTTTGACCCAGCAGTTGGGTTCAAAAAGGGACAACCCCAGCGATTGGATTGTTTTGACCCAGCTATTGAGTTGTTTTGACCCAGCGGTTGGGTTCAAAAAGGGACAAACCCATGCAGTGGGTGTTTTGACCCCGCAGCAGTCTGGGTTCAAAACGGACAAAACCCAGCCTATGGTTGTTTTGACCCCAGCAGTGGGTCAAAAAGGACAAAACCCAGCTTTTGGCTGTTTGACCAGCTATGAGTTGCTTTGACCAGCGGTTGGGTACAAAAAGGGACAAACCCAGCTATTGGGTTGTTTTGACCCAGCAGTTGGGTTCAAAAAGGGACAAACCCAGCTTTTGGATTGTTTTGACCCAGCTATTGAGTTGTTTTGACCCAGCGGTTGGGTTCAAAAAGGGACAAACCCAGCTATTGGGTTGTTTTGACCCAGCGGTTGGGTTCAAAAAGGGACAAACCCAGTTCTTAGGTTGTTTCGACTCCAGAGGTGGGGTTCAAAAAGGGACAAAACCCAGCTATGGGTGTTTTGACCCAGGGGTTGGTTCAAAAGGGACCAACCAGCATGGGTTGTTTTGGCCCCAGAAGTTGGGTTCAAAAAAGGGACACCCCAGCCTATTGGGTTGTTTTGACCCAGCTTTTGGGTTGTTTTGACTCAGCGGTTGGGTTCAAAAAGGGACAAACCCAGCTATTGGGTTGTTTTAACAGGCAGGGGTTCAAAAAAGGGCCAAACCAGCTTTTGGGTTGTTTTGACCCAGCTATTGGGTTGTTTTGACCAGCGGTTGGGTTGTTTTGAACCAGCTGTTGGGTTTTTTTGACCCAGCGGTTGGGTTCAAAAAGGGACAAACCCAGCTATTAGGTTGTTTTAACCCAGCTATTGGGTTGGAGTTCAAAAAGGGACAAAGCCAGTATGGGGTTGTGTTTGAACCACCGCGGGTTGGGTGTTGTGAATATATGTAAACCCAGCATTTTTTAGAGTGTAATTACAATATTTAAAAAAAATGTATTGTTAGTTTTTATTGTAAAATTTGTTTATTTTAAATTTGACAAATGTTAAAATAAAATATTGATTTAATATTACATGTATTTTGAATATTTTTACTATAAATTCATATTATTGTATTATATTATATAATCATTATATTGTATTATATAATTAATATTATGTTTATTCAATTTAATATTAACTTTAATTTTAATGTAAATAAAAAACAATCAAACAAAAAGTATGTTACCGAATACTTGTTTGTATTCACATTTGTTTTTTGGTGCGCTTTTTACCTTCACAGTCTATGACCTTCTTTGTAACTTTCCATCTATTTGTATTATTATGGCTATACTTTTTGGACTTTTTTAGGAATGGATTGTGCTTTCATCGTTTTTAGTTTTAGGTAATTTTAGACGTCCCCTCTTTTCCCCCCTTAATTTTACATTTTATATTAATTAATTATTAGATTAAACAACACAAGTAACACCAAACTCACCATAGACGATCACTGTAGCCGTGGTGCTTCGTCTCTTAGCAACGATGTTCTTAGCGACGCAGGTGTAGTTAGCGGTGTCAGAAAGCCGCGCCTGTTTGATGATCAGGTTATGATCGATGGTGATGTAGAAATTCCGATCGTCTGCAGGATCAATAATCTCTTCGTTCTTCAGCCATTCCACCTGCACAGAGACAGACAGACGAGAAGACATTAGTGAAATCTGTACGGCTGCACCTGATGGCCTGTTCCGGGACACGTAATATCAGGACGTCCTCATGCAATATCTGCCCCGTGCACGCATTCATCCGCCTATGCGTCTGCAATTATCAAACGATTTAATTAGCTTCAAAGCTAACTCCTCAGGGCAGCAACTGACTCAGAGCTTGAGCAATTTTGTAAAACGATAGCACACATTTTAGAAAAAGAACATTGCGGAGACATTAAAAGGAAATTGCATGCAGGCAAAAGACTTGTGAGGATATTTTTAGACACAGTGTTTAATCACAAAAGTGGCCTGCTAATATCTCCAGAAAACATTGAGGGAGAAACAGGAAGTGGCTGGTGGTTTATCTTGAAGAGCATCTCGAGGACGTCAAAATCAAAGGAATTTGAACAGAAGGCAGTTCAACACACAACTGACTCTTCACTAAGCCCCGCCCTAAACACATTACTGCACAATCATATCTCGACCAATCAACTGTTGCTGACTGTCATTTTCTTACACATTTTTAATGTGTAAGTTTTAATGTCTAAAGAGGATCTGCATATTTTGAACAGAATTTTACAGAAATTATGAGATATACTACAATGAATAAATAAAATAAAAAAGTGAGAAAATAAAAAATGATTTGCCTTTATTCAGAATAACACAAAATAACTCTAATAAGCAGATACATATTGGATAAAATAGTCAATTTTAAGTGGATCATTTTTTTAACAATTCTATTACTTATAATCAGAATGAAATACTGAATGAAACATATACATGTGTATGTTTATATGTTATGTACCTGTATATGTGTGTGTGTATTACACAAAGAAATGTTTCTTGAGCAGCAAATCATCATATTCGAATGATTTCTGAAGGATCGTGTGACACTGAAGGCTGGAGTAATGATGCTGAAAATTCAGCTTTGCATCACAGGAATTAAATTAAATTTGAATAAACATTCAAATAAAAATCAGCCATTTAAATTGTATTAATATTTCACAATATTACTGTTTTTATGGTGGTTTTTTTAATCAAATAAATGCAGCCTCGGTGAGCAAAGAAACACTATACATTCTCATGACTATTTTGAGTTAACTGCAGTGCATTCTGGGATTGTTTTATAGATGCATTGCTCAAAATTGGTCCGAAATTAGGTTTCTTACAGGGTAGTGTCATTATGCTCCCTAAAGTGTGGAACAGCCAAGTCAATGATGCCTTAAAATGCTGCCTAGTTAGGCAGCTCACTAGGTTTTACAGCAGAGATTCTCCACACATATTTCTCCAAATGCAGAAATAGTTGAAAAGTCATTAGCCCTGCCGCTCAACAGGAAAGTAGCCTTCGCATTACAAGCTGCTCACATTTACATCTGATGCATTAATACTAGAGCATGTCAATCAGGCGAGCGAGACGCAGACGTGTGTGTGTGTTTGCGTGTGTAAATGTGTCACAGCGGTGTACCTGCAGCTCGTCTGGAGGGAATAGAGTAAAAATATCACCCTCTCATTGGCTCAGCAGGGGGGAAACTCACCCAATCAGCTGCTCACGCTCTCCAGCTGTGACATTAGCACTTGCACGTGCATGCACACTTCCCTATGCATTTTAGCTCATTACATCTAGCAAAGGTAACCCAACTCCCAGCTGTCAAACCAAACCCTCAGATTACTGTATTCGGTGCTATTGTCACCTCCACACACGCACACATCTTTCTACAATAGCAATAGCAGAAAATGAGCACCTGCACGGGTCACGGGTTCACATCACACACACACAAAACACACACACACACACACACACAAACACAAACACACACACACACACAAACAAACACACACATACGTGTGAGCTCTTGCATGTGATAGTTGTTCTCAATATGCTCGTATCGTCATCACGCTGTGCTTGTTAGAGAGCATTTTGTTGTATACAACACCTGTTTCAAATATTCATCTACAACTCCACCTGAATCAAGCTCGGAAAACAGCGTACACAGTTCTGTAGATGTAAAACATGAGCGCACGCATACAGCAGTGAAAAAAATACACTGAAAAAAGGAGAAAAGTTGATGAATATAAAATGAAGGATATTACATATACATATATAGATACATATTTCGGATTAGCACTTTGTCAATCACCTAAACATAATGATTTTAAGTCTATGGTGTATTGCATTACGTACTTGATGATTCAAAACTAAACACACATAAGAACTTTAATTATTTTCATGCTCCCCCAATTTTATTAATTATAAAATAACATTAACTGAAAATCAAATTAAACTTATTCTTAGCTATGTTGCCAAGGCAACATTTATCATTTTAAGTTTTAGTAGAAGTACTAAAATAACAAAACAATTTTTTTTAAAATAATATTAAAATGGCAAAGACCTCGTTAACAAAAAAAATGAAAATAAAATTGTATTCAAAATATGAACAAAAACTATAAGAACATATGTCAAATATTGAGAAATTGCACAAAGGCATGTTTACTTTCAATCCAACATTATCACTCAAATTGCTATGCTGAAACTATAATTTCTTTTAAAAAAAAAGAAGTATAAATAAAAACAAAATAATGTAAAGAGAAGCATTTTTATAGTGGTGACTAAGACATTTGGAAGATACATACACGACTACTAGTAAAAAGTTTGCACGACACATGATAAATGCAGGTTTTTATGTTCTTACCTTTAGCATCTAAATACATTTCACTTGGTGTAAACCGGTGTTACTTAGTTATGCCTATTATAGGTTTTTATATGTATATTTTTTTATTACGTTTAGTTCAGTATTTTGTAGTTTTAGTTATTTTCGTAATTAACTTCAGCTAGTTGCCCAAGGGCAATGTTAAGTTAGCTCCACTCTCCCGCAGTGATAGATCTAACTCAGTCTGACGTAATGACATCATTATCACACGGCGCAGCAGATTGGTTCTTTCCTGTATTGGTAGCCAATGAGCTCGGTGCTCAAAATTCAAATATATGACTAGTGCTTGCGTAGCAGTTGCAGCTTGCTTCAGAAAACCTCCACCTTCCCCAGCTCCAACTGTATAGATCTGCTACGAGGTGATTCATGTATGCTATATGGGGGTTATTTCATGTATGTTATATTTGCAGCAGCAATATTTCTTACATGCTCACAGCTCACACAATGTGTATGTATTGTCAGTAGCAAGTAGCAAGTCTCTGTACTTGCTCTGCCGCAGCAAGCAGCAGCGTAGCAGATCTATTCTGGAGCCCTGACCAAATACATTAACATTATCATGTACATTCTACAATCTGATAATCCATCCGAGAGGTGTCAGGACAGAACTATGTAATGGCTGCAAACAGCAGCTGTTGTATAAGAAGAGAAAGAAGAGAGAGCAAAAAGCACAGGGCTTCCTTGTCGGACTTGGGTCAGAGAATACTGGTAAGCTGGCGGACAAGGGCTGGCTAGGGCGTATTGAGGCCGTGCAGGGCATACTGATTCGCATTTGGAAACGGATAAATGCCGTGTGAATAAGGGGTTGTTTTCTAATTAAATGACAAAATTCTTAAGGGTGTCTAATTATTATTATTATTTGTATTTTTTTTTACATTTTACGGCTCACAAATCTCCAGCATGCCCGAAAACACGGTATACGTACAACCATATTCTATCGAATCAGTATTATTAATTTTAAAAAAGGTTTAATTATGAGTGAAACACCTTTTACGAATCACAACAGGAACGATAAAAGTGATCAATTTCTAATTCGTCGGACATAATTTGCGGAATGTCATGGGTCGTATAGGAGCACAATATGTGAGCACATGATGACCTAATACAATCAAGCGAATTATTAAAAGTAAGTTTCAAGCCTTTCATTTGTGACATTAATGTGACTATAGTGCCAAAATATGTGTTAGAACTAGGCCTATAACACTCAACAATAAGCCACCTTTTCAATCGTTTTATGTTTAGGCACCCGCATTAAATGTAATTAAACATTCCAAGGGAAGATCCTACATTTTGTAGGATTTCTAGGCGTTTTTCATGTCGCAGTTTTAGCCTATTAATCTTGATTTCTCACTACTTATTTTGTTCAAGGTTTTTATTTAATTATTTTTATGGTGTGAGTCAGTTGCGACGTGAATAGAGTCTTATGAACTTGTACAGAGGACCAACAGCCAAGGTCAGGATTTTTCGTTCAAAAACTTTCATTAGCCTGTAGAATGAAATTAGAATGAGCTGTAGAATGAATTTCATTCTTGAAATGAAAGCCCCTTAATACAACATAAGGACATAGTGTAATTTTAATGGTTTCCATAATGACTGTTTAATAACCATAACATGCAGAAAGAGCCTTTGTGTAAATTTAATTCTTTTTTTATTTTTGATGTGTTGGGCTGCAGCCTACGACTATCCCATGCTTTGAAATTAACCCTCACTGTAAATTTTCTAATGATTTTTTAAGGATGTTATAAAGTTATAGTTGTTTTATTCATTATAAAAATATTTTTAATGGTAGTTTTAGTATTAGTTTTAGTTCAGGATAATAACCCTGTTGTAAAAATATAAATTGTGTCTAAATAAGCTGTACTTCCGTATGAATTATTTTACCAAACTGAATTAAGGATGAGTTGGAGCAGAAAGAAAGAAAAGAAGCCTGTATGAGAACTACTTCAATACTGCAGGAAAAGCATCTAAAGCATAAATTCTTTACTCTATTTGTGTTATTTCATAGAAATATTTGTTAAGCAGCATCATTATTATGAATGCACAGAATTAAGGCTAAAAAATTAATATACATCCCTAACCATAAAACGTAAACTTTGTTGTGAAACCCATATAATTTGTGTTCCAGACATCAATGATTCCTTAAATCATGTGTGCTGCGTGTTGTGGAGAGCTGTGCTGTTACATTAGTGATCAGACAGGAAATCTGACGTCTGACGGATGAGAAAACAGGCTAAAAATGACTTGAATTGACTCTGAATCATATATAGAGACCAGACCACTCACATTTTCTTCAGAAGACATAATAAGAATGTAGTTTTGATGACTTAATCTAAACTGTGAAAATAACTAAACTCACTGAGTGAAAAGTGTGTCCAAACTTTGGACGAGTAGTGTACGCTCACCCGTGTGTAAAGCGCATGTTTGTAGTGCTCTCTCTTTGAGCGTGACTGACATTTGGTCCTTATCTCTCGCAGCCGTGTCTCTGTGAAGCTCACATTCGGCCCAATCACAGCTGTTTCTGGACGGCCTGATTTCTCTCTGCAGGGACTCGTCTGCTGATCAGGATGAAAGAGGCAGAGAGACACTCTTCACGCACCTGCTCATTTTCTCCTGTTGGTGTTTACCGCCAGAACAGAGTTCCTGTGCCCACCGGGCAAACGCAGAATCAACAACCAAACACACACAAACACACAAACCAATCAGGAAGTTTTGTGAAATATTTCACTATCTCTCAGATAATTGCTTTTTCTTCGTGCCAGAATAGATGTGTATTTATGCGTCCGTGTGTAGGTGATGGATATTAGATTTTTTTAAATAAACACTCTCCCCATCAAGAAGAAGTTTTTATTTAGGACATATCGATCTGAAGGCTGGGAAACTAGTGAATGCATAAATGTGCACGTGTGTGTTTCTGAAGCTTTAAACAACATTAATGGCGTTACTTTGAAGTAGGGATGCACTAATACTGGTGCCCAATACTGCGGTCCTGTACTCCTGTACTATGATACCAAAACAGATACCACACAGCGTGTGAACAGTGCAAAGTAACACTGACAACAGAACAACAGAGAGCAGAATGGAGTTATTAGCGATTAAGGATGTCTATGAAGTACATGTATGTAATTAATAATGTTAAACGTTCAATATTCATGCCTGTATAGTTGATGTGCGAGAGCTGATAGTGGATTGAGCATGCGGCATCACAGATGTGCAAGCTTGTCGACAAAAAATATCCCTTTCTCAGACATAACTGGAAAAGTGTGTCATTCGGTCGGATAAAAGTTATTAAGGTTACTTGATGCAGCGAGAGAGAGAGCGGGGGAGAGTGCGTGCACCTCTGTTGCATGATCTTGATTGCACATGCATCATTTAGATTAAAACTACATTGTAAAATATACAATTGTGCTCATAAGTTTACATACCCCTTGCAGAATGTGCAAAATGTTAATAATTGAAACAAAATAAGAGGGATCATGAAAATTGCATGCTATTTTTTATTTAGTACAGTCCTGAATAAGCTATTTCACATAATAGATGTTTACATATACTCCCACAAGACAAAATAATAACTGAATTCATAAAAATGACCCCATTCAAAAGTTTACATACCCTTGAATCTTAATACCGTGTGTCATTTCCTGGATGACCCATGACTTTTTTTAGTTTAACTGCCTGCTGTTCTTCAGAAAAATCCCCCAGCTCCTGCACATTCTTTGGTTTTCCAGCATCTTCTGCATATTTGAACCCTTTCCAACATTGACTGTATGATTTTGAAATCCATCTTTTACACTGAGGACAATTGAGGGACTCATGGAAAACATGTACTGATGCTCAAGAAGGCCACACAATGCATTAAGAGATGGGGGTGTCAGCAGCTGCTGCCACTGGAAACCTGTTCGGTCGAGGGACGAATCACATTACCTGCCTGACTGCATTGTGCCGACTCTAAAGTTTGGTGGAGGAGAAATAATGGCATGGGGCTGTTTTTCATAGGTTGGGCCTGGCTGCTTACTTCCAGTGGAGAAAAATCTTAAAGCTTCAGAATAACAAGACATTTTAGACAGTTTAGGGAGGGCCCAGCATAACTGTGCCCCAGTGCACAAAGCAAGGTCCATAAAGACATGGTTGGATGAGTTTGGTGTGGAAGATCTTGACTGGCCCACACAGAGCCCTGATCTCAACCCCATCAAACACCTTTGGAATGAACATGAATGGAGATATGTGAGCCAGGTCTTCTCATCCAACATCAGTGCCTGACTGCAAAAACGCTCTACTAGATGAACGAGCAACAAAATCCTTTCAGAAACACTCCAAAAACTTGTGGAAATCATTCCCAGAAGAGTGAAAACTGTTATAGCTGCAAAGAGGGACCAACTCCATATGTGACCCTGGAGCACAAAACCAATCTTAAGTCGCTGGGGTATATTTGTAGCAGTAGCCAAAAATACATTGTATGGGTCAAAATTATAGATTTTTCTTTTATGCCAAAAATCATTAGGATATTAAGTAAAGATCATGTTCCATAAATATATTTTGTAAATTTCTTACTGTAAATATATCAAAACTTCATTTTTGATTAGTAATATGCATTGCTAAGAACTTCATTTGGACAAATTTAAAGGCGATTCTCAATATTTACATTTTTTTTGCACCCTCAGATTCCAGATATTCAAATAGTTGTTATCTCGACCAAATATTGTCCTATCCTAACAAACCATACATCAATGGAAAGCTTACTCATTCAGATTTGATATGGTGTATAAATCTCAATTTCCAAAAATTGACCCTCATGACTGGTTTTGTGGTCCAGGGTCACATCTGTATTTAGAATGTATTGTATTAGAATAGATATGTATTTAGAGCCTAGAATCTATGCATTTAGAATATTTCTGACTATTTTCTTAACATTCAATATTTTTTGACCATTTAACTCTTGATAAAAGTACAGTTGAATGTATACTTAAGAGTTACACATTTATGGATACAAGGATGGATGCAGAGACAGCTAGACAGACATATAGATTTCATAAGATGTAATAAATTAAGCAATTCAGTAAGCTATTCCTCTTTCTGTCATTCCATTTCAGATTCCAATCACCCTCCTGTGTGTCACGGCCAATTCAATTCAAATTCACTCTCATGAATTGAAAGGGAGACGATTCTTCAATTCTGAATTTTGCATCCTGGAGTGAAGGTATTTGAACACTATCAGTGAAATCTGAGATTGTTTTATTCTCCCGTATAAACACATACGCTGCCAGCAATACCACAGAAAACTAATTTAAATCTTCTCCGCAGAACTCCATGTGTGCGAGGCCCAAAAACACAATAACACCTCTAATTCTGAAGCATCCTAAACCTTTTTAAACCCACATCTCTTTAGAAAGGAAAGCTGTGTCCTTTCATGAGCTCTGAAGATTGCACACAGTCTCGTTGCAGATTCAAGTAAGCGTAGTCAAGCCCTCGCAATCAAGGAATGCTCCATAGGGGAAATGAAGTGGGTGGCTGTAATACATAGGCTTCAGTGAAGGTACATGAAGCTGAGCTCCCAGCAGAGGCTTGTAAGAACTCACCAACGTCGCTAAAGTGCTCTACATCTGCACTAAGTGGGCTATCGTGAATTATGCAGCGTATTCAGAGATCGCGTTGATGATCAGCGTGTGCAGCTACTGTAATCTCACACACCTGAACCGCTTCATTCAGCCATTCTGTGGATGTCTTCATGCAGAGGACTGAAGAAACTGATGGAGAGTTTGGGTGTAATGAGAGGAACAATCCACCTCAGCTACAACTTCCACCTAGGTTATCGCTTAAAAGATGAGAGTGCCTTGGTCTCAGTATAGAAGTGCTAGTATAGCAGATGAAATATTAAAGGGGTCATATGATGTTGCTAAAAAGAACATTATTTTGTGTATTTGGTGTAATGAAATGTGTTTATGTGGTTTAAGGTTAAAAAAACACATTATTTTCCACATACTGTACATTATTGTTTCTGCTCTATCCCCCGCCTTTCTGAAACGCGTCGATTTTGTACCAAGCTCATCGGTCTGAAAAAGCGAGGTGTGCTCTGATTGGCCAGCGATCCAATGCATTGTGATTGGCCAAATACCTCAACCGTGAGACAGAAATGTTACGCCCCTACCATACTATGATGCCGGCCGGTAACCCATATGTGACGACACCGGGCTGACGACTCCGCTTCGTCCACGTTGAAAGCCGATCCGGTGATCCACAGCGCTAAGTTGATGTATTTCTTCAGTGACCAGCATGGATCAGCTCTAGTCATGACGAAGTGGATATCGTCCTCTTGTGGAAGACCAAACAAAGTAGTTTGCTTTCACAACGAAACACACCGCGCCTTCACGACATGGCGGCAACAACAAAACTACAGCAAGAAAAGTTACCCCTTTTTTCTTTGTGTGAACATTTGGACGGCATTATGCAAATCTTCCCACACAGTGACATAGAAATGTGGGGGCGTGTTAGAACGAGACATTTTAGGTAGGCGTGGCTGACTCTACTTTTATAAAGAATATCTCTTTGGATTTGATACTTTATTCTTTGCAACTTTACAGATCTTTTTTTTGCACCAAGAGCTTGTAACACTCCAAGAGAAAGGAAAAATTTAAACTGCATCATATGACCCCCTTAAGCACAACTCATAAGGATGGAAAATGCAAGCTTTCGTCTGCATCTAGGGTGTTTTCACACCTGTAGATCGATTGCTTTGTTCCAAAACGGGATCAAAATTATTACAATAGTGCTTGTCTTTTTTTGTTTTTTATTCTTGGTGTGGTTCGCTTTCACACGGCAAAGTTTCTAAAAGGACCAAATTTGTTAATACAAGTCACACGAGAGTAAACTGTTCTGTCATTGGTCAAAGTTCCACGGTTTATTTTACGGGATTCCAATTAGCTGTATCTGTCAGCATGGACAATCACGACCTTGCCGGGCTCTTGTTGGTGTTTTTTGTAGCTGTCGTTATACTAATTTATCATTTTGAGCAGGAGTCCAGGATTGATTGGGGAAACATTTTTAAAATGCACATACTAAAAAGAAGAGCAATAAGACGGCATTATAAAAAAAAAAAGTGCGCTTTAATTTTTGAATGACAAAGACGTGCTCTCCCACAGACATTCACAAGTTCATTTTAAAGTATTAGCAAAACAACAAAGCTAAAGCTTTTCACAGAACTTACGTAATTACATTATACATTGTGATATAGCCTGGTACGTTGGTTTGTTGGATCGGATTGCTTTCTCAACACAACTGAACCGCTCCAGAGTTAGTTTTCAATCAAGCCGAGACCACCTCTTTCAGGAGATCTCGGACCGATTGTTTTGGCGCGGACGCCCGGTGGATTGCCGTGTTCATATGCCAAACGAACCGTGCTAAGTGGGCGAAACGGCCAGTTCCGAAAAACCAGGCCATGTGTGAACACACCCTAAGCTGACTATCAATTCCCGAGTGACAGAACTAGCGCATCCTACCTGAGCACAGTAGTGTTAGCATGGTGTAGTGGGAAAAACCGCATATTTATCCTTTAAATCACCCCCTTTTCCCCCAGATAATTTCTATAGTATCAATCAAAACTGAAAAAAAGGAATAACAACGTAAGGAAGAATTTTAAGCAAAAAGTAAATAATAAAAAAAATAAAAATGACTATTGCCATATGCTATTATTCTTTTTTGTTTATTTATATTTTTTAGGGGTGGCAGCTTTTTTCGTTTTGGCAGTTCAGGTATTGGCCCCCAAGACTCCACTTTTTGATCAAAAACCAGTCTAACTGAACAGCAATATGATTATACTTTTAAATTCACTGTTTAAAATAAATATTTTAAAAATGTAATTTACCACCAAGCTATGTAAAGTAATTTGCTCACCAAGTGAATGCTTGCCTCGAAAGAAATCCCCCCCCCGCAACCGAAACTCAGGACCCCTGCACGATTCATGTTCCATTCAGTTTATTACCGTTTGCCATCCTATTATACTTTCCTCTTTAAAAAAATACTATGATGTCGGACTACCGAGTGACGGGACAAGATCACTGGATCTTCTTCATCTGCAGGGTTCTAATTTACATTCATTTTAAAACATTTGTTTACAGGAGATGCAAGTGATTATATTTATTTAAAATAATATTCATTTACAAAAGATACTATTTATTTTCTACTTTTCACATGACAATATTTTAAATGTATTTCGTTTGCAAGAGATGCTGGTTATTTTCTACTTTCGACACGGCAATATTCATTTATTTTGTTTGCAAAAAAGGAAGATAGAAAGGCACTGCTCATCAGAAAAGTAAAAATCCCACTAGAAATGTTGAGTTATTGACAGTAAAACACTTTGAATGAAACTATGAGGGCACAAATAAATAATAAATAAACAGTATCAGGTTTGATGTTAGGTCATCTCGCCAAGCCCTCTCACAAGACTGTATTCTTTATCAAAAATACAGTAAACTGAACAAACATCAATATGACATGTTATACAATTTTAAATACTGGTTCGTACTGTAATATATTTTAAAATGTAATTTGTTCCTGTGATCAAAGCTGAATTGTTTCGCATCCATGTACTCTTCGAGTGTAAAGTTTCTTCAGAATCTTTCAATATGCTGATTTGCTGCTCAAGAAAATTTCTTATTATTATCAATGCTGAAGACAGTTATATATTGTTGGTGGATTTTTATTCCGGATTCTTTGATGAAAGGAAAGGTTCAATAACAGCAATTATTTTGAAATCATGATGTATGATGATAAAAGGAACAAGTAAAAAATCTACGACCCCATAACTTTGAATTGTTGTGTATATTATCTGCAGGAGCTTGTGTCCCAATTTGCACATTGGTCACCAGCAAACCTGTCTATCTCTCTATAGAATAAACATGATGTCAGTATTCAGACTATATTTGGACATCTAATAAGACTCCAGCAGTGGAGGATATGAAGCACAAGCCAACGTTGTTATTACATAGACCTGGAATTTACTCTCACTTGAGCTCAACAACAATCAGTAGATGAACCACACACACACACACACACACACACACACAGCTTGTGTTTCACAGAAGAAAGAAAGTAATACAAGCGGGTGAAAAATTTATGAAAGATTTTTCATTTTAGAGAAAATTTAACTTCTATTTGTGAACTATGCCTTTATGCTGCTCTTAGTTTGATCTGCTATCTCTTCCGAATTCATCATGATAAATCATATTGGATCATCTGGAAATAATGTGTAATTCTAACAATCACGCCAGGCCACATTGAGCTGATTTCTTTTGTATCTACAGAAAGAAAGATAGTAAAAGTAGAATCAGTTTATGTCTCTTTCATCTTTTTGTGATCAGACGCCCCGGCTGACAGCCTCCTCCAGCAGTGTCGTCTGCGGGCCGCGGTGTGTGTGTGTGTGTGTGACACAGATATTTGAGGAACGCTGTGAAGAGATTTTTCTATTTTCACAGAGAACAGACAGAGAGATCCGCACTGGAATTCGCTCAGCTGGATGAACTCTTTTCATGAACTTCTTAGAGAAACAAAACCTTCATTCAAACATCACTTGGAAACGAATCCTACTATTACTAAAAATGACATGCAGAAATATATGAAAGGAAAATTATTTAAATCCAGTAGCAGTTTTTTTCCCCATAAGCCTGGAATGTTAATATTATGGAATAATTGAATCTTAAAAAATAAATCAGTACATTTGAATAATGATTAATCAATTATTTATTGATTTAAGTGTTGGTCAAACACTTCAAGCTATATTCTGCAACGCAGTCAACTCAACAAGGGAATATAGTGAAATATTATTCACAATGATAAACTAACTGTTTCTAATATAATATTTGTTAATCTAATTATTCCGTGATGGCAAAGCTGAATTTTATTACTCCAGTCTTCAGGGTCACATGATCCTTAGCCCTTCCACTACCAGCTACAGGTCAACTTTAACTCGTAAACACTGTCTACCTAAACCAGGACTGTACCAGGCCTGACGAGCCAGAACCCTTGAAAACCAACTAACACATTAAGACTATGAATATATACAAATACAAACCCAACAGTGGCTATGTGTTTAACAATATTGTTTAATGTCTGTTTGTTGATGGTAATATGTACTAGTGTTTCTGTGAATTGTGGGGACTTCCATAGACTTCTATTACTTTTATACTGACAAACAATATTTTCTATCCCCTAACCCAACCCTAACCCTAACCCTACTCTACGGAAAAGTTGCATTGTCTACCTTTAGATAAACTCATTTATATTTGTAATCTTTTTTTCACCTTCATGGGGACGTAGGCGGTCCCCACACTATCAACAATTTCAGGTTGTAAATCCTATGGACATTGGTCCTCACAATGTAGCCTAAACAAGTAACCACACACACACACACACACACACACAAAGGTTTACATTTGTGAAAAGTGGGGACATCCAATAGGCGTAATGGTTTTTATACTGTAAAGACCGTATATTCTATTGCCCTACACAAACCCTACACCTAAACCTACACCTTACAGGAAACTCTGTGCTATTTCAGATTTTCAATACACTCCATTGTGTGATTTATAAGCATTTTGAAAAGTGGGGGCATGGGGTAATGTCCTGAAAAGTCACTTTCTCCTTGTAATACCTGTCATACCTTTTTCATTATACACATTTAGGTCCTCATTTGTCACAAAAACGCACGCGCGCACACACACACACACAAGCACACACAAACACAAACACACACACACTGTAAGTTCTGTGTTTTGCCTGCTGGCATTAGCAGTTCAGTACCTAATTGGCACAATGCTGGTGTTAATAGTCAGTGAAAACTCGCAGCGACAGCCCCAAAACACACTGTATCTGGTCCACCAATGCAATGGGCGTGACTTGAACACGGTTTTTAGTGCAATGGATAACCCCCCCCCCCCCAAAAAAAAATCACACATTTTTCTATATTATATTCATTATTTGATTTGAAATTAGATCAGTTTTTACTTTTTGACATGAAAATAGTCCTGTAATGCTACTTAGCCAGCCTGACATGAAATAATAGTCAGAAAATCCATTAAAAAAATAGCACAGTTTATTGAACCCTGTGCGACAAAATAGTAAAAGAAAAAATCTATGGTGTGTGTTTTGTTTGTCTTGTGGTAGCTTATTTGATATATCAGGCTTTTATGGCTCATGATATAGTGAGAATATGGAGCTCATACTTGATGAGGAAAAAAACACCTCAATTTTATTCAGAGGCTCAAACTGAGCAAAAAATATAATTGGTGCATATGCTGTTTTTATGACCAAAAACGTACCTAAAATGCATATAAATATTAGTTGTCACTCTATATCTTCCAGTAATATGTTTTAGTTAGATGATATTTAAGTACTAAGTTTTATGATCAAAGTTCTGTAGTTATAATGCAAAGCAATACAGTGATGATTGAGAGATCTGATCATATTTGATACTTACATTTTAGCATGATTTTTTATAAAAATGATGTAAGGACAATCAAGTAAACCTAAGTTGCTTCAGTCTAATAAGTTTTCATCCCGAAATATTACTACTAACAATATAAAAGTTATTCTTCTGTTTACTATATAAAGATCAAGAAAGATTTCACAGCAAAAAGACACGTGAACCACAAGCTAAAGGTGGACGTTTGTACAATTACACTAAAAGGCCTTTTATTCGCTAAAAAAAGTATAAACTATCAATCAGACGACGGAAGGCACGTAGTAGATTGTGAACAACAACTAATTCAGCAAAGAATGATCAAAATGATATAGAAAAAGGTTATTAAATAGCATTAAATGTAATACAACGTAGCACATGACAGTTTAAAATGTATACAGTTACATTTTAAAAACAGTAGACATTTTTTGCGCAGTATGCTAGTCTTCCATTGAGAACACAGTCCTCAAATCTCTTTTTTTGTCATAAAGCTCCTTATATTCTGATCCTGATACTCTGATGTCTGATCAGCTTCCTGTTCCTGCTCAGGTCGGAGGTGTGTGTGTGAGATCAGAGCGTGTGTATCTGAAGAGCAAATGGCTGCGTGAATATTTCAGCAGATAAAGTCGTTCTGTCTGTTTCTTTTGTGTTGCCATCAAAGTTCTGCTGCCGACTTAAATAAAGACGCAAGAGTGGAAAAATTCCTCTGCGCAGTTGGGCGGATGGGAAATGTATCTTTTTTACACACACACACACACGGACACACGCACATACACACTCCCCAGATGAGGAGGGTTGGGGGTGGGAACAGACAGAACTGGGCCATCAGAGCATGTCACTGAGGCCCAAAGCTATATATACCTTTCACACACACACACACACACACACACACACACACACACACACACACACACACACACAGTGGACACTTTGTTCATGTGATAAGTGCATTAAATCAGCTATTAATTACTGCTGTTTGCTTAGGCAAGCGTCACTATTAGTTTTTCTTCTCAGACAAGAACAATTTCTCAAATCCCAAATTATTTTTTTTACATTTTTTCTGATTAGACACATGGTTTTCAACAATCTATCGATCTATCTTATCTATCTATCTATCTATTTATTATCTATCTATCGATTACGTAGGGGAAAGATTTATTTGTAGCTATAATTATTTCTCTTTAGAAATTTTACAAGAAATATTTGAAACAAAGATGGTGTGTAATGATGTCTCCGCTGAGTTATGAAAGAGCAACTTTTGAGCAATAAGAGAAGAGAGGAGAACAGAGGAGAAATGAGACGAGAGCTGTATTGAGCTGTTGTTGTGCTGTGTGAGGGGAGAGACGGTCATTAATCACAACACAGATGCACCGAGAACCTCCAGAGATCACAAACTCCACAGAGACACACACACACACACACACACACAACACACACTGCAGTCGGTGTGAACATTGATATCATCCCTCTTCTTTGTTATATTATTGTCTGCAGGCAAGTCGCTTAAGAACGCATCGTAAAACAATAATCGAACACGAAGAAAAAAAAGCCATAGGAAAAATATCCTTCTTTACATTATGGTGTTGCGATAGGAATCCCTTAAAGGCCTCGTATTATTTTTCCTTGATCTCTTGAAAAGAAAGAATTCACCGTGTATGAACATACTGTAACTTTCAGAACTCAAAATTCCAAAAAACACACTAAAGCTAAAATACCGGACTGTTTCATGAATCTGTTACAATATAATGGATTTGTAAAACTATATTGCACCCTATTATTAATTTTACATTCAAAGAGGCAGTTTCCACTCTTAAAAGTGCAATAGCGTTGAATTGTTAGAAAGCGTGTACAAGTTAATAAACCATGGCCACGTAATAGCCCTGAAAAAATCAATAACAAGTGTGATAAAAGTATTTAATTATATAGATATTTCAAATAGACGTATATTAATAATTTGTATTATATGTATTATGATAAATAAAAAAAAATGAATAAATTTACTATCTATTGTATATAATAATAAATAATAATATAATTACAAAAATATTAATATACTATTATAATGTCTCAACACATGCATATAGTCAAACTAATTATAAAAATGATAAAAAAAGTTGGACAAATTAATGCAAAATTAGAAATTTGAATGAATAATTCATGCTCTCTGACATGTATGTAATTTTAGCAATAATCATTCCAAATAAAGCTTTTCTCAGCAAATTAATCGAGATACTTAATCAGTAAGTATATTGTGTAATTAATTCATTTTGGTTTGATTAATAATTGACAGCACTTTTTAGGTATATATTTTAATATTAACAGAGAAATGTACTCAAGTAGCCTGATCTTATGGACTGGTTGTGTTTATGAATGGATAGGGGGATAAAAAAACAGAAAGGAAGAGTGAAAAAACGTGAGGGCAGGAGAATGAAAGTGTGTTGAGATAAATGACAGCTGCAGACAGCAGGGCCAGATTTGCGGTTACGGGTCATCATGGAGATCAGGTGTGTTTAGCGTGTGCAATTCGTCCCTTGAGTCCTGCATAATGAACACACACTTCCCCACGAACGCCACATGGTAAAGTACTACAGTACTCTCACACACACACACACACACACTGAAACACTTCCTCCTGACCTCTGCGCTCACTTGAGAGCTTAAACACACCTCACACACACTCAGCTTCACCTTGCCAACTTTAATGCTTCTTTTAGTTTAAGCAAAGAACGCTGCTCTTGTCAAGAAACATTTTTGCCCCTATCAATATTGATTTTAAGTGCAAACAATTGAATAAATGTTCCAGTTGATGTTATTTCTGCTATATAAAATTATAAAATGTATGTTATTTGATGTGTAAAGCTGGTTTTTCTTGTTTTTTGTTACAATGGAAATCTGTTATTAAACAGGTTAATTAGCATTTCAGCACAATATAAAAAAACATATTGTCACGCTGTTCAGGGAGCACGCTGGAGGCACGAAGAAATGTTAAACAGTCTTTAATCAAGGAAACACTGGGAATAATCCACAACAGGAGCTTGAGCAACACACGTAGAAAACAAGTAGACCCGACAGAGACAGACTGCACAGACTAAGACTTAAATACAGGGAAAGATTGGGGAAACACAGGTGCATAGGATCCTAATCAAACTAAACGAGGACAGGAACATGACCAAATAAGGAAAAAACCGGAAAGAATAGGGCAAACGGGCCATAATCCTAACACATATGTGTCAGCCTTAGTTTGGAGGGGAAAAAATCACAAATAATAATTTATATTAATTATAAATTTTAGATACAATTGTGTAGATAAAAACTTTTTTCCAGTTAAATGTTACACTTTACAATTGTTAACTGTCACAATAATAATCATTTAAAAAAGGTCTTGAGCGCAAAGTGCATAGCTGACTGATTTCTGAGGATCATGTGACACGAAGCTGTAAGTAAAATGAAAAAACAATCCTGAAACTCGCTTGCACCCCACAGAAATAATTTCACTTATGAATTCCAATAGGAAAGCAGTGGTTGAAATGTATAAGTTTAGCACACATGTTATACACTAATAATGCAGCCTTGTAAGCAGAAGAGTTTCCTCAAAAGCATTTAATTACTTACAGATCCAAATGTATTTATATATCTATTATATAAATATAGCTAGATATATATATAAGTGGGCCGGACGTATTCATGTGTGGCCCCCTTACATTTTCTCACTCTTGTTAATTGCCAGCCATTTGCTAAAAATCTTTCAGTTAAATTTCCTCATTAATGTAAACACAGCACTCCATATTGACAGAAAAATACAGAATTTTTGACATTTTTGCAGATTATTAAAAAAGAAAAACTGAAATTCACATGGTCCTAAGTATTCAGACCCATTTGCTCAGTATTTAGTAGAAGCAACCTTTTGATCTAAAACAGCCATGAGTCTTTTTGGGAAAGATGCAACAAGTTTTTAACACCTGGATCTTCTGCCATTCCTCCTTGCAGATCCTCCCAGTTCTGTCAGGTTGGATGGTAAAAATTGGTGGACAGCCATTTTTAGGTCTATCCAGAGATGCTCAATTGGGTTTAAGTCAGGGCTCTGGTGGGCCATTCAAGAACAGTCACAGAGTTGTTGAAGCCACTCCTTCGTTATTTTAGCTGTGTGCTTAGGGTCATGTCTTGTTGGAAGGTAAACCTTCGGCCCAGACTGAGGTCCTGAGCACTCTGGAGAAGGTTTGCGTCCAGGATATCCCTGTACTTGGCCACATTAATCTTTCCCTCGATTGCAACCAGTCGTCCTGTCATTGCAGCTGAAAAACACCCCCACAGTATGATGCTGCCACCACCATGCTTCACTGTTGGGACTGTATTGGACAGGTGATGAGCGGTGCCTGGTTTTCTCCACACAAACCGCTTAGAATTAAGGCCAAAAAGTACTATCTTGGTCTCATCAGACCAGAGAAACTTATTTCTCACCATCTTGGAGTCCTCCATGCGGGCTTTCATGTGTCTGGCACTGAGGAGAGGCTTCCGTCGGGCCAATCTGCCATAAAGCCCCGACTGGTGGAGGGTGATGGTTGGCTTTCTACAACTTTCTCCCATCTCCCGACTACATCTTTGGAGCTCAGCCACAGTGATCTTCTTTACCTCTCTCACCAAGGCTCTTCTCCCCCGATAGCTCAGTTTGGCCGGACGGCCAGCTGTAGGAAGGGTTCTGGTCGTCCCAAACGTCTTCCATATAAGGATTATGGAGGTTCCACTGTGCTCTTAGGAACCTTTAGTGCAGCAGAATTTTTTTTGTAACCTGGGCCAGATCTGTGCCTTGCCACAATTATGTCTCTGAGCTCATCAGGCAGTTCCTTTGACCTCATGATTCTCATTTGCTCTGACAATGCACTGTGAGCTGTAAGGTCTTATAAAGACAGGTATGTGGCTTTCCTAATCAAGTCCAATCAAAATAATCAAACACAGCTGGACTCAAATAAATGTGTAGAACCATCTCAAGGATGATCAAAAGAAATGAACAGCACCTGAGTTAAATACATGAGTATCACAGCAAAGGGTCTGAATACTTAGAACCACGTGATATTTCAGTTTTTCTTTAATAAATCTCCAAAAATGTCAACAATTCTGTGTTTTCTGTCAATATGGGGTGCTGTGTGGACAGTAATGAGGAAAAAAAATTTACTTAAAAGGATTTAGCAAATGGCTGCAATATAACAAAAAGTGAAAAATGTAAGGGGTCTGAATATTTTCCGTACCCACTGTATATATATATTATATATACGTGTGTGAACAAAGATGTTGGCCCCCTTCCTGATTTTTTTTTTGTATGTTTGTCACACTTTAATGTTTCAGATTATCAAACAAATTTAAATATTAGTCAAAGATAACACAAGTAAACACAACATGCAGTTTTTAAATGAAGGTTTTTATTATTAAGGGAAAACAAAATCCAAAACTACATGACCCTGTGTGAAGTGTTTGCCCCCCTGTTAAAACTGTGGTTTATCGCATCTGAGTTCAATTTCTCTAGCCACACCAAGGCCTGATTACTGTCACACCTGTTCGCAATCAAGAAATCTTTTAAATAGGACCTGCCTGACAAAGTGAAGTGGGCCAAAAGATCCTCAAAAGCTAGACGTCTTGCCGAGATCCAAAGAAATTCAGAAAACAAATGAGAAAGAAAGTAATTGAGATCTATCAGTCTGGAAAAGGTTATAAAGACATTTCCAAAGCTTTGGGACTCCAGCGAACCACAGTGAGAGCCATTATTCACAAATGGCAAAAACATGGAACAGTGGAGAACCTTCCCAGGAGTGGCCGGCCGACCAAAATTACCCCAAGAGCACCCCCCCCCCCCGCGGGAGACATGATACATCCAAGAGGTCAAAAAAGACCCCTCAACAACATCCAAAGAACTGCAGGCCCCACTTGCCTCAGTTAAGGTCAGTGTTAATGACTCCACCATAAGAAAGAAACTGGGCAAAAATGGTCTGCATGGCAGAGTTCTAAGACGAAAACCGCTGCTGAGCAAAAAGAACACAAAGGCTCGTCTCTCTTTTGCCAAAAAATATCTTGATTATCCCTAAGACTTTTGGGCAAATATTCTGTGGTCTGATGAGACAAAAGTTTAACTTTTTTGAAGGTGTGTGTCCCATTACGTCTGGAGTAAAAGTAACACTGCATTTCAGAAAAAGAACATCATCCCAACAGTAAAATATGGTGGTGGTAGAGTGATGGTCAGGGGCTGTTTTGCTGCTTCAGGACCTAGAAGACTTTCTGTGATAAATGGAACCATAAATTCTGCTGTTCACCAAAAAATCCTGAAGGAGACGTCGTGCGTCGTTCGTGACCTCAAGAGAAAAAAAGCGAACTTGGGTTCTGCAGCAGGACTATGATCCAAAACACACCAGCAAGTTCACCTCTTAATGGCTGAAGAAAAACAAAATGAAGTCTTTGGAGTGGCCTAGTCAAAGTCCTTACCTGAATCCTATTGAGATGCTGTGGTATGACCTTAAAAAAGGCGGTTCATGCTCAAAAACCCTCCAATGCGGCTGAATTACAACAATTCTGCATAGATGAGTGGACAAATTCCTCCACAGCGCTGTAACAGACTCATTGCAAGTTTATCGCAAACGCTTGATTGCAGTTGGTGCTGCAAAGGGTGGCACAACCAGTTAATTAGATTTAGGGGGCAATTACTTTTTCACACAGGGTCATGTAGTTTTGGATTTTTTTTCTTAATAATAAAAACCTTCATTTAAAAACTGCATGTTTTGTTTACTTGTGTTATCTTTGACAAATTTTTTAATTTGTTTGATGATCTGAAACATAAAAGTGTGACAAACGTGCAAATAACAATAGGTAATCAGAAGGGGGCCAACACTTTTCAACCCTTATAGATATATATACAGTGGGTCGAAAGATTCAGACCCCCTTAAAATTTTCATCTTTGTATTTGCGCCATTTGCGAAATCATTTTACGTAATTTTTTACTCATAATGTTACCACACAGAACCAATATGACAGAAGAAACACAGGAAATTGGACTTTTTGCAGATTATTAAAAAGAAAAACTGAAAATATACAGGTCCTAAGTATTCGACCCTTGCCTCAGTATTTAGAGAAGCACCCATTTTGATCTAATACAGCTGAGTCTGTTTGGGAAGATGCAAACAAGTTTTTTCACCCTGAATTGGGGATTCCTCTGACCATTCCTCCTGCAGCCTCTCCGTTCTGTCGGTTGGGGATGGTAAACAGTTGGTGGAGCAGCCATTTTTAGGTCTCTCAAGAGTGTCAATTGGGTTAACGTCAGGGCTTGCTGGGGCATCAAGAACAGAACAGAGTTGTGTGAACCAATCCTTCGTTATTTTAGCCTGTGTGTTTAGACGGTAATTGTCGTGTGGAAGGTAAACGTCGGCCCAGCTGAGGGTCCTGAGACTCTGGAGAAGCGTTTTTTTTTTTTGTTTTTGTTTTTTTTTTGTTCCAGCGATATCCCTGTACTTGGCAGATTCATCTGCCTCGATTGCAAACAGTCGTCCTGTCCCTGCAGCTGAAAAACAACCCCACAGCATGATGCTGCCACCACCATGCTTCTCTGTTGGGACTGTATTGGACAGGTGAATAGCAGTGCTTGGTTTTCTCCACACATACCGCTTAGGATTAAGGCCAAAAAGTTCTATCTTGGTCTTATCAGACCACAGAATCTTATTTCTCACCATCTTGGAGTCCTTCAGGTGTTTTTTAGCAAACTCCATGCAAACTTTCATGTGTCTTGCACTGAAGGAGAGGCTTCCGTCGGGCCACTCATAAAGCCCCGACTGGTGGAGGGCTACAGTAATGGTTGACTTTCTACAACTTTCTACAACTTTCTCCCACCTCCCGACTGCATCTCTGGAGCTCAGCCACAGTGATCTCTTCTTTACCTCTCTCACCAAGGCTCTTTTCCCCTGATAGCTCAGTTTGGCCGGACGGCCAGCTCTAGGAAGTGTTTTGGTCGTCCCAAACGTCTTCCATTTAACGATTATGGAGGCCACTGTGCTCTTAGGAAACCTCAAGTGGAGCAGAATTTTTTTTTGTAACCTTGGACAGATCTGTGCCTTGCCACAATTCTGTTTCTGAGCTCTTCAGGCACTTCCTTTGACCTCATGATTCTCATTTGATCTGACATGCACTGTGAGCTGTAAGGTCTTATATAGAAAGGTGTGTGGCTTTCCTAATCAAGTCAAATAAGTATAATCAAACACAGCTGGACTCAAAATGAAGGTGTAGAACCATCTCAAGGATCATCAGAAGAAATGGACAGCACCTGAGTTTAAATATATGAGTGTCACAGCAAAGTCTGAATACTTAGGACCATGTGATATTTCAGTTTTTCTTTTTTAATAAATCTGCAAACAATTCTGTGTTTTTCTGTCAATAAAGGGTGCTGTGTGTACATTAATGAGGAAAAAAAATACCGTTAAATGATTTTAGAAAATGGCTTCATATAACAAAACATTTACGGGGCGTCTGAATACTTTCCTACCCCTGTATATATATATATATTTTTTTTTTTTGTCTTTACTTCAAGCCATATTCCAATGCTGTTATTCAATGGACACATACTTACAGATTTGAATTTATGACTTTGACCTGACGTGTGCGTAAGCATACATGTCAAAATGTGAGTGTCAGCATGTGTACTGCATTAACTCGGCTCGGACTCAATAACTCACTCCATCTCCAGATGCATTTCTGAAATTTACACACACGCTGACACATTACCAACATAGAGAACATCAGCACATTTAATTAATGGCACACCATAAAAGTCTGTTACCGTAAACAATCTCCATCTTCATTAGCATAAAACACAGTAAAGTGCTTTTGCTCTGAGCTAATGAAGGAGATATTAATTCCTGTAACTGTGAGGCTGCAGGAGCATCAAACACGCTGCTGGAAGCTGTTTTGCAGCTTTCTATTGAACGTGTGTTTGGAGCAGTGCTGAGAAGAAGCTAAAATAAGCAGTGTTTCTAACTTAACTACATTTGTCAGTAGCGTGACAGCAGCTTAGCTGTTTCCAAATAGTGCCACTTTTCTACTAACAAGCTATTTTCCCAACAAGTAGCGGTGTAAAGCACGCAGTTAAATTATATTCTCCCACCACACGTCCAAAGTAAGTCCTAACCACCATCAACACTGGAGAAGCAATTACTAACCCAAAATCTGACCCTAAAACACTATTATTTTAACCCTGACACAGTACCTTTGGAAAGGGGAGAGCGGGGCTAGTTGTCACATGGAGAAATTGTCACAAGTCAACTGTCCAATAACACAAATGTGAGTTTTCTCTATAGCAGTGCTTTTGTGTGTTATTTTAAAACACCAAGATTAAGCAATCTTGTTGTTTTATCTAAACAATGCATATGAATTATAAATAATATATATTATAATATAACAATGGTCCAGTGTTTTTGTATGTTACAGTTTTGTGTTATTCTATTCTATTCTATTCTACTCTATTCTATTCACGATGTCAATGAATTAAACAAATGGACTGAAATAATTACATGATATGCTGACTAATTAAACTGTTACATTAGTATTGAAATTACTGTACATACAGTCAGACAGCATGACTTTTATTAAAATTTTCTAATTTTGCCTGAATGTTTTTCATCTTTATTTATTTATTTTGTGCTTAAAATCTTTAGCCAGTTTAATAGGTGTTCATTGCAAAAAAGTCCATACAGTGTGACAACATGCCCCACTATGTCATGCCATAAATAAATCATATGTTCAATGAACTGTATCTTTTTGTCCTAGGCAATAACAGTGAAAATGTTCAATAGTTTTTTTGCAGCCCAGACTTTAATAAGAAAACTGAAATTGACTTTCAAATATAGACTTACCCTGTAAAATATTCACCGGGGTAAAAATAAAAAGAATGTAACAAAAAGCTCTGTTTCCTTTAAAGGGTTAGTTCACCCAAAAATGAAAATAACCCCATTATTTACTCACTCTTAAGGCATCTTAGGTGTATATTACTTTCTTCTTTCAGTTGAATCCAGTCGGAGTTATATAAAAATTGTCTTTGACCTTTCAAGTTGTTTAATGCCACTCAGCGGGTGTTGCATTGTTTCAGTCCAAAATAACTTAAATAAAAATTGCCTATCCATAAAGAAAGTGTCTCACATGGCTCTGGGGGGGTGAACAAAGGCCTTTTGTAGCGAATCGATGCGTTTTGTAAGAAAAATATCCATATTCAAAACGTAATAATCACTTTAATGTAGCTTGCGCCAACAGTTGTACACAGAAGCAGTTCCGGGAGCATGACGTATGAGTTCAGCGTTGCGCATGCGCCGGTGAGTCTCGTGAAAACTAATGTTTGTTAACAGGATCAAAGGAAGCAACGTTTCCTTACTTTAGCAAAAGAAAACCAGTCTCCTCTTGGCTTATATCAAAATCCACTGACATCCTTCTTTACAAATCCTCGTTTTGTACCAATTTGTGACCATTGTTTTGTTTCGCTCTTCTTCTCCGCTGCGCTTCCGCGTGTGTCACTTCTGAGCGGTGCATGCGCAACGCTGACGTCTTACATCATCCTCCCGGAGCTGCTTTTCCGTGTAGGACTGTTGGCGCAAGCGACATTAAAGTGATTATTAAGTTTTGAATATGGATATTTTTCTTACAAAAACGCATCACGCTTTGTTCACCCCCCGGAGCCGTGTGAGACATTTTTTTATGGATGGGCGCTTTTTATTAACTTCTTTTGGACTGAAGCATGCAACACCTGCTGAGTGCCATTAAACAGGATTAAACAGCTTGAGCAGATTGCGCAAATACCAATTTTAATATAACTCAGACTGGATTCGTCTGAAAGAAGTCATATATATATATACCTAGGATGACTTGAGGGTGAGTACTTTATGGGCTAATTTTCATTTTTGGGTGAACTAACCCTTTACCTAAGTAAATGCATAGAGCATTTTAGATGAAAAAAAGACAGTGAAAAAATGTAATTTTAACTTAAAAATGATATAATACACACTATCGTTCAAAAGTTTGGGGTAAGTAAGATTTCTTTTAATGGAAATTAAAACTTTTATTCAGTAAGGACATATTAAATTAATCAAAAGTGATAGTAAAGACACATGCAATGTTAAATATTTCTATTTCTAATAAATGCTGCTTCTTTCTATTAAAAATGAATGCTGCTTGAACTTTTTTTGATTTTTATCAGAGAATCCCACAATTCTGGATGATTTCTGAGGTATCATGTGACCCACTGAGACTGGAGTAATGAAGGCTGAAAATTCATCTTTGACACAGAATAAATTTTTATTTTTAAAATGATTCAAATAGAACAGAGTTTTTTAAAATTATAATAATATTTCACAATAATACTGATTTTACTGAATTTTGACCAAATAAATGCAGCCTATGTGAGCAGAAGAGGCTTTCATTAAAATAAAATAAAAATCTTTGAACAGACTAAGTGACTAAGAATCTATAATTTTTCCAGGTAATTACAGGGACGAAAATGGCAGCGTTCCTGGATGAACCATAATCTTTTGAAAAGTGCAGCTTTGACTGTTTAAATACCTAAACTACTTTAAATTATGCCTATCGGAACTTAGAAAGGCCACAGTTACAGAGAAGCTTCAACAACATTAGTATGAAATACAGTTGGAGTCTCAATAGTGTGTGTGTGTGGTGTAGTGTGTGTGTGTGTGTTTATGTGTGTCTCTAGAGTGCTTCAAGTGTATCTGCATGTGTGTTTGCCACCGCGTCCTGATGGTTTCTGCAGATTTTACGGATGTTATGAATAGCACACCATTCATCGTACAAATATAGCTCCCTCAGTATATAAACTCCTGCCACTGTATTATGCTTTACACTGTGTGTGTGTGTGTGTGGTGTCAGAGGCAAGAATATAATTGTGACTGTATACAGTAGTGGTCTTTGGTCTCTAACTATGGCCCGCCGGTGTGTCCAAGTTAACCTGTATGTATATTATATGCTATCGCCATGGAAACAGTGTGATTTTAATGAGGGCTCTGTGATTGGCCGGGTCTCGTCGTTCTGCCCTGTTATTTCAGACCGTTCCGGCTCCCTAATGGCCACGGCTCACGCTGTGGGTGTTCAGAAAATACGCCCGGAGGTGACAGAGGTCACTCGCTCGCATTGTTCAGAAAAAGCAAATGATATTTACATGAAAATGTATATCCTGACCGGGTCACGGTGTTCCCAGCGCCCTCCGGGAACACGCAGGGACGGGACGGAGGTTTTTCAGTCTAGACGGAGTCAGCGAGCGGAACAGAGAGATATTGCAGCACTCGGTGGAACTCACATGGCTCTTCTTCACATCTCATCTTACTCTGCCCCGAATGAGTGTGTGTGTGTGTGTGTTTGTGTGTGAAGTGTCCTCTGGGAACCGCAGCTGTCGTTTACGGGTCTTCTGGGAACCCTCGACCTTCGGGTCAAAGCCAGGAGCAGAAACGACTCTGACGGCTCTGAACACACGTACTGTATGATGACAGACAAACTCCACATGCGTGTACACTACATACACACAACTACAGCATTCAGCAGCCAGGGGCGGATTTAGTGATTTGGGGGCCCCAGGCAAAATACAGGAATGGGGCCCTATACAATTTCACACATTTACAACCTTGAGGTTCCTTTCACTGTTGCTCGCTGCTGCATGACCGTGTCCCATAGTTGTGTCTAATCTTTTAGATTTTTCATGTACATGTTATAAATAAAGGATTTCTTTAATGTTGTAAATGCCTTGTTCACATTTAAACAGGTTATAATAGTATTAGAGTAGGTTGGACACTAGGTGGTGCGTTGGGGTAATTTATGCAATTGTCTACACAACGCAAGGATGTCTAATTCTAAACTTTAAAATACACTTATTTTAGTTATTTTAACTACAAATTTAAATAAACTTAAGACATTATAAATTTGCATGCTTAAGGATTATTTCAACCAAACATTAAGTGTGCCTGTGTGGAAAGTGACTGTGCATTGTCCTTTTTGGGTCTTTCACAAAAACGAGTGAGTGCCGTTTAAAAAATTAAAATAGGACCTATTTAATATGCACTGTTGCTTAGTATTAAATTATAGCTTCAGATGCATGATATTTGTAGGGCCCTATGAAATCCGTTTTATTTTTCCCAAATTAGCCTACGTTTTATTTTTTCCAAAATCTTTTTTTCCGTTTTAATTTTTCTGGATTCAGTTTTTATTTTATTTTTCGTTTTAATTTTTCTGGATGATTACATTACATTTGAACAAAAAAACATGTCTAATTAATTAAAATCATAAAACTTGTTTAATTTAACAACAATTTAGGCCTATTAAATGTTTAACAAAAATTACATTCTTAGGGGCCCAAATTCTGCGCTTTCTTTTTTTTTTATTAAATTTTTTCTGTTTTCCATTTTAATGGTTTAATCAAAAACGTATCTAATGAATTGAATTCATAAAAACAACTTAATTTATTAATTTGTATACCATAATAGGGCCCTATGAAATTTTAATTTTATTTACTTTTTTTTTAGAAATTCTGTGTTGTGTATTTTCATTTTTCTGGTAATCAAATGAAGGCGAAAACATGAATCTATCTTTTATTCCAATGAAAATTAAACAAACCCTTTAATTTTTGTACATTCAAAATGCTACACAACAGAAGTTTACTGTGTAACGAGAAATGTCACGGAATTCGTCAAATATTGAATATATAAATCAAATGTAATTTAGTACACTTCAATCAAACCGCGATATGGACTAGTGTATGTGAATATTAAATGGCAAAAATTCTATTTAGCTACTACAGACGACAACCGCGAGCGTTGCAGTGCTTAAATAGCAAACTAGCAAACGAAACGCGCGTCTGCGCCGTTCATTCCATCACATTCCGCGTTACACAGTAAATTCCGTTTTTATGAATATATTCCGGGATTCCGTCCCCATTTTCTACATCGCCCTACTTTTGCTAAGAAGAACGTTCAACATGGACGCACAGACGTTTGTCGTGGTAATGAACACCACAGCAACCACTCGTGCATCCATGCATCTCATAAATAAAAAGCATTTTAGGGGGCCCTTGACTTTTGGGGGCCCAAGGCGGTTGCCTACCTTTGCCTAATGGTTAAGTCCGCCTCTGTCAGCAGCACACACACCGTCCACATTGTGGAGAAACAGGAAAGTCAAAATTCTGAAGGAGCACTGATAGGAATGATGATGAAAAAATACAAATGAAAAAATAAAAATTCTCTGATATTTAAGCTTTTTCAACACTCCAACTTCATGAGGTGCATCCTGAGATGTATGCACGCATATCTTGTTCAACTCATCCTATTCTGTTCTGGTTTTAATTATTAAAATTAAAATAATTAAAATAATTAATAAGTACAAAATGAATCATGTTATAATTTATTTATGCCTGATTTTCCTCATCTCCGTTCAACTCAAACTCTCTTTTAGTTTTAATCATTAGTATAGCTAAAAAAAAAAAAAAAAAAATAAAAAACAAAAAAGAACAATATTAAAAACTAATAATATAACAATAAAAAACATGCAAAGATGGCATGAATTAATAAAATAATAGATTTTATTACGACTTATTTTCTGTGTTTTCTGGTTCAAATCCCTATCTGTGTTTTAATTATCACAATTATAAAAATGTACATTAATAAAATAATTAAAAGTGACAAAATTAAGGAATTCATCATATAATAATTGCTTTTCCTGTAATATACAGTTCAAATAATATTTTTCTGTTTTTTTAATTATTGAAACTATAAAAATTATTAAAATAAAATAAATTGTAACAATTGCCTGTACTACCCTTGTTCAAAAATCTCATCCTTTTCTGTTCTAGTTTTAATTATTAAAATTAAGTTATTAATTATTAATAAGTACAAAATTTATAATTTTAATGGATTACTGATGATTTTCTGCACTCTTCGGTTTCAACTCTCCTTTTATGTTTAATCCTTAGTTGGTTAAAAAATATTTAAAAATATAATATTCAATAAAAATGACAAAGATTGAAATGAATTATAAAAATCATTATTTTATTAACTTTACATTAATAAAATAATTGAAAGTGACAAAATGTATCAATTTATCAATTTAATAATTGATTTTCCTGTAATATACTGTACAAATAATATTTTTCTGTTTTTGGAAATTATTAAAACTATAAAAAATTATTAAAAAGTAACAGATGTTCCTGTACTATCTTGTTCAACTCATAATTTTCACTTAAAAAACATACCATAAAATAATTAACACAACTGTAGATATTTTAACATATATATATATAACTATATATTTATATATTAATATTGTCAAATTATAATTTATATTTATATATATAGAGCCTTCTAATATTTAAAAAGTTTTTAAAGATCATTAAAACATGCAAAAACATGTCAAAGCTGTTAGACAGTAAATCAGTCAGTCAGGTTAGTGTGTTTTTCTTTCTTCCATTTACAGTGTACTTTCACACTTCTTTTAAACAGTTCATGAGACCTTAGAGTTCAGTGGAACTGACACTCCAGAAAGACATAAACAAGCTTTGCATACACACATACTGTACAGTATCACAAAAAACATTCAGACATTAATGCATTATTTTAAAAAAAGTGGAATCTGCATTCAAATGATGTGCAAGCTTTTCTCACAACAAGCTTCACATTTCCGAGTGATATTTAACCAGCTGCTCTCAAGGTCATTCTTCATGGATGTATAAGTCAGTCCTGCCTCGAGTTCACACAGGTGGCCTCGCAGAATAACCAGCGGCCTAGTTCATCATATTAACAGATGAACAGATCCACAAAGTCTGACAACAACAAGTGTCTAAGACTTTTGTTTTCATTTTGAATAATACATTTATAGTTTTATATTTTGAAAGTAGAGTGGTTGTTTTGAACAAGTAACTTAGATATTATTCAAAACATGTTGCTTTAGCTAAAGTACTTGTATAAATGCTGCGTGTGTGGGATAAAAAAGCTCATCTCGCCACCTCATACATGTATAACATTTTTAATAGTGCTGGGCAATGATTAATCACGATTCGCAGTCCAAAATAAAAGTTTTTGTTTACATAATATTTGTGTGTGTACTGTGTATATTTATATATAAATACACACACATACAGTATCTATTTTGAAAATATTTACATGCATATATTTATATAATTTATATTATTCTAATATATTTAATATATCAACATAACTAGTTTTCTTAAATATACATGTGTGTGTGTATTTATATACTGTATACATAATAAATATACAAAGTACACACACACATATGTACACAAAAACCTTTATTTTGGATGCGATTAATCGCGATTAATCGTTGCCCAGCACTATTTTTTAAACAAAACAAACCACTTTTATCATTTATTTTCACACAAAATCTGTTGCTCCATCAATGTTTAATAAAAACATATATATTTTTTCTAAGAGTAGAGAAAAGCACATTTTTCTTAAAGTATGCCTTCAGCCTTGTTGTACCCTACTAATATGAATATGAGCTGTCAGTTTAACATGTTAATTAGTGCATTTAATTATAAAAAAAATAGTTTGACAGCTGGCAACACAGGATAGAGCTTGACATTCATCCCTATAGGCAAAGCTGATCTGTATGGTATTGACACAAGCAAGCGAGTGTGTGTGTGTGTGTGAGTGTGAGTGTGTGTGTGTGTGTGTGTGTGTGTGTGTGTGTGTGTGTGTGTTAGAGAGTGAACCCAGCAGTTGGTATGCCCTCGGGTGGGCGGCACTGCAGCAGCACTTCCTGTTCGAGTGACACCTCCTTCCCCAAGGGTTCCTGCTCAAACGTCTTCCTCAAAACTGTGAAGAATGGAGACAAAGACGCGGCTCATTTACTTACACTTCATTAGTCACCTAGAAATAGCACAGAATATTTCTTACATTTCGCGTGGTCATTTTATTTAAAAAAAAAAAAATGGAAATGGAAAACATAACAGATGCTCTCTCAGACTTTTGCACCCCACATAATAATAAGTAGCGCAGAATTTATTATCGCACTGGATTTCATCTCATTGTGATGTTTTGTGTGCAGTTGACAGTGTGTGTGATTGGTTTCTTCACTCCGGTGAAGAGTACAGCTCACAGGACGTGTGAATGACGCTCATATCTGCCATATTCTCAGGTCAAAGCAAACATTTGTGCTATTCGTTCGCTTTATTATCTCATAATGTTCACGTGTGGGTGTAAATATCTATTTTTCCCTGCTGTTTGTGTGTGTGTGTGTGTGTGTGAGTGGGTGTCTAACACTTGAGGTCTAACGGACAGAAGGCCAGACTCATCTCGTCTTCAACACATCCTTCTCTCACCCCTCGTGTGAACCTGTGAATTGTAAATGCAGAGATGTGTGTGAATAGTTGTGGAGGGGGTGAATATGTGAATACCAATCCTCTTTCTCTCTGCTGCTTTGTGAGCTTTATGATGAAGAATAGACTTCATATCTGTTCACTACTGACGGGCGACACATACATTGATCATTTATGACGTATGTTGTATTATATTCATATTATAACAAATAATAATTTGATATTTCCCATAAAATAATAACATTTTACAGTAAATACATGTGTATATATAATAGATATATATGTATATATCATATTTCATAATATGACAAATAAAAATTTAGTGATACATAGTGATAATGATACATTATTTATAAAATATAAAGAATTTAGAAATAAATAAAAGAACATTTTATAATAAAATGGCTGACAGGTTTGGCTGACAAATCATTTGGGAATCCCTGCATTACATGAACAAACATTAATAAACATGAAAATAACAACGACATTACATGCCCAAAGTCTTCCTTTTTCATCCAAATCCAGAAGCATTTGCAAATGTATTTACAATGGCATTTACATGATCCGATATTTCGAATATAGTCAAAGCTAAATGATATGATACTAGGAAAAAAGAGAAAAAATTAGGGAGAATCAATAAATTATTAATCATTTACTGCCATTGTGTGAATAATATGTAATCATGTAATGCATAAAAAGTAACTGTAATCTGATTATGATCAAATGTAATATACTCTAATTAGTATACAAGTACTTGGTTTTTGGAATCTGATTATGCAATCCAGATTACATTTAATCATGAAGTTACTACCAGTTCTGCAGACAGACAGATTTCAACTAGCGATCGGTTCAGTAAATTCTGATTCAATGATACGTTTGCCTCAACACTCCAAAATCGTTAGGGTCATTCATTAATAAATTCATGTGTTCTGTCCCTCCAATGCATAATTTGGTTGATTGAAAATTATTAAAAATGATCAAATTGAGAACATGACCATTTTGCCTTAACTAGACTTTACTTCTTATAGCTGATGTGCCTGCAGTTGAATGGATGATTCCCCCAAGTGGTTTCACTCGTCAAAACATTGTAATAAAAAATATTGAGATCAAGAAATTTTTTTTTTTTTTATTTCACCCTGAACCTTCAATTGTCTGCGCTGTGATTTCTCCATTCAACTGCACATAAAACACACACACGCATAAGGAAAATATCTTCAGCCTGTCAAGCTTTTTACTTCTCTGCTCACACACACACACACACACACACAGACACACACCGTGCAAGTCTGTTTTCCTTCACATTACTGATGGAGGTAATAGGCAAATAAATCACGTCTCAGAGGAGGTGTGTGTCCGACTGTGTGAGTGTGTAATGCATTCAACTCATAGTTTTAGTGCTCTACATTGCTACAGCAACAAATCTTAAACAGCATTAATATCCCAAACAGAGCTGAAGCAACACACACACACACACACACAGATGCACACACACACCTGTATACCAGCACTCCTATTTCATTCATAATTATAATGTCTGGACTTCAGCAACGAACTGACCACAGTCCCTCAACTCATCACATATAATGTCAAGTGCTATTTAAAGTCACTAAACTAATCCAATATAACATCTATCACAATACACTCTTCCTAAACTGACAATAAATAAGATTAACTAATCATATATAGTATTTAGCACTAAACACAATGCCTAAACTAATAATATATTTAAGGTAAGTCACTAATCTAATACAATCAAAGTCACTAATATAACATCTAATATAAAATATTTAGCCACTAATCAAATATAACATCCATTCCTATATACCAAGAATCTAAACAAATTTTTAGGTTACTAAAATAATCAAATAACATTTATTTTTGTTTATTTAACTACACACAGTGCCTAAACTAATAATATATCAAGACAATATTTAAGT
This sequence comes from Sinocyclocheilus anophthalmus, assembly GCA_018155175.1. NCBI lineage: Eukaryota > Metazoa > Chordata > Actinopteri > Cypriniformes > Cyprinidae > Sinocyclocheilus > Sinocyclocheilus anophthalmus. The sequence goes on from JADLZN010004928.1 coordinate 267,597, forward strand.
CCACTAACTAATCAAATATAACATTTACATCACTATACACAGTCCATAAACTAATAATATATAATATATTTAAAGTCACTAAACTAATCAAATATAGCATATCAGTATATACCAATAATATATCAAATAAAAAAACAATTAAAGTCATATTCAGCTCCTAAACTAATACCATATCAAATATAACATTGTTCACATCACTACACTAATCAAATATATATCAAATATATATACGTATCACTATATACAGACCTAAAACTAATAAAATATAATAGAATTTAGTCACTAATCAAATAAAACATATATACTGTCACCAGTGTTGGGTGTACCGCGTTACTAAGTACTGTAATTAAATTACTTATCCACTGAAAAAGTAAAGTAAGGGATTACTGTTCATTTTTAGGTAATTTAATTACAGTTACTTATAAAGTACTTGCGTTACATACTGTAAATAATTTCAACAGTTCTCAAATCAATACTGAATTTGAAATCTAAATTTACAGTCTAAAGATAAAATTGAATGCAGTGTCTTTAACCCTCTGCGCGCCGGCACGTTCACTTTCACTTTTTCCTGATTGACAGAGAAACATTAAATACTCCGATACAGATAAGACTAAAATCAATCGAATCAATAAAGGGTCTACTTTGTACACTGACAATAACAACAAAAACCATTGATGCTTTTGTAAAATAAACAAAAACAAACGTGTTTGCACTTTCTGCCGTCTAGGTCTCCGTGAGCAACTTTCTACGCATCACAAAACTCAGCGATACTTGCAAACAGAGACATGACAAATATGTCTATGAAAGCTGAAGTGTCTACTTTAAAGGGAACGAATTCAAATCGGGGAACAACGAAATTCTCCCTGATTACGGTCCGCCAGCGACCAGCAGCAATTCAGAATCAGCCTTTACGCCCAATGTTGCACAACAACACACCCAAGGAATTTGTTTGTGGATTCTTTTAAGATAAGCTTTGGTACATACCATGTACATAAATTACATACTATATATCGGGACAGGAGCACAGAACCTTTAAATAAGACTTTACAATAAATAATAATGTGTATGAATCTGGAACAGAAGATTTATGTACAGATTTATGCATTATTTACTCTATATATACAGATGTATAAAAAAATATGCATATGTATTTACATAGTACTTGAGAGAGAGGCAATAATTAGAGATGGAGAATGAATTACAGGCATGAATTACAGAACACAGGTAATAATTCCTGTGTTAGCTGTTTAGGCTGGAGATGGCATGGGGGGAAAAACTGTTTTTATGCCTAGATGTTCTAGTGCACAAAGATCTGAAGCATCTGCCGGAGGGGAGAGGTGCAAACAGGTTGTGTCCGGGGTGAGAGGGGTCTTTGATGATGTTACCTGCCTGTTTCTTCACTTTGGAGTTGTACAAGTCCTGAAGACTGGGCAAGTGCGCACGCCAATGATCCTTTCTGCTGTCCTAACAGTCCGCTGCAGTCTTCTTATATCTGATTTGCTGGCTGACCCAAACCAGACAGTTATAGAAGAGCACAGAACCGACTCAATAACAGCTGAGTAAAACTGTGTCATATGCGCCTGTGGCAGGTTGAACTTTTTCAGTTGACGAAGGAAGTACAACCTCTGCTGTACTGAGCCGTTTATGACGGAGTTCAATGTGAGTGTCCCAATTCAGTCCCCCTCCGGGACCGATGGTGGTTCCAAGGAATCTGAATGAACGAACCACTGCAGCAACAGTGATGTTAAGATGGTGGGAGTGGGGATTTCTCCTGAAGTTACTATCATCTCTCAGTTCTCGCCCACCCCCCGCCCCCGCCCATGTTGCCAGCTCCAGGTTGTTTCTTGTGACTGACACCAGAAGCCAGCCTGCCAACCTAGGGACTTTAAGCAGACTCGTCGCGTGTTGTTCATGGATGAGGGCAGATTGGACTGGAGGCTCTGCAAACTTCAGGAGTTTGACAGAGGGGTCTTTTAAGGTGCAGACATTTGTGTGTAGAGTGGAAATAGCAGTGGGGAGGAGGAGGAGAAAGCAGCCCACTGAGGAGCTCGTTGGATGGTGTTGCAGGGTTTGGATTGTAAGTGGTACAACCTAACTAGCTGTGCCTGTCTGTCAGGGAAGCTGGTTGATCCACTGCCAGGGATTGTGGGTATCAGAGAGCTGGGGGTCAGTTTATTATGAAGAGGTTGTCCGGGATGGATGGTGTTGAAAAGCGGAGCTTAAGTCCACAAACAAGATCCTTGCATAAGTCACTGGTTTGTCCAGATGTTGCAGGATGAAGTGCAATCCCATATTGACTGCATCATCCACAGACCTGTTTGCTCGGTAAGGAAACTGCAGGGGGTCTAGTAAGGGTCCAGTAATGTCCTTCAGGTGGGCCAACACCAGTCTCTCAAATGACTTTATCACCACAGACATTAAAGCAACAGGTCTGTAGTCATTAAGTCCTGTGATTTTTGGTTTCTTGGGTACAGGGATGATGGTGGAGCATTTGAAGCATGAGGGGACTTTGCACAGCTCCAGTGATCTGTTGAAAATCAGTGTGAAGATGAATGACAGCTGGACAGCACCAGCTTTGAGGCAGGCTGGAGAGACACCATCTGGGCCTTTGGCTTTCCTTATCTTCTGCTTCCTGAAGACTTTGCATACATCATCTTCACAGATCTTGAGTACAGGTTGAGAAACAGTAGGGGGGAGGGAGGAGGAGGGTGTTGATGGCTGTGCTGTGAGACGGTCGGAGTGGGTGTGGGGTGTCAGACAAGGCTTTTGCTTTTCAAACCTGCAGTAAAACTCATCTTCAGCCAGTTGTTGACTGGCCTCAGTGCTGGGGGATGGTGTCTTGTGGTTGGTGATGGGATGGCTTTCAGGCTCTTTCCACCCCCCCCCAACCCCCCACACTGATGTAGGGTCGTTGCTTGAAAGCTGTTTTTTTAGCTTTCCAGAGTAGTTTAACGTTGCCACTCTTATCTCCCTATTTATTGTGTAATTGGCCTGTTTGTACAAGTCTTTGTCCCCACTCCTGTAGGCATCCTCTTTGGCCTGGCGAAGCTGTTTGAGTTTTGTACTGAACCAAGGTTTGTCGTTGTTAAATGTTAAATAAGTTCTGGTGGGAACACACATGTCCTCACAGAAACTGATGTAGGATGTCACGGTGTCAGTAAGCTCATCCAGATCAGTAGCTGCAGCCTCAAAAACACTCCAATCAGTAAGTTCGAAGCAGGCCTGTAAATCCTGCTCTGCTTCAACAGTCCATGTCTTTACAGTTTTTACTACAGGCTTAGCAGATTTGAGTTTCTGCCTGTAGGCTGGTAGAAGATGAACCAAACAGAAATCAGAGAGTCCCAGCACTGCTCGAGGGACAGAGTGGTATGCATCCTTTAAAACAGTGTAGCAGTGGTCCAGTATATTGCTGTCTCTGGTGGGGCACGTGATGTGCTGTCTATATTTAGGCAGTTCACGGGTGAGATTAGCTTTATTAAAATCTCAGAGAATGATAATGAAAGAGTCCGGATAACGCTGCTCTGTGTGTGTAATTTGATCGGCCAACAGTTCTAGCGCCGCGTTCACACGCGCGTCAGGAGGAATGTACGCACTCACCAGAATAAACGAGGAGAACTCCCGCGGCGAATAAAAAGGCTTACAGTTAATAAAGAGAGCTTCCAAGTTTGGGCAGCACATCTTCTTTAAAACTGTCACGTCTGTACACCAGCCTTCATTGATATCCGTATGAAATCCGTATGAAACTATAGCGAGGTACAGTCTTTCTCGTATATGAAGCTTGAAGTGTCTACTTTTAAATGAACTAAATCAAATCGAAAACAAATATTATCTGATTATGAAACTAAATCGAGGTACTGTACAGTCTTTCCCGTATCTGAACGCTTGTAGTGTCTACTTTTAAATGAACGAATTCAAATTGAAAACGAATATTCTTTGATTATGTAATTCGTATGAAACTAAAGCGAGGTACAGTCTTTCCCGTATCTGAGCTCATTATATGCAGTCACCTGCGTGCAAACAACCTCACCTAGATACAAAAAATAGATTAAAAAAGGAATAAGCCGGAATTTACCTCAGAAGAACAGCGTGATCTGACGAGGGCTTTATGGGCTTTATTCAGCGGAGGAGATCATTTCTGTAATTTATTCTTACCTACATTAATTAACGTGTTATTTTTACTAGTTAACTGATTTTTACTAGTCGGGCTTTTCCTGAACATCTTGCCAAACTGAAATGTATTGTTTAACTTTTCTTAAGCTTTTTTGTTATTCAGACATTTTGCAGAGTATTTCTATTTGTTAACCAAAGAAGGTTAAATTTTTTATAAAGTATTACAGTTGTTTTAAAGCTAAAAGGCTAAACTATACTTTAACCAGTTCCCCCCCTACTGATTGGGAACTCAAGATGAAGAGAAATAAAGAGGTTATTTCTCCACAGAGTATGAGCGAAGGGGTGGAAGGAGGGGTGGGGATTTTATAGGGATTTTAAGATGTAGCCTAATTAGCGATTTGAATAATTAAGTTACTTATTGAGTAACTAAATTAATTTTCAGACAGAGTAATTAGAAAAGTGATTTAAATACAATATTGATGATGTAATAGTAATTAATTACTTTTTGAAAATAACTTACCCAACACTGACTGTCACTATACCCAATCTCTGGACTAATCATGTTTAAAAATTAAGCACTAATCTATCAAAATATAATGACATATAAATATATATATTCTAAAATGACACATATGAAATAAAAATAATAAACATTTTACGCATTGTATATAAAAAATGCAACATTTCACAAATTAACATCACTATCCCCCAAGTCACGAAACTAAATTGTTAAAATAAAGATAAATATATTATAAAATGCATAAAAAAATTATATAATATTATTTAAAGATTTATACAGTGGGTACGGAAAGTTATTCAGACCCCCTTAAATTTGTCACTCTTTAGCCATTTGCTAAAATCATTTAAGTAAATTTTTTCCCTCATTAATGTACACACAGCACACCATTTTGACAGAAAAACACAGAATTGTTGAATTTTTTTGCAGATTTATTAAAAAAGAAAAACGGAAATATCACATGGTCCTAAGTATTAAAGACCCTTTGCTGTGACACTCATATATTTAACTCAGGTGCTGTCCATTTCTTCTGATAATCCTTGCGATGGTTCTACACCTTCATTGAGTCCAGCTGTGTTTGATTATACTATTGGGCTTGATTAGGAAAGCCACACACCTGTCTATATAAGACCTTACAGCTCACAGTGCATGTCAGAGCAAATGAGAATCATGAGGTCAAAGGAACTGCCTGAAAAGCTCAGAGACAGAATTGTGGCAAGGCCCAGATCTGGCCAAGGTTACAAAAAAAATTTCTGCTGCACTTCAGGTTCCTAAGAGCACAGTGGCCTCCATAATCCTTAAAATGGAAGACGTTTGGGATGACCAGAACCCTCCTAGAGCTGGCCGTCCGGCCAAACTGAGCTATCGGGGGAGAAGAGCCGGGGTGAGAGAGGTAAAGAAGAACCCAAAAAAATCACTGTGGCTGAGCTCCAGAGATGAAGTCGGGAGATGGGAGAAAGTCAACCATCACTGCAGCCCTCCACCAGTCGGGGCTTTATGGCAGAGTGGCCCGACGGAAGCCTCTCCTCAGTGCAAGACACATGAAAGCCCGCATGGAGTTGTGAGATGGTGAGAAATAATATTCTCTGGTCTGATGAGACAAGATAGAACTTTTTGGCCTTAATTCTTTAGCGGTATGTGTGGAGAAAACCAGGCAATGCTCATCACCTGTCTAATACAGTCCAAACAGTGAAGCATGGTGGTGGCAGCATCATTCTGTGGGGGTGTTTTTCAGCTGCAGGTGCAGGACGACTGGTTGCAATCGAGGGGAAAGATGAATGCGGCCAAGTACATGAATATCCTGGACGAAAACCTTCTCCAGAGTGCTCAGGACCTCAGACTGGGCCGAAGGTTTACCTTCCAACAAGACAATGACCCTAAGCACACAGCTAAAATAACGAAGGAGTGGCTTCACAAAAACTCTGTGACTGTTCTTGAATGGCCCAGCCAGAGCCCTGTCTTAAACCCAATTGAGCATCTCTGGAGAGTCCTAAAAATGGCTGTCCACCAACGTTACCATCCAACCTGACAGAACTGGAAAGGATCTACAAGGAGGAATGGCAGAGGATCCCCAAAAAAAACTTGTTGCATCTTTCCCAAAAAAAAACTCATGGCTGTATTAGATCAAAAGGGTGATTCTACTAAATACTGAGCAAAGGGTCTGAATACTTAGGACCATGTGATATTTCAGTGTTTCTTTTTTAATAAAGCTGCAAAAAATGTCAACAATTCTGTGTTTTCTGTCAATATTGGGTGCTGTGGTCCATTAATGAGGAGGAAAAAAAAAAAAAAAAAAAAAAAATAACGAAATGGATTTAAGCAAAATGGCTGTAATATAACAAAGAGTGAAAAATTGAAGGGGGACTGAATACTTTCCGTACCCACTGTATATATAGATAGAGGTTGGGAAATGGTACACAGATGGCACAGTTCGGTTACGTACCTCGGTTCCAGGGTCACTGTTCGATACGATTTCGGTACAATAGGGAAAAAAATCTACTATGCTCTGTTTCTTTTCATTTATTTTGAACAGACCATTTTTTCCACCTAGATGTGAAAATACAAAAAATGATTACATTATGTTATATATATATAAAATCTGCAGTACAAATATACATACAAGGAATACATTCTTGAAACCTATTTGATTTAGTTTACAGATAAACAAGAGAAAAAGTGCGACAATAACGAAGCCTATATAGGCTGAGTTTCAGTTCATTTCGTGGACAGGCTTAATTTGTTAATTAGAACGGAAACTCAAATGGCAGAAGCGCATCCTATTTTCCAAAAGCACAAGGTTGTGTTTTCATTGTGAGTGTACACAAAATAAAAGAGACGATGTGCAAAGCTTTATTTAAAGATACTCCTTTGCCAGTCTGTGAGAGAGCATTCAGAATCAGCACTGGTCACTGTCTAGCGGGCTTTGTTTTTCAAATGCGCAACTCAGCATTGATGTCTTTATGCTGGCGGCCGGTGGTTATCAAACAGAGTTGCATTGATGGGGCGTCTCCTACAAGATTGGGGGTGAATGCCTGTATCGTGTAAGGCCCAGCAGCGAACGAGATCAGATGTCACGTTACCGGGACGGTTCGGTAGAATACATGGTTATCTTTCCACCCATACTATATATCTATATAATATATAGATATATATTAAAATAAATTATAGTATACAAAATATAAAATATATATTAAATAAATATAAAATATAATATTTAGTAATCGAATCAACTAAAAATAACTTATCAGCTTACAGTAACTGCAAGCTGTACCGTTTCCATAGAAATAGGTTTTTCTAATAATTCTTAAATATAACATGAATAACATTCTTTCTATACTGCAAAAATGTCATAAACATTCCCACACAGACCTGTGCTCACAGCGAACTGTAGCATCTATCACAATCCAAACAAACCTTCAAAAAAGTGTTGTAGTGGTGATCCATATGAGCCTATCACCTCCATCCACACACACACACACACACACAGGGCACGCGCTTGCGTGTCAGAAACGACATGAAATTATTTGGCACTAATTGTGTGCGGCGGTGATCAGTGATATAATGCTATCATCTTGTTCAATATTCCGGTATGTCCGTCTCTCTTCTGTCGATAAGCGGGCTCTGTACGTCTGTGAGTGTGTTTTGGGCGATGTGTTGTATCTTGTGTGTGCTGGCGTGTGACAGAGAGAGAATTTCTGCCCTGTTCAATCACCCATAAAATAACCCAGCTGAGAGTTCCCACAATGCCCCTCTGCTCACAATAGTATGATTGAATGGGTCAACAAACACACACAAACACCTATGTAAATACATCTACATACCTGGGGACTTTCCATTCAAAATCTGTTGCTTAATTAATGCTAATTACTAATCTGCTCACTCTATTCAAACCTGAAAATAAACCAGGTTAGATGATGAGGGACTATATATCTATCTATCTATCTATTATCTATCTATCTATTATATATCTATCTTACACTCTGAAAAATAGGGTGCTTCACGATGCCAGAGAAGAACCTTTTTGTCTAAATGGTTCCATAAAGAACCTTTAACATCTGAAGAACCTTTCTGTTTCACAAAAGGTTATTTGTGGCGAAATAAGGTTCTTCAGATTATAAAAAGGTAAGAAAGAGATGGTTCTTTAAAGAAACTTTGACTGAATGATTCTTTGTGGAACAAAAATGTTCTTCTATGGCATCGCTTGAAGAACCTGTTGAAGCACCTTTATTTTTAAGAGGGTACTATCTATATATTATCTATATATATATCTATCGATCGATCTATCTATCTATGTATCTATCTATCTATGTTGTTTACCAATATATATGTCTGTATCCATCCATCCACCAATTCCAAAGCCGCATTGATTTATTTAGCTCTGATCCTGAATGCATCCAGATGAGAGGAAGTTTCTTGTGTTGTACTGCCAGTCGGCTTCAGTCTCCGTGTCTCTGTGTCTATCACACACACACACACACACACTCAGCCCGAGACGACAGAGGGAGAGTGAAGTGCCCTTGGGCTGCACCGATAACCTGCTCCCAACTCGCACACACTCAAGATGAACTGCAGGAAATTAAATAGGACATTAACAAGAGATACGACATTAAACGATGTCAAGACAGGCCCCTGTGTGTGTGTGTGATGGTGGTGTGTGTGTGTGTGTTGTGTGTGTGGTGTGTGTCTGTGTGCTCCAGACTGGCTCCTGTCTGCAGACGATGATCTGCATAAATGCTCCATTACCTTCAGCCAGCTTACAGACTTCCTCACAGACCGTGTGTGTGTGTGTGTGTGTGTCAATAAACATGAAGCCAAAGTGTCTGTCAGACAGAGAAATCTCCTGCAGTCAGTGCAGACAGAGCAAAGCCTCTTCTCTTTAAAGCAGTGTGTGTGTGTGTGTGTGTGTGTGTGTGTGTGTGTGTGTGTGTGTTTATACTCACATGCGATGCGGACGTGCACCTTGCGGCTCTTGGTGGTTCCTGCGGAACTCCAGGCGACACATTGGCACCAGTAATCTTCCAAACCAAACAACTCCTCCACCTGCTGCCGGAAGATCTCGATCCGCGCTTCCCTCACCACCAAACCTGCACACACACACACACACACACATACACGCATCAGACTCATGTTGCCAGACGTTTGACTATCGGCACAGCGTCTGGTCCACATTGACTGAAAATAAGCACAGATTTTTGCCGAAACAACTAATCTGATTGCACATTTCAAATTAAATGTTTTTTTTATGTAACTAGGCAATCCAATGAAAATATCTGCATTACAAGTACTTGCAAAGAAAGTGTAGCTGCATGAGTTTTGTGAGAGTCAGCTGATCAAAGAAGCCTCAGGATGGCTGTGTTTGCCTTTCCTAACATATCTAAAAATATGCCAAGAACGTTTTCTTTTCATGTTGCTTACTAAACAAGAGACAGATTTTTTGTGGAAACATTCCCGTCTCAAAGCGTTCCTCTAGCTCAAACGGCAGAGCTAGCAATCTCAAGGTCATGGGTTCGAATTGATAAACTGTACAGTTTGAATGCAATTTAAGTCAGATAGGATAAAAGTGTGTCAAATGCATTAAATGTTAAATGTGCAAACATTTCAGCTTCATGCCCAACCCTGCTTCAATAACTGCACATCTCTGAATGAGAGCATGTCTTCAAAAGATATTAGACTGCATGTAAAAAAAATATCCTGTTAAATTCATGTTTAAAAAAAACTGGCAGCTGTGTGGCTTAATTTAATTAAATAAATAAAAATATAAAAACAAATAAATAATAAGCATAAAAAAACTTAATGACCAAAACGTAACAAAAACACCCTATGTACATTACTGATAGCAAATGAGGAAAAAAATAAAAACTAGATTTATTTATGAAATATAATGCTATTGTCATGTAGGAACTTCTGGGAACATTCCTTTACGGTTAATGTAAAAAAAAATTTACATAAATTATATAATGATTCATAGTTTGAATCCACCATAAATTAATCATACTTCATGTCCTTTGTAGAGTCACAAAAATATTTTTTTATTTGACGAAATCAACATGACTATGTAAGGTTACAGAAGGGGTTCCTATACATTTTTCTGTCAGCTAAACCTCTTTGATGTACAATATGTAATATCAATAAGATGGGGCTTCTCTGATGTCCGTTAATGTGCGCATTACCTGGAGGTAAATATATACCATATTTCATCTTATTTTGGGGGATCATTTTTTTATTTCCAAGTATTTATTGAATTATTTTAATTTTACATTTTATGATTTAATTAATTATTAGCATTTCATTAAACTAAAGGGATGAAAACCTATCGCTCGGTCAGATAGGGTTGAAATACATAAATGGTAACAATTTGAAATATAATGCAACGTTCGGACTTTTCACAGTATGCTCATCAGGGTTTTTTTTTACTTGAAACAAAATAAACATTCAATTTAAAATGTATTTAAAATTCTAAAATTAAATTAAATAAAAATTTAGATTAATTGTCATTTTATTTAAATTAAATTGAAATTGAAAACGTAAGCTTATTTTATGTCAGCTAGTTGTCAAGGCAACATTTCTCATTTTGATTTAGTTTAACCTTAAGTACTAAAAGAGCTAAAATAAAAAAGCCTAAAAAATAAAATCGAATTCAAAATATACAAAAAAAAAACTATGATAGTATATATATGTGATACTAAAATAACACTGGTGCTTATTCAAGAACATTTCCCTCATATTGTCCCAATCTGTATGACCGTGTAACACAAGTTGCTGTAAAATGTTTTGCACAATGTTCACACGAAATTGCATAAATCAGCCATTTTGATAGAGCTGTTGACATTGTTGTGTGCAAAGTTCCTCAGATGCCCCGTGAACAGATTCTGAGGCTAGAAATCTCCCACCACGCCACTGCCGATCACACCGATGTCGCATGATACAAGCAAGATGTTTTTATATATATTTTAGTGCTCTGCCAGCAGACAGCACTGCACTTCTGTTGTACATGTATAAATAATGAACCCCTCAATGTCTCCATGAAATATTCCCTGATAGAAATCAATAGCTCACACTTACCCTCTGTGTTTATTTGGTTAGTGCTGTGGGTGTTTGTGTTTATGGCAGCATTTGGTGCACAATGCTGGATGTGAACGGCAGAAACCTGTAGCCTTGAACAGAAGGAGTGAGGTGACAAGACACACACTTACACACATGAATGTTTTAACAAACATCACTCATGGTCAAGCAGATATGAAGGAGACGAGAGCAGGATTCACACAGGATGAGGTGAAGAATACAGTCAAGAATTCAATGCAGTGAGTGAAACAGACACACATACTGCAGTGCTTCTGTGCTGTTTTCCTTAAAACATCCTTATTACAAGATACATTTATTTGAGAAGCAAATTTCATAGGATATATATGGAAGGCCGTTTCCGCCACTGAATAAAAAATAAAAAAGGTAATTGCGACTTTTTATCTCACAATTCTGACTTTTTTCCTCATAACTGCGTGATATAGACTCGCAATTGTGAGTTAAAAAGTCATAATTGTGAGATATAAACTTGCAATTCTGAGAAAAAACAGTCAGAATTGCGAGAAAAAAGTCAGAATTGCAAGATATACTGTAAATCGCAATTGCGAGGAAAAAAAAAAAAAAGTAAGAATTGCGAGAAAAAAGTCAGAATTGCGAGATATACTGTAAACTCGCAATTCGAGGGGAAAAAAAAAAAAAAAAAAAAACAAAATTCAAGTGCAATCTTTTTTCTCTCGCAATGTGTGTTATAACGGTCGATTGCGAGAAAAAAACGTCAGAATTGCGCGATATAATGCCAATTGTGAGCAAAAAGCAGTTTTATCTCGCAATGGTGAATGTTATCACGCAATGAGACTTAGAATCGCAATTGTGAGTTCTATAACACAATTTGCCTGATATCACGCAATTCTGACTTTAGAACTCGCAATTGTGAGTTCATATCACACAATTGTGACTTTATATCACGCAATTCTGACTTTAGAACTCACAATTGCAAGTTTATATCACGCAATTGTGACTTTATATCACGCAATTCTGACTTTATAAATCGCAATATCTCGCAATTGTGAGTTTATATCACGCAATTCTGACTTTATAACTCGCAATTTTTATAACTCGTAATAAAAAAGGAAAAAAAGGTCATTGCGACTTTTGATCTCACAATTCTGACTTTTTTTCACAGAATTGAGATATAAAAAGTCGCACGAAACAATAACCTTTTTTCCCTTTTTTTTTACTGGCGGAAATGGGCTTCCATAGATATAAGACTTGTTTTTAGAGAATATATCTTTAATAAGTTTCGTTTTTTTACTTTATTGGTTAAAATGTTTAATTTAATTAATTAAGCATTCATTTTACAGTGAATTTATGCTTAAATCAAGACTTATGCTTAAAACATTTTTTTCACTCAATTCAAGATCATGAGAAAATGGAAGGAAATTAAGTTATGGAAATTAAGTTGTGGTCATGAAAAAACAAGACCAAATAATAACACATGGTCTCTTAATTCTGTCATTTTTGTTCTTAAATGGTTTAATTTGCTTTAATTTTGAAATACTGATTATTTTTGCAATGCACACACACACAAACATACTGATAAACAGACATTGTGAAAGAAAGTATTAAAATACCAAACAAACTATAATTAATTAAAACAGATGCTAAACATAAAGCAAATAACAGTTTTTGCAAGGCAGCAGAAGCAACACAAAGGCACCTATAGATGGTTAAACAGATACAAGAAAGAAAAGATCAATCACAAATCAGTATGTAAATAAATGTAAGTAAGAGAACCAATCACTAAACAGAATGCAAATAAGTCACTGCCAATTACATTTTGCGTGCTAAATTCTATCAAAGTCACTGGGTGATTCTGAGGAACTTCTTAAATTATTTATTAAATTACTTAAAAAATAGTGACAGTGCATCTCAGGCTGAAATGATCTATAAACTGCATTTTATGTCATTTGTTATTCCTCAGCCCAAACAAAACATATCTACCAAAATGTGGCATATATAATCATGACACACTGTGCCAAGTACCACATCCCCAAAATTTTTTGTAAGTTAAGCGACTATTCGTGAGCTTAATTAATTGCAGATATACAGTATGTGGGATTATTACTGCAAAACTCACAGGTTGCTTATTGGTCAAGTATCTGAGATACCCTAAAGGAATGACCCAAGTAATATCTATCTGTCTGTTGTATTTTTTTCACTTGTATTGTCTGATCACTCAGTAAAGTAGCAGCACACCTCTCCTCAATAACACATGATTTGAGAAATCATTCACATCTGAAGCACAATCACTGCAGGACGACTCACACTGAACCTTTTTCAGAAAACAGTGTTTTTTTTTTCCAAAGCGCTATGAGCACAAGCAATAATACTGCCAACTTAAAAGCACCTCTAACAATGACTGCTGGATGAATATCAATACAGCGCTGCCTCGCAAGCATAAAAACACACAAAGCATGTAAAAGCACACATACATAAACACAGGCAGAAAATCAATGGCAGCAATAATGGGATGGGGTGCGTTTACAACGAGATCTGTAAGCACACACACATTTTTGTTTTGGATTATTGTGAATATGAATTTAAAACTGGCACAAACTGAATTCCTGTTGCGATTTTCTCTTTGGGACGTCTGTCAAGAACAAACAAGAATCTGGAACACTGAAGACTGTTCAAAGTTTTTGGATCTGTAATTATTTTTTTAAGGGGTCATCGAATGCCCATTTTCCACAAGTTGATATGATTCTTTAGGGTCTTAATGAAAAGTCTGTAACATAGTTTGGTTAAAAAAAAGTCATAGTTTTGTCTCAAAAAAACAATTTTTTGACCCTGCCAAAAACAGCTCTTTTCAGAGCAAGCCGTTTTGTAGCATTTTCCTTTAAATGTTAATGAGCTCTGCTGACCCCGCCCCTCTCTTCCAAGCTGCTCTCAGAGAGACTGTTTACTTTAGCCACATTCATCGTGAAACTTGCTAATTAGCACATTATTAGGAAAGGCGATTTGCAAAGATTCATTAAAAAACCTTATACTCACTTCTTCTGCGCGAACATAGACACATTTATGTAGATCGGGGGCGCATTCTCTTCAGAAACAAATGTAATCCACTGCATCTTCAGCGGCTCAGATGTCGGGAGTAAATGATGACTGCTATGTTCATTATTACATCCAACAACAGAACACCTCAATCGCTCAGGAGTTATTCTTGTCTACATCTGCTCCGGCGGTGAAACAATGGCGGACTGATGACAGCTCACTCAGGGCGGGTCTAAGGTAAGACACCAGTCCAGTCTGTGCTGAAACACTACTGTCAATCAAACTATCATGGGAGGGGCATGTTTTTGTGACGTCACACAGACAAGCATCTGAGATCTGCTCGATTTGAGAAAGGGGAAAACATTTAACTAGATAAAAAAAAAAACACTGGGTGGATTTTTATCATTATAGGGTGGTTGTGTACACACACTACCAACACACATTTCAGTTCAAACAACTTGTAAAAGTGCATGTAGCATCCTATGACCCCTTTAAGAAATAAATGAATTCATCAAAAATACTACAAAAATGAAAAAATTGTATTACCGTTTCCACAAAAAAAATATGAAGCAGCAAAACTATTTTCAACATTGATAATAATAAAAAAAAATGTTTCTTGAGCAGTAAATCAGCGTGAATGATTTCTGAAGGAACATGTGACACTGAAGTCTGGAGTGCTGATTTCAGCTTGGCATCAAGGAATAAATTATATATTTTAAAAAATATTCCAATTGAAAAGTTATTTTAAATGTTAATATTTCACAACATTACTGTTTTTACTGTATTTTTGATCAAATAAATGCAACCTTGGTGAGACCTATTTCAAAAGCATTAAAAACCAACCCCAAACTTTTGAACGATAGTTTATATTTTCAATAAAAGAGCTTTATTAAGAGCAGAGACTGAGACGTTTAAATACAATCCCAGATTTCAAATTTAGTTGCATAAAAGTATCTAGAATCAGTAAATTTGATTCATTTTTGTGATTCAGTTCAAACCGTTTCCAATGAATCAAGTGATTCAGGAATACATTTCTAAAATGTAAAAAATAAGTTGCTAGTACAGTCAACTTAGCTGTTTAAGTCATTTCAACTTAAATTACATTAAACTGGCTTAAAAATGAGTTGAAGCTTGTACAACATAAATTAAAGTTGAAAATTGCTTTAGTTATTTTGAGGAGTTACAGTAATGTAAATTAAAGTAAAGTAATATTTTCATAACTTATTGGTCATATCATCACTGTGTAGCATTTTTCATATCTTAAAATAATAGATGAAGTTTTTTTTTCTAATTATACATGTTATTCATTCCGTTTTTATGAGCTCAAATCCCATCACTATTGCCCACCGAAAGATAAATGACCAGTCTTCCAGAAAACAATGCAAACTTGCTTGACATTGTGAATGTGCAGACGTTTTTCTGAATGCCGTTCTGTTGTGTAAAGATACTAAGACGTCTGTTTAAACGAGGCCCTCTGAGACGAAGCCCGCAGCAGGAAAGAGTCTTTCTGACTGAACCAGATCTCAGTCAGAATCTTCTGCACAATTTAGACACCCAAAACACTCATCACGCTCACCACGAGCCGATTACACACCAGCTTTCATGACAAGGAACAGATTTAACCTTGTTTACTCACAATCGCCAAAACGAACAATGAAATTGATTCATAACGATATTACACCATCCCAAATAGAGACAGATAGCGATGCCAGAGGGAGCCCGCGGCCGGCGAACAAAGACAGACCTCTGACAGAAATCTAATTAAAAGCATAAACCATATCTCTCTCGCTCTCTCTCTCTCTAAATCTCTTTCTCTCTCACACGCACTATAATTTTTTATGATAAACGTTACCGTTGCACGTTAAAGTTCAATGACAGTGTTTAGAGCAGTCGGCCCCGTTTCGGCGGCCCGTAATAACTCCATGCTCTGACCCCGAGTAATATCCGAGGTGTGATTATGACAGTAAAGTTTCCACCGCAGAGATATTAGAGCAGAATTACTGTGGCGGGTTGATATCAAAGATCCATTAGAGTCATTAGCTCAATAGGAGCTTGTTAACCTCTGCGTAATGAATTGAGCTCTTCGCTCGCCCACACACAGAGAGCGGCTCGTGTCGGTTTCTCCTGCGGTGAGGTGACTGCGCTTCAGCCTCGGCCAAAACGGGCTATTTTCATTCTGAATGATCGAACATTAGTGGAGGGCTGCTAGCTTTCCCAACCTCGAAATGCACGGCAGTGCTTCTGTCTTCTGCAGCAAACATTAGGCCTAAAACATATGCAGA
Organism: Sinocyclocheilus anophthalmus; assembly: GCA_018155175.1. Taxonomy (NCBI): domain Eukaryota; kingdom Metazoa; phylum Chordata; class Actinopteri; order Cypriniformes; family Cyprinidae; genus Sinocyclocheilus; species Sinocyclocheilus anophthalmus. The sequence continues at coordinate 284,076 of JADLZN010004928.1, forward strand.
TATGTGAGAGCAAATGCTTGGTTTCATTTTAAAAGTGTTGCATTCTTAGTGCTGTTGCAATTGAGTGCTATAGGTGAAACATTACCCTAAACTGTCTTATTCTATAGCTAGATTTCTCATTCAGTCTGGAGTCAGCCAATTATTATTTTTATTCAACAAGGATGCATTAAATTGATCAAAAGTGACAGCATATTCGAAGACTGGAATAATGATGCTGAAAATTCAGCTTTGCATAACAGGAATAAATTGAATTTTACAATGTATTACAATAGAAATCATTTCACAATATTACTGATTTTACTGTATTTTTTAACTAATAAATGCAGCCTTGGTGAGCAGAAGGGACTTCTTTAAACATTAAAAAGTCTTACAATCCCCAAACTTCTGAATGTAATCTTTAATTTATGTTGCATTAGCACTTATTCATCTTCCTAAAAATGTGACCCTGGAGCACAAATACCACCAGTTCTTTTAAGGCTCTGGGGTATATTTGTAGGCAAAGAGCCAACAATACATTGTCAAAAATCATTAGGATAAAGTAAAGATCATGCCCCATGAAGATATTTGTAAATTTCCTACCGCAAATTTATCAAAACTTCATTTTTTTATTAGTAATATGCATTGCTAAGAACTTAATTTGGACAACTTTAAATGTGATTTTCTCAATATTTGGATTTTATTTTTGCACCCTCAGATTCCAGATTTCAAATAATCATATCTCGTCCAAATATTGTCCGATCCTAACAAACCATACATCAATGGAAAGCTTTTTTATTCAGCTTTCAGATGATGTATAAGTCTCAAATTCAAAAAATTGACACTTATGACTGGTTTTGTGGTCCGAGGTCACATATACCAATGCTTTAACCAATAATACCAATATGGCAATGCCCATACTGTTTGTTACTGCAAGTAAAAATTTCCTTCTATGAAACTTTTTGAAAGTGGGAAAAAATTACTTGGCGCACCTTTAATCTATGAATTGTAGCATATTAGCTTTTGACTATCATCAAAAGTGGGCCTAGATCACTCACTGTTCTTGGCTTGTACTCTGTGTTCTGTTCTCGCAGTGTGAAAAAGACATTTATGCATTTGGCATATGCTTTGACTTTGCATTGAAGGTATTCATACAGTATCATCAGTTCATGCATTCCCTGGGAACTGAACTCATGACAATAGCATTGCTAATACTATGTGATACGGTTTGAGCTAGAGAATCGTGACAGAAAAAGACAACAAACACTGTGATTTGCTGAACAACACTCTTAAAAAACAGAGCAATGCCACAAAATAACTATTTTTGGTTCCTCAAAGAACCATTTAGTGAAAGGTTCTTACGAACCATTTTTGTTATTTTAAACAGCACCTACTGTGCAATGGAAATACATGTTATACATGTCATGAAACCATAAAACCAATAAAACACCTTTATTATTAAGAGTGTGTATCTTATTTATCTAATTATTTCACTTGGAATCTTGCTTCTCTAGTATCTTCTGAATGACACTAACTTTGCAACACTGACACTGTTATTGAACTGAATTGAATCAACATTAAACTGACCTAAGCGATAATGATTGTTGTAGAGTAGTCTTGTAGTACTTATGACGCGAAGAAATATGATGTTAGGGACTAAGTTGAAACAATTTTCACTCAGAAATGGTTAGCAAATTTGAAACTGAAAAATTTAACTTGTCTCTTAATTGATGAAATTTGCAACACTGACTGATTGAATCAACATTGAACTAAATTTGATCTAAATAATGGCATAATTGTCTTGTGTAGAGCTGCTTTACAGCTGAAACTTTCAGTTTCATAACTACTTGATTTTACAGCATTAGCACTGTAATTTTCCTGTTTATTATTGTGAAGCTACTTTGAAACGATCCGTACTGTTATGTCCGTGTAACGCTTCACAATTCAATTTTCAGACCATATGGTGCAAATGCAACCAAATTCAATTTTTTTCAGTTACTTCATAAATGAATAATTGCCGTTTTCTCTCCTTTTTTCAACTTTACTTTTGCTAAATTGTGACTTCAAAAATTATCATTTGAATAAATAAAATCTAAACGATTTTCTATTTTTCAAATGTAGCATTTACAGTTCAAACATTAACCGGAGATATATGTAGATGGATTTTCGCGGCTGGTGTTTATGAATAAAGCTTTAGCCTACATCTCCGGTGGTTACTGTGTGTATGCCAATAGTTTTCTATGGGAGGAAATCGCTTCCCGTGAAACTTTGCTCGTTCATATTCTGATACTTAACGTGCAATTTAGCACAAACTGCCTTCATATTCTGGGCTAGCTTGTCTGTAAATAGTAGCCTATGTTTATTATTAATAAGATGTGTCCTCCAGTGTCACTGTTTTAGTAGGATACATTAAGCCACGTTAAGCATCTGTGAAACAGTCCGCGGCCACATCCCCGCGCTAATGGTACAGCCCACAGCGCAAATTGTAAGATAAAAAAATGGGAAAATAGAAAATCTTTTAGATTTTATTTACTCAAATGATCCTTTCTGAAGTCACAATGTAGCAAAAGTAAAATTTAAAAAATAGCAATTATTCATTTATGAAGTAACATTTGGTTTCATTTTTGCATTTGCTCCATATGGTCTGAAAATTGAATGTTAACTCGTATCATTGGAAGCCCATTTCAGAATAAAAGCTACAGAATAAAAAAAAAAGGGTAATAGTGACTTTTTATCTCAGAATTCAGATTTTTTTCTTCATTCACAGTTCTGACTTTTTTCTCACAGTTCTGAAAAACTGCACAATATAAACTCAGAAAATCAGTCTGGTCGGCGCCAATAGCCTTGTGGGCAACATATAGTGCCGTTGCTCTCCGGGTGTCCCGAGTTCGAGTCCCGGCTTGTGGACCTTTTCCGATCCCACCCCCCTCTCTCTCTCCTACTTTGCTTCCTGTCACTGCTATACTGTCCTATCAAAATAAAAATGCCAAAAGTAAATCTTAAAAAGAAAACCAGTCTGATGTGTGAGATTAAAAGTTGTAATATTTGTATTTTTTTATCCTATGGAGGAAAAAGCTTCCATTTGTATCCACATCGAGCGGTCATTGAAAGTGTTCTAGGTCGTGTCTCTGGTCACACTTGGTGTTGACTAGACTAACTTTACTCCCAGTCATATAAAGAAGCCTTCACAAAAAAGCTCTCATAACATTACATAAATAATACACAAACCTGTAGGTGTCAGGAAGGGGTTAATCTATCTCTCTAGCAGCACCTTTAGCAATGAAAACCATGAATAAAGCAGGGCTATCACATTTTTATTGCACCGTAATGTTTCCGACCCATAAAGGAGAGTGATGGTGTGTGTGTGTGTGACTGACCCGACGTCTCGTCCACCCGCTCCTCTATGGTGTGCTCTCTCTGATGGACCCACTCGCCGTTGCATTTGAAGTAGATCTGAGCGGCAGGTGTGGCCGTGCAGTAGAGATTGACAGCTTTGTTCTTGATGATGTAAGCATCCTCCGGCTCCAGCAGGAAGTGTGGGAGGGGCTCTGGAGGGTCGCTGGGGAAGGTCTCCGGCAGCTCACCCAACCCCAACAGGAAGTCATCATCACCTGGGAAAAAAACACAGACAACATGAAGCATCAGGAAGTGAGTGGGAAACGCAGTGTAGCGTACTGCTTTTTGATGCATTTCACAATTTCAATTAGATTTGTAAATCAGCAAATCTAACACGAGGGTAGTAAGATTTTTGAAAGAATTGAATACTTTGATTTAGCATAGATGTATAAAAGTGATCATTTTAATTTACATTTTGAAATATATTACATCAGAAGAGTTGTTTTAAATTGTACTAATATTACACAATATTTCTAATCAAAACTGATATTTTAATTTGCATTTTAAAATATATTACAACATAAAAGATATTTTAAATTGCAATAATATTTCACAATATCACTAATTATAAAGTATGTTACAATATAAAACAACTAATTTAAATTGTAAAAATATATTGCAATATTACTGATCCAAAGTGATATTTTAATCGACATTTGAAAAGATATTACAATATAAAAGTTATTTTAATTATCAAAATTTTAAACTATTACTAATCAAAGTGATATTTTACTGTAATTAAGATTTTTAAAAGGTATTACAAGATAAAACCGTTCTTTGAACTTAATCAATTCACAATACTACTAATAAAAAGTGGATATGACATTTGAACTTATATTACAAGAGAAAATTATTTTTAATAGCTAATAATTTTAAATATGTAACTAATCAAAGTGATATTGTAATTAACCTTAAAATATATTACATTTTAAAATGGTTATTTTAATTGTAATCATATTCACAATACTACTACTAAAGTTTGATATTGGAAATTTCCATTTTTTAACAATATATAACATATTAAGTTGTTTTAATTTGTAATCATATTTCACAATATTACTACTAAAAAGTTATATTTTAATTTACATTTCAAAATATGTTACAATATAAAAGTTATTTGAAATTGTAATAATATTTCACAATATTACTACTCAAAAGTGATATTTTAATTTACACTTTTAAATATATGACAATCTAAAACGGCTATTTTTAATTGTAATAGCATTTTTATGTATAACTATTTACAGTTATTTTAAATTGCAATCAAAGTTCTTTTGATTGGTGGTGTACATATGATTGAAACACTGTATGAAATTAGTATAAATTAGTTTTAGAATAGATAACACATCTCTCAATATCGCAGAATAAACTTTTGCAACAAAAATCCCCATTACGCCAATTTATTCACAAATGTCAGTTTTCTCAGAGCCTCTTATTCTGTAATTTGTGTCTGCTGAGCTCGTTTGGGGTCCGGAGAGGCTTCACACGCAGAAACTGGTGCAGGCCTGTTTTTGGGTCTCATTATGAAACAGGATCTCACAGTTGTCTCTAACTGATCCCTGGTTAATGGAGTAACTGCTGCGTATTTTTAGCTCAAGTTCAAATAAACATGACGTCGTGAGATCTCTGACGTTCTCCCGTACACTCCCTCATCATTCAACGTCTCTGCTTCGAATAAACAGACTAATAAATGAATGAACAGATGGATAAATAAATGAACAACCAAACAAACTAATGAATGAATGAATCTATGAACTAATGAACAAACATGAATGGATGAATTAACAAATTAATGAACAAATGAGTAAACATGTGAATGAACAAAAAAATCACTGAAAATAAGAATGAACAAATCAATGAATAAAAACATATTACAAAGTAATGAATGAACAAACAAGAATGGATGAATGAATAAATTAATGAATGAACAAAAATCACTGAACAGGAATCAATGAAAGAATCAGTCAACAAACTAATAAATAAAAACACAGTAATAGAGTAAAGAACGGAACGAATAAAACTAATGAATTAACAAATGAACCTGAATGAATAAATTAATGAACAGACAAAACAACAAACATGTTAAAAAGGTAAAAATAATGAATGAATGAACAGACAAGACAACAAACAAGCTAAACATGTAAAAAAGAATGAATGAACAGACAAGACAACAAACAAGCTAAAAATGTAAAAAATAATGAATGAACAGACAAGACAACAAACAAGCTAAAAATGTAAAAAATAATGAATGAACAGACAAGACAACAAACAAGCTAAAAATGTAAAAAATAATGAATGAACAGACAAGACAACAAACAAGCTAAAAATGTAAAAAATAATGAATGAACAGACAAGACAACAAACAAGCTAAAAATGTAAAAAATAATGAATGAATGAACAGACAAGACAAGACAACAAACAAGCTAAAAATGTAAAAAATAATGAATGAATGAACAGACAAGACAACAAACATGTTAAAAATGTAAAAAATAATGAATGAATGAACAGACAAGACAAGACAACAAACAAGCTAAAAATGTAAAAAATAATGAATGAATGAACAGACAAGACAACAAACATGTTAAAAATGTAAAAAATAATGAATGAATGAACAGACAAGACAAGACAACAAACAAGCTAAAAAAATGTAAAAACTAGGAATGAAACAGACAAGACAAACAAACAAGCTAACTACAATGTAAAACATAATGAATCGCCTGAAGGAGATCTATGAACAGACAAGACAACAAAAACATGTTTTTAAAAATGTAAAAATAATGATGAATGAACAGACACAAGACAACCAAACATGTTAAAAAAATGTAAAAAATAATGAATGAATGAACAGACAAGACAACAAACAAGCTAAAAATGTAAAAAATAATGAATGAATGAATGAACAGACAAGACAACAAACATGTTAAAAATTTTAAAAAAGAATGAATGAATGAATGAAGAATGAACAGACAATAGACACAAACAATTTAAAATGGAAAAAATAATGACTGAATGACCCGACACGACAAGACAACAAACAAGACCTCAAATGTAAAAATAATGAAGCTGGAATGAACAGACAAGACAACAACAAGTAAAAATGTAAACACTAAGAATGAATGAATGAACAGACAAGACAACAACAAACATGTTAAAAATGTAAAAAATAATGAATGAATGAACAGACAAGACAAGACAACAAACAAGCTAAAAATGTAAAAAATAATGAATGGATGAATGAATGAATGAACAGACAAGACAACAAACAAGTTAAAAATGTAAAAAATAATGAATGAATGGATGGTGAGTGGATGCTGGATGGATGGATGGATGGATGGATGGATGGATGAATGAATGAATGAATGAATGAATGAATGAATGAAAAAAACAAATCAATGAATATGAGAATGAACAAAAATCAATGAACATATGAATGAATTAATGAGTGAATCAAAAGCTAATCAATGAAAGAACACACAAATAAACAAATAAGCTAATGAATGAACAAATGTACTAATGAACAAACAGACAAACAATAGACATGAACTATTAAAGTAATGAATGAATAAATGAACAAATAATTGAGCAAACTCAAGGAATAAATTAATGAACTAATAAACAAAATGAACAAATGGACAAAAATAAATGAACATGAATGAACGGATGAATCATACAACAAACTAATGAATAAAAGAAAAATAGACAAGTGAACTGAAATAAAGTAATGAATGAACAAATGAACAAATGGACATGTCTGAATAAATGAATGAACAGACAAAAGAACAAACATAAATTAAAGTAATGAATGAACAATTGAAGATACATCGAATAAATGAAAGAATGAACAAATGACAGAATAAACTAATATCAATCAACAAAATCAAAGAACACAGAAACCCAAATAATCTAATGAATGAACAAATGAACATGACTACATAAATGAACAGAAAAAAGAACAAACATATAAATTTAAAAAGTAACGAATACATATGAACAAACCAACAAATAAACCAATGAAAGAATGAACAAATGGAATAACTGGACAAACAGACTAATAAACTAATGAACAAAAATAACAAACGTGAATGAACGGATGAATCAATCAATAGACTAAACATAATTAGACAACGAACAGAACAATAAAAAAACAAATGAATGAACAGACAAAAGAACGAACATACGCTCTTAAAAATAAAGGTGCTTGACGATGCCATAGAAGAACCTTTTTGTCTAAATGGTTCCATAAAGAACCTTTAACATCTGAAGAACCTTTCTGTTTCACAAAAGGTTATTTGTGGTGAAATAAGGTTCTTCAGATTACAAAAAAAGGTAAGAAAGAGATGGTTCTTTAAAGAACCTTTGACTGAATGGTTCTTTGTGGAACCAAAAATGGTTCTTCTATGGCATCGCTTGAAGAACCTTTTGAAGCACCTTTATTTTTAAGAGTGTATGTGACCCTGGACTACAAAACCAGCCATAAGTAGCACAGGTTGTCATTCATTCATTCATTCATTTTCACATTGTATGGGTCAAAATTATTTTTTCTTTTATGCTAAAAATCATTAGGATTTTAAGTAAAGATCATGTTCCATGAAGATATTTTGTAAATCTCCTACTATAAATATATCAAAACTTAAGTAATATGCATTGCTAAGAACTTCATTTAGACAACTTTAAGGCAGAGTAGCAGGATTTCTAAATATTTAGATTTTTTTTTTTGGCACCCTCAGATTCCAGATTTTCAAATAGTCTATCTCAGCCAAATAGGGGTCCTAGCCTCCAAACCATAATTTCTTATGGTGAAATGGAAAGTTTATTTATTTAGCTTTCAGATGATGTATACATCTCATTTTAAAAAAATTACCCTTATGACTGGTTTTGTGGTCCAGGGTCACATATGCGTTAAAGTAATGAAAGAACAATTAAAGATATGACCAACTAATGAAGGAAACAACAAATGAATCAATAAATGAAACTAATGAACAAAACCAATGAACTATGAATGAACAAACTCTTCACACTAATGAACCAAAGAGAACAGAAATCGACAAATGACAAACAACAAAGAAACTAATGAATGAACAAATGACCATGACAGAATAAATAAACGGAGAGACAAAAGAATGAACACAGGAACTATCAAAGTAATGAAAGAATAAACAAATTACAGAATAAATTAACTAATAACCGATGAGTGAATGAACCGCAAATCAATCAATATATGAATGAACAAATGAATAAATCAATAAACTAATGAATCCAAGAACACAGAAATTGCCAATAAGCAGAACCACAAATAAACTAATGAATGAACAAATGACTGAATACATGAACGAATGAACAGATAAAAGAAGAAACCTATGAATTATGAATGAATAAATGAAATGAAACTCATGACGAATAAAAACTAATGAACGAATAAAATATACTAACAAATGAACGGATGAATCAATCAACAAACTAATGAATCAGACATAAACAGACAAGAGAACAGAACAACAGGTAAACTAATGAATGAACTTATGGACATGAATGCACCGACGAAAGAACAAGCATATAACCCACCAAAATTATAAATTATTAAATCAACATATGAACAAATAAATTAACCTAATGAAAGAATGAACAAATGAACGAACAAAATGGTTGAACTGATGGACCGATCAGTTAAAATCACTCCTGTTTATGTCTGTAGTGCAATTTCACTTCCCGCATAAATGCAGAGATCTTCAATATTACACACATGCACATAATGGATGGATCGTAAGCCAGGACGCATCGATCTCTGGACTCATCAATACATATACTGGATACTAACATTACACTAACACACACACACACATGGCACGAGTGTCAGATTATTATTGAATGCCTCCATTAGATGCCCGCTGACCCGTCCGATGGCACGCAGTCCGGCTCATAACTCTTCTCTGACTGTCTCACACACTGAGCTGCTTTCACCCCAAATTAACACTCTGTAGGGTACATTACCTTCCATTAACGGGTCACGGCACAACCATGCTATCTAATGATGGGTCGAGGGCCGCGTCTGTTTTGTTTGGGTCTGTGTCATGTTTGCAGATGTTATTATTTAAATCCCAGATTAATCTAATACACACAAACCGTCTCTCTGATATTTACTCTATTAAAACACACAAACAAAACTGATACGCTTCAAATAAAAGGCCTGGAACCTTTGTAAAGTAGGGGTGGGAATCTTTAGGCACCTCACGATCCGGTGCGATTCAATTCTGGGAATCATGACTCAATCCTAAAATGATTCTTGGCCTACTTTTCTTTTCCTTATTAATTCATGGGTTTATTGAATACCAAATGTAAACTATTAAACTTATATATATTTAGTTATAAATCTGTATGAACTGAAAGCTTTAAACATAAAACACACACACTTTTCAAACAAGAATGCGATGAACAAATGAATGAATATGTGAATGAACAAAAATCAATGAACACATGAATATATAGATGAATCAATCGATGAGTAATGAATGAAAGAACACAAGTATAGACGCATAAACAGAAAAAGTCAAAACTAACAAATGAACAATTAAGCAGTTAAACAAAATGGATAAACAGCAAAAGAGCAAACATATTATGAATTCTAAAATAATGAATGAATTTATGAACATACGAACAGGCTAGTGCAAGAATGAATGAATAAATAAATAGCTGAACAAATGTAATTTAAACACGAAGGAATGAATCTTCGAACAAATTAATAAACAAGAAGGAATAAATCTACAAATGAATGAACAAACCAGAATTAATATGATCACGTGAACAAACAAGAATAAATGAGTGAATCTATGAATCAACAAACAAACAAGAATGAAGGAATGAATCTATGAACGAATGAACAAACAAAAATAAATGAATGAATCTATGAATGAATGAACAAACAAAAATAAGTGAATGAATCTATGAATGAATGAACAAACAAAAATAAATGAATGAATCTATGAATGAATGAACAAACAAAAATAAATGAATGAATCTATGAATGAATGAACAAACAAAAATAAATGAATGAATCTATGAATGAATGAACAAACAAAAATAAATGAATGAATCTATGAATGAATGAACAAACAAAAATAAATGAATGAATCTATGAATGAATGAACAAACAAGAATATAGGAATGAATCTATGAATGAACGAACAAACAAGAATATAGGAATGAATCTATGAATGAATGAATAAACAAGAATATAGGAATGAATCTATGAATGAACAAACAAACAAGAATATAGGAATGAATCTATGAATGAACGAACAAACAAGAATATAGGAATGAATCTATGAATGAATGAACAAACAAGAATATAGGAATGAATCTATGAATGAACAAACAAACAAGAATATAGGAATGAATCTATGAATGAATGAACAAACAAAAATAAATGAATGAATCTATGAATGAATGAACAAACAAAAATAAATGAATGAATCTATGAATGAATGAACAAACAAAAATAAATGAATGAATCTATGAATGAATGAACAAACAAGAATATAGGAATGAATCTATGAATGAATGAACAAACAAGAATATAGGAATGAATCTATGAATGAATGAACAAACAAGAATATAGGAATGAATCTATGAATGAATGAACAAACAAGAATATAGGAATGAATCTATGAATGAACAAACAAACAAGAATATAGGAATGAATCTATGAATGAACGAACAAACAAGAATATAGGAATGAATCTATGAATGAATGAACAAACAAGAATATAGGAATTAATCTATGAATGAATGAACAAACAAGAATATAGGAATTAATCTATGAATGAATGAACAAACAAGAATATAGGAATTAATCTATGAATGAATGAACAAACAAGAATATAGGAATTAATCTATGATGGCATGAACAAACAAGAATATAGGAATGAATCTATGAATGAATGAACAAACAAGAATATAGGAATGAATCTATGAATGAACAAACAAACAAGAATATAGGAATTAATCTATGAATGAATGAACAAACAAGAATATAGGAATTAATCTATGAATGAATGAACAAACAAGAATATAGGAATTAATCTATGAATGAATGAACAAACAAGAATATAGGAATTAATCTATGAATGAATAAACAAACAAGAATATAGGAATGAATCTATGAATGAATGAACAAACAAGAATATAGGAATGAATCTATGAATGAATGAACAAACAAGAATGAAAGAACGAATCTATGAACAAATGTACAAACAAAAAGAAGGAACAAATCTAATTAACAAAACTGAAGAACAAACAAGAAGAAATCAATAAATGACTGCATGAACAAACAAGAATACATGAATGAATCTATGCATGAACAAACAAACAAGACTGCAGGAACGAATCTATGAACAAATGAACCAGTGTTCATTTCGTCAACGAAGACGGCGACGAAAAATATTCGTTAACGAACATTTTTTCTGTGACTAAGACGAGACGTTATCTGATCTGATATCTGATGATAAAAGCTATGACGAAATGTATGCCGCGTCTTCGTTAACAAGACGAGACGGGACTATAATGTTATTTGAGGACTACCGGACATTCAAAATACATCCTATAGGCTACTGTCTTGTCCTTCAAAATGTGCATCCTGTCATTGGATAAGGGGCGTTTGTTTGCATATCTAGTCTCAGTATGGCATCCGCAGGGTATGGATAGGCTACCAAAATGCGAACTAGCGATCTGAAACAATGGCCTCAGCACCTGAAGGGGTAGGAATAAGGTGACCAGAAGTCCCGTTTTTCCCGGGAGTCACAATTCGTTGTCGATTAACTTAAATGTTAGGGAAGGCGGGATAGGCGGAATCGCTACTTCTTCAGTTCTCATATACAGTGCGCGATCAGTTCTCAGTGCTCAATACACACACAGAAGTCCAACTGTCGATCATGTCGAGCAGTGTTTCTCAACCAGGGGTCCGGGCCCCTAGTGGTCCTTGACGTAAGCCCAGGAGGTCGTATAAATATGAATTTTTTTAGACATTTTGTATATGTTGACATGACATGACGCCATTGAAAGCATAAAGCCAATATAGCTGATGTATGGCCAAATACTGGGAAAAGTCAACTAACTTGAATAATATTTGACTGCATTTGGTCCTCACAAAGATACAAATGATACATAGATGAGTCAGTTTTGTTCTGGGGTCCTTGAGGATGGTTCTGAATTGGACTGGGGTACGGTACGCCAAAAGGTTGAGATTCACTGATGTAGAGTATCTCACGTAAATACAGTCAATACAGTCGGTTATGGATTAAGTGAACGTCAACAGGTGGGTGAAAACTGAACGTGACTCGGGTAACAGAGTACATGCAGGGCCTTCGAGTCTTAAAGGGACAAGGCATTCATAGTAGCCTACCATCGTGTCATTTAAATGTTAAAACAACAAATATGTTAATATAAATCTGTTAAGTAAACATACTGGGCCGTTCGTCTGAAAAAAGGGTATATTGTCCATCATTCTGCTGTCCTTCTTCATAAAATTATAAATTTATTCTATTATTGAACTGTATATGAAAAGAACATCATTTTTTATAAGAGTGCTCCCTTTTCACTCCTGTTAAAGGGATCGTTCAGCCAAAAATGAAAATTATTATTATTTAATCAAGTTTTCCAAATTCATCCTGATTCACATTTTCATAAGCTGAATGATTGGGTCTAAAGAGAGGAAATAATTAATTACTATTTTTGTATTGAAGAATAATATCCAATAGCTACCAAAATAAATGTAGGAAACTACAGTTTGACAAAAAAGTCAAACTAATGAACAAACAAGAATGAAGGAATTAATCTATGATCGCACGGACAAACAAGAGTGAATGAAAGAAGAACGAAAAAAAAAATAAGAATGAAGAAATGAATCTATGAACAAATGAACAAACAAGAATGAAAAATGAATCTATAAACTAATGAACAAACAAGACTGACTTAATCTATGATCGCATGGACAAACAAGAATCAAGTAATGAATATATGAACAAATGAACAAACACAAACAAGAATGAAGGAATGAAGGTACGAATCAAATGAACAAACAAGAATAAATAAGTGAATCTATGAATGAGCAAACAAACGACAATGAAGGAATGGATCTACGAATAAATGAAAGAACAAAGGAATCAACAAATGAATGAATACATGAAATGAATTAATATGTGAATGAACAAAAAGCATTCATTTGAAAAACTTAACACACAGTCAAAGCACTCGTTTCTCAGATCCTGTGCAATGAAGTTTTTAGAATCGAAGCACAATCTATTTTTTCCTCCCACCCCATGTATAGGTCAGAGAGAAGGTGGAAAATCATCATGGAAAACTGAATTATGGTAGAGGAAACCTTGAGTAACATTATAAGGATGAAATGAAATGCTCCTGAAGTGCAGAGTAAAGGCCATTGCACACCGAGTCTGAAATGTTCGCACGTTGAAAAATAAATATGACCTCACGTTGTGTCAATCACGTTTACACACCGCCTCCGAAACTTTCGTCCGTCATAAAATTTTTTGGATTAGGTTCGATTTTCTGCATTTTCGCATCCATAGCATGCATTTTGATAGGAAAGGATGACAAATACGAAAAAAAACCTGGAAAAACGCATGTGAAAATTTCGAACTAGTGTGCAAGGACCTTGAGTCATCTTAAAGCTCTCTGTTTCTCCGACTGTTCTCCAGTGCTCTTCTCACCGTCTCTCCTCTCAGGTGCCAGAGGGTCCGGTGCTGGTTCAGATGATTAACTCTCTTAATAATGGGGCTTAAAGACCAAGCTGGGACCTTTCACACGACGAGTGAGCGCGAGCGGGGTCACGTTTATTAGCTTAACCTTCCGGAGCATGTGAGTATATTATTGATGAACAGTGAACGGTCCACTACTGCAGGAATATTCCAGGTTAAATACAACTTAACCTCTATCGATGGCATCTGAGACGCGCCGTCAGCTACTACAGAAAATAATCCCCCCGTTTGTAAAAATGAGCAGAAATCATGTTTACACCAATGAATTTCTAATGGACGTCTGTGGGCCAAGACATTCTGGAGGGAATCAGTTTTAATCTCTCTATCGCACATGGCTGCCTTCGAGTTTGTCCAAGATTATTCAGACAGGCTGCTGCTTCATTAAGCGGGACTGCAGAAATGATATGAATGCAAAAAAAATAATAATAATAATTTAACAATAATAAAATAATAACAATCAGAGAGACAGATTATTAAATAAAAATAAATAAACAATGAAGAAAAAGTGTTTATGCAATAGCATGAGAAAAAGAATGCAAAATTCATATTAATATCAATTAATATCAATATCAGTATATAATGTTAATAATCAAATTAACTACATTCATTATTTAAAAATCACAAACGATTTAGTCTCTTTACTCTTACAAAAAGGATATGAGTTCACAGAAATTTAAACAAATGACTAAAAAAAAACAAGGATCTGAAGTACTGATGAGAAAATAATGCAAAATTGATCGGTATATCAGTATATAATTGTTAATAATCAAACAAATTAAAAAAATAATGATTATATATAGACATAATTATATTTAATCATTATATACATAATTATATGAACATTCACAAATATGACTTACGTAATAATAATACCATAAGCATCAGACTAAATAAAAAACCAAATAAGTAATTAATTAATTAATAAGTAATAAACTCAAGGTTTTTAAAGTATTAATGCAATACCACAAAAAATCTGCAAAATCAATGTCAACATAGGGCTGCACGATAAATCGACATGGTAAGCAGAAGAGATCGCGATTCGAAGAGCTGCGATTGTCATGCGTTATCTTTCAGTGAAGCACGGTCTGTGTCAGCAGCCTAAATCTACATCGAAGGCCAGCCAGAGGGAGATCTAAGAGGGTTGGTGCTCTCGCGCTGAAGAAACCCAGAAAATGCCTATCGCAGCAGCTGAATAAACAGAAGATTCAACTGCTTTTATTGATTCAACGTGACTGATAAACACACGACTACGGCAATATACTGTTTATCTGAGTTCTTATTATTATAATAAAGTATATTTATAATGCAATGTTTTTATCACTGCTTAAATACTATGAAATATTTCTTATATTTTTTATTCTGTGTAAGAAGCCACATCATACCACAGAAGGATTTATTTCAAACACTCGACTGGCGTTATGAAGTGAGTTTGGAATAAAAACATGTTATTAAATGTGGTATTTTCACATGCTTTCAGATGGAGCAGCATTTACTTCACAGAGCCGTAGTTCACTGAGAAGCTGTGCAAACAGCTGTCATTATCGCAACGATTTCTTCGATTTCAGAATCGCGCAATAACATCGTCTGCGATTTTTTTTGCGTAACTTATCAGTAAACCAGGGCTTTGTGTAGTAAAAGCTGCTCCATCTGAAAGCACGTGATGATTATTTCCTGCTGATTACAGAACCGGCATTACTATCAAAATGCACATGACAGTTGCATTCGATTAATCGTGCAGCCCTATGTCAATATATGTAATATTATCATTAATAATCGGATGAATCAATATTCATTATACTATAATATAAATTATTTACAAATATGGTCTCTTTACTCTTACAGAAAGTACTGTACAACAAAAAACAAATAAATAAATAAATGATGTATAAAGTTGGTCCCTAACAGAAAGTAGAACAATGAATGAATGAATGAATGATCAGCACAGGCTTATCTAGGTGATTTGCATTGTTGCTTGTACCCTTGCTTG
Organism: Sinocyclocheilus anophthalmus; assembly: GCA_018155175.1. NCBI lineage: Eukaryota > Metazoa > Chordata > Actinopteri > Cypriniformes > Cyprinidae > Sinocyclocheilus > Sinocyclocheilus anophthalmus. Next base: position 300,201 of record JADLZN010004928.1, read on the forward strand.
ACTTTATGTAAGTTTATACAAACTATGAACACATCCAAATCCAGGTCTGTCGAACATAAGAAGCATTCCACAGATGCTGTCATAAACATCCCGCAAATAACCAAGACTATCCTTTAATAAGAGAGAGCAATAATGCGATCATAGATCAAACAGAAACGACACACGGCACTCCAGCAATCCACGTTCTGTGTGTGTGTATGTGTGTGTGGGTGTGTTAGGACACAAAGTCAAGCGAGGCATGCAGCGGATGAGATCTTATAACAACGGTTGTTGATCACTCATCACAGACCTCATTTACTCACCGCACTATGTAAACATCCACGTTAATTAATGACCCAGGTGAGTACAACACCGCCCAAGAATCGCCGGCACTTCAAAGCTATCAGCGCAACCGACCGAGCCGCCATATTGTGTGTGTGTGGTGTGCGTGTGTGTGTGTGTGGGGAGTTTGGGTGTTTACACGTGTTCAATATCAACCCAAAACACATGCTCATTTAAAATACAGCAATAGCTGTGTTTCGTATGAACACTCAAGTGAACACATCATCCTACACAATGACACACACACACACACACACACACACACACACACACTAAATCCTCAGCTGGACCTCTCGACCCACAGGTTTACTTGCCGTTGACTTTATGTGTAAATAAGCTCATTATAATTACTCTAGCTAACCTGAAGCATAAATACTCTGGGACATTTAAATCAACATTTATAGCTACTGTAAAATAGGTTAAATTAATCAAGACTATTTATACCAAGCATAATAATTAATTAAGTCTAAATAATTAATTGTGTGTGTGTATATATATATATTATATATATTATATATATATATATATAGTATATATATATATATATATATAATATATAATATATTTATATAGGAATTGTAATCAATAAATTAATATAATATCAATTATACTTTTAAAATAAGTTTGGGTGTGTGTGTGTGTGTTTGTTTGTAAATTTAATTGAAGTTTAATATATAATATTATATATCTATATAAAAATATATTAGTGTTGATAATATTTTAATTATTTTCTTTATATATTTACCTTTCCTTTAAATTTGAGCTAGGTTTAGTTCATTGTGTGTTTGTCTTTTATTCGTTTTATTTAAAAAAAAAATGGATATATTCTATTCATTTTAATTCAGTTGTTTTTTAGTGAGTATTTTAGTATGTTAAACCAAAAAAAAAAAATCCGTAGCAACTAGTTGAAAAAAAAAAAAAAACAAAATTAAAATGGTTTTTTCATTTATTATTTATTTTACATTTCAGTTCATGTGTTTTTTTATTAAGTACACTTTTTTATATATATATATGCTATCTCTTATTATATTTTATATTTTAATGTTATATTTAACTATAAAAACTCTTCTGGGTTGGAGTGTGATGCTGGTGCAGGGCCTCGTTCATCTTTCATAAAACAATGAATATTAACTGTTGTGTTGAATTTAATATGACAGCTTGCATGCAAAGAGATTTTATGAATGTTTTACACAGAAATGTGTTCTGCTTGTGTTTCATGAATGATATTATAGAGGCTGATAAATGCAAAGAGTGACACTGGAGCTATTAAAAACCGTCTCTCTCTGTGTCTCTGTGTACATAACATTCATATGTTTTGGAAAAGTCTGCGCAGTGTAATTTAGTAACTGCGGTTTTAAACTGGGACCAGATGCAGTGTATACACACACACACACACACACAGAAGCTGCAGTGACAGAGGGCTGCTTTCCGTCCTCATTATCTGAGACAACAAAAACGGCTGTCAGCACCAACTCCACACTCTCAAAACATGAACATCATTACAAACAAAGATGAACTCCCTCATTCCATCAGACAGTGAACTCACAGAGCTTCAAAGCTCACTGTTCCTCTGAAAAACCCATTTCAGATTGCGCATTACGAGCGAACGCTCAACAAAAGCAATAACAGATGCAGAGAATGGAAGTGAGCAGAAGAACTTCACAGTAAATGTTGCATGTCACGCTTCAGATTTTAACAAAAGCGTTCACTAGGGCTATCAAAAAAAAATTTGCATTTCGAATATTCGTCAAATTTAACACATTCGGATTTTAGGTGTGCGTCAGACAGCCTTATCAGCTGCGCACGAAATGCGATGCCGATGTAGGTGTCACTGCATTATAATATTTTTGTCAGCCTATCCAGTTGAACCCACTAGATGCGGTGCTGCTGCGTTGTTCATTTAAAATATTGCGGAAAAAGAGAACATCAATGCAGAGAAGATCTTGTTTACATTTTGTTTTGATCAAAACTAAAACCAAGCCGTTTACACAGAACGCATATTTATCAAATTTTCTAGAGGGACATCTATCACCGTTGCACTCGCGTCTCTCACAAGAGAGCCGCATGTTTAGAAAGCCATGTAAAATTAATGCAAGTTTAACTTTGAAAAAACATATCTCGAGACTTTATGGCGGATTTTTTTTCCCACCCCACTGCAACTCATGTTTTTAAGTGAAAAATGTATTCTGTGTGATTGGCTTTCGGTCCTTTGTATTAAACTATGCATACATACATGACGCTGTTTTGTTTATAGTTGTTTAAGCAACTTAATTAATTATAATTGATTTATAAACATTATTATGCACTTTTTTTCAACAGATAGTCATGTTATCTCATGCTTTGAATAAACATGCATTAGTAATATTTTGCTCGATGCGCCCTCTTGTGGCCTCAGGAGAGAAGCCAAAAGCTTTTCTTCACCCTAAATGAAATTATGCATTTTAAATTCGAATAAAATTCGAATTTTGATCATATTTAAGCACAAAATTCGAATTTAGTTTTCAGACATTTTGACAGCCCTAGCGTCACTGTTACCTAGAATGACGAGAAACCAGAGGCAATTTACAAAACTGGAAAAAAATTGGGGATAAATTGTCAAACTTACACCTTTACTGCAGTTTTTTTCAAATTAAGCATGAAGAAATACAGTTTTTATAAACAAAATATAGACTTCTCATGTTGTTCCAAACTCATATGTATGGAAGCCCATGTACGCGACGGAATACAACTAAACAAGGTAATTTTGACTTCTATGGTCAAAATTCAGACTTTTCTCTCGCAATTCTGAGATGTAAAAACGCAGACTTCTGAGAAAAAGTCAGAATTGACGGATATAAACTCCCAATTAGATTGACACGGTGAATTCAGAGATACATTCCGGCCGAACTGACTCTCGAACCAGACTGCATTTATTGTCATGCATCAATGAGTTAAGAACGGGCTTAGCTCCAACTCTCAGTTTGAATTTGACTAAAACAGATATCTTACTTGTCGGGCCCCCAACTGTAACAAAAAACATAACAAATGCCCCTAGATTTGACCTTGAAGCCACATCAATTATTCCATCTGCCACAGTTAAAAACTTAGGTATCATTCTTGACTCTTCTCTAAATCTAGATGCTTATATTAGTAAGCTCTCCAAAGCTGCATTTTTTCAACTTCGCCGTATTGCCAAACTCCGTTCCTTCATCAGTCCAAAAGATGCTGAATTACTAGTAAATGCTTTAATCACATCTCGCCTTGATTACTGCAACGCTCTTTTTTCCGGATTACCAGTACACTCCATCTCTCGATTGCAATATATTCAAAATTCTGCAGCGAGAATGCTAACTTACACTAAACGGTCTGCACATATCACTCCTATTCTATTCAACCTCCACTGGCTACCTGTGTCCTCTCGTATCATTTATAAAATTCTTCTGCTTACCTTTAATCCATGGTCTTGCACCTACCTATCTCTCTGACCTGCTTTCTCCATATATTCCATATATATCTGGAGATGAACTTCTTTGTGATCCGAGATTTCGCCTGTTATCTATGGGAGGTAGATCCTTCTCTGTTATGGCTCCCAAATTTTAGAACACATTGCCCCTTGCTCTCCGGACAATAACCACACTCCACGAATTTAAGTCTAAACTCAAAACCTATATGTTCAACCAATATTACCTGTTTTATAAGTTTCTTTGTTATTTTGATCTGATACTGTATTGTACTGTGGTATGCAACTGCAACCACAAACGTATACTACTTTTTTTTGTCTTTTCTTTTTTGAAATGATACTGTGTTATACTGTGGTAGGAACACGCAACCAAAAGTATATACTTTTTTTTTTTTTTTTGTTATGATGATACGTATGATACTGTGGTATGCAACTGCAACCACATGTTCTGGACTTGAAAAATGTCTTGGCCATGTATGTAGGAATGTATTTGCTTCTGTCATTGTGCAGTGTCTTTGAGCTTGGGAAAGGCGCTATATAAATTAAATGTATTATTATTATTAATTCTGAGAAAAAAGAATTACGAATTATATCTCAGAATTACGAGACATAAACTCTTGGAATTCTCCAAATTTTTCTTGCAATTACAAGTTTACATCTCGCAATCCTGAATATTTCTCTGAGTTTATATCTTGTGATTTAAAAAAAAAATTCCTCAGAATTCTGATTTTATATCGCGCAATCTTGCGATTGTTACTTTTTTGAGTGTATATCTTGCAATTTTTACTTTTTTGAGTTTATATCTTGCAATTTTGACTTTTTTTCTTAATTCTGATTTCATATCTTGCAATTCTGAGTATTTTGATTTTATATCTCACAATTCCAACTTTTCTCCTCAGTATTCTGAGTGTACTGTACAGTTTATATTTTGAGATTCGGACTTTTTTTCTCAGAATAAAACATCGTAATTACCTTTTTTATTTTTTATCCTGTGGTAGAGACAAGCTTCCGATCATATGACTTTCTGTCTTCTGCAGAACACAAAAGAAGATATTTTCACGAATATTTCAGCACAATGTTGTTCAAAACATCCCGTTGACTTCAATTGTAAGGACAAAAAAAACTGTGTTTTAGGTAAACTACCCCTTTAAGATCAACAAAAATATAATAATGCACAGGGGAAATCAATGACAAAAAGGCTCAGTTGAGCTGTGCAACCTCTTGAAAGTTTCATTTGCTACAGATTTTAAGGAACATTAACAGTTGTAACTATGGTATTTTGGCTGAAATATTGGTTGCCATGGAAAATGTTTGCAAAGCATGGCTCTATTCTGGCAGGAATCTCTCAAAGGTCATTCCAGAACATGATTTGTGAGTGTCTCCAATACCACAGCACTACACGAATACTCATTTTAAAACTCATTCCAACTTTAAAAAGCATTTAGGCTGCTGGTATCTTAACATCTGATCAACAAACCAACCAGGGAGCTGAATTTATCAAACACACAGAGAGTTTTGCATTACAAATGTGACTTTCATCTGTGTGTGATATTAAAAGATATTAAATATTCAAGAGACACACAGACAAGATTAGACCAGAACATTACAAATCCTGCCCAAAATAAACTCTCCCCATCCTACAGCAATATAAACTCCAATGTTCAATAAATAGTTACATTTATGAGCAATAAAATATAACAAAAATGCCAATTTTTAAGTCATCTATTTATATCACGTTCAGTGTGACTGTTCTTACATTGTTTTAACATTTATATTATGTTCCTAAAAAAGAGGATGACACATTTGACACCTGTCAATCATACTCGGTTACAGTAGATGAATTTATGACAGATAAGGCATTTTTGTGTCTACAGCTACAGATTTTATTGCACAGTCAATCAAATAAATCACATTGTTTGACCTGAAAGCATGCTGAGGTACTATATAGATATATACTGTATGTATGTTACATAATATATTATATACCAGCTTATATTATATAACATTTCATATATAATACATCTTTCTGCAGAGGCAAGGACTCTCACTCTTTCCTGTCGTTTTTTCACTCTCTCTCTTCCTCTTACTGAAAGATTGAGCGTCATATGCAAACCCCAGCTGAACTCAGACTCAAATGAATAAGTCCTACATTTTTCCATCAATATTACAGACTGAGAACATCCACGATACTCCCGTCTGCTTCCGCAAACGCCGCCAGACGTTATTAAAGAGGTCATTTCTACAGCTTTTTAATTATGTTATTTTTATTTCCATTTATAAGTCCACTTACAGTGTTAGTCAAGGTTTCTAGCGCATCATTTAGTTTTTCATGAATATTTTCCATCCTCTCTTTGATCTATGTGGTTGAACAGGCTGCTTTTGTTACTGTACCTTCTATAAAGTTTGTATGAATGAGACATTTTTACAGCTGCGTTTCTGTTTCAAGCTTTGCTAGACAGTACATTGAACTGTTTATTTCAAAAGTTTTAGGTAGGTCTTTTTTTTTCATAATATGACGACAATGTAGACGCTCCTGGAATAGTCATGTGTGTGTTGTAGCCTATGTAGGGTGCATTTAAAGGCATCACATGTTGCAATACCTGATGTGAAGTCTGTTTCAAAAGGTTGGTAACCTAATTTACGATACAAATTTGGACCAAATTCTACAACAGCATTGCAAAAATATATTTCATTGCTTTGCATTCTTTCGAGAAGCCCTCACAAAACTTTTGCAAACCCCCAAAAAACAAACTTTTGCATTACCCTTAGAAACGTTGTGTACTGTATGCTTGCAAAACTTCTGAAAGTTAGGTTTCTTGGGGGAACGCAAACAGTTTGTGAGCAAAGGTGAGAATGCAGAGCATTTTCACACAGAATTCACTAAACACTGAAAATGATCAGGTAAAACCTAATAAAATTATCAGGTTTAAAATATTAAAAAAGTATTTTCCTGCTGAAAACACATCTTAAATCATTTTAAACTGGTTTGCTGGCCTTAGCTGGTCTTTTGGAAGATTTTGGACACATTGTAGTTTGTATGGGAGATATAGGGAGCATGATATAGGAAAATTTGATTTTTCTGACAAAAATTGTAAAATGCAAACTAAATAAATAAATAAATCTAGATTTGCTGTGCTTTTCTGTAGGTCTGCACAATTTGCCCAAAATAAATAAATAATAAACAAAAATAATGATAAATGTACAAAAATACTAAGAAACAAAATATATCACTATTGCAATATATTTAAGAAATTATTAATATTTAATAATAATTTTATTTGACATCACAACTGTAAAATTACAATACTAATATTTGAAGAGTTTTTTTTTTTTAAAGGGGTCATATGATGCGATTTCATTTTTTCCTTTCTCTTTGGAGTGTTACAAGCTCTTGGTGCATAAAGAAGATCTGTAAATTTGCAAAGGCTAAAATCTCAAATCCAAAGAGATATTATTTAATAAATTTAAGAGTCAACCATGCCTACCTAAAACACCTCGTTCTAACACACCCCCACATGTCTACATCACTATGTGGGAAGATTTGCATAACGCCGCCAAAAAGAAAGAAGGCGTAACTTTTATTCTCGCTGTAGTATTGTTGCAGCCGCCGCCATGTCGTGAAGACGCCTGTGTGGCGTCGTTGTGAAAGCGAAACTACTTGTTTGGTCTTCCAAAAGAGGATGATATCCGCTTCGTCATGCCTGGAGCTGATCCGTGCTGGTCGCTGAGGAAATACATCAACTTAGCGCTGTGGATCGCCGGATCGGCTTTCACGTTTCCCATTCTCGCCGGACCACCGTTCTCGACCCCCCGCGCCTCAGCTCACTCTAGGCCGGCTTCAGCTCACGCTAAACGGGGCTTTCGACTCACGCTAGGCGCTGTGTTTTTGTTGTGAAAGCGAAACTACTTTGTTTGGTCTTTCCAAAAGAGGACGATATCCGCTTCGTCAGCGGAGGATCAGTGTGGTCGCTGGGGAATACTTCAACTTGGATCGAACGCACAGTTTATGGAGGACTGTTTACTGATCCTGGGAGAGTAACGTTAGACTAAAATGACGGCAGTTATGACTCACGTAAGTACGTTTTCATTTATCATTTGCCACTGATGATTCAAACGCGAGTTGTGAGCAGTGTAGAGTAGCACTTGTTGATTGTCATTTCTCCGATCACAAATGGGGTTATGTGTACGCGGCGCGGCATGATGAATGCAACACGTAAAAGACAGTATAAGTCATTTTAATCAGTAATTATGTCCCCACTGGATTTTTAATGTTTTTGTGTCGTCGCTCCGGCCGGACACGCCATCACAGTATGGTAAGGGGCGTAACATCTCCGTCTCATGCTTGAGGAATTCGGCCAATCACAACGCACTGGATAGCTGGCCAATCATAGCACACCTCGCTTTTTCAGACCGATTAACTTTGTAAAAATCGAGGTGTTTCAAAAAGGCGGGGATAGAGGAGAAAAAATAATGTACAGTATGTGGAAAATTAATGTGTTTTTTAACCTAAAACTGCATAAACACATTTCATTACAACAAATACACAAAACAATGTTCTTTTTAGCAGCATCATATGACCCTAAATAGTCTGCCAAAATCAGTATTGTATCTGGTCGGTATTGAAAAGTCCATTTTTAATTTTACACAAAATGCAATATCCGCCGAGTTATTCTGTCATGTATTCTCCCTTTCTTTCCAAACCACGACAAACGCCAGTCTCCCTTCTCTGCAGAATGCAATATATCCGCTCAACCAATCACAGCGCACCATTCCACGCACTCTAGACAGTAATGGCGGCGCTTTGAATACACCCGGCATCCTAGTTTTCCTCATCTACTTTGTACTTTGTGATCAACAAACAAATTTAGGGCTGCACGATAAATCGCATGCGATTGTCATGGGCATCTCGTCCGTAAAGCCGGTTCTGTGATTAGTAGTAAAACTCCATCACGTGCTTTCAGATGGAGCACACAGAGCCATAAGGGGGACACTTTTTTCCCCCCCCCCCCCCCCCCCCCCAAACTGACTATGCAATATCGCATTCATAATCGCAGATGAGTTGCATTCGATTATGAACGCGATATTGCGTAGCTTGTCAGTGTAAGTGTTTTTATTATGCAGTAATACAGGTATAGCACTAGTCAACTAAATGAATGTAACAGGGCAAGAGGAATGACATTTTGGAAGGTGAACGTAAGGGAAAGTCATTTTGGAATTTCTTTGTGTCTAATGTGATGTTGTAATGTCTCTGTTCATGATGAAATTTCTTTTATTGCTGAATAATGTATCGCTTAACAAGATGACCAGTTGAATCATTTTGGGAGCGGACTGATTGAATTTATTTTTAGTCCAGTGCCTGTATATAAGATTAGTATTGATGAAGTTCAGAGGCTGTCATATGTGGAATAACCATTTCAATGTGAAAAAAACTTATATTGATTCAATGGATTTATTGCCATTTGAAGAAAAAAAAAAAACGTGTCATGGATTTATGCATTTTAGTAAAAAAAAAAAAGTTAATTTTTATAATAAATCTTTGAAAATCAAAATCTGGATTAAAATTTTTTATGTTATTATAACCTAAAAATACTATGTGAAAGTTTGAAACAGAAAATAATGGTTTTCATCTTGCCACTTTCTTGGTAAAGAAAACACTTTTTTACTCAAATTAATCAAAATGGATTTATAGCGTTTTGGAACCAAACTCTTCATTTATAGCTGTCAATTTCTTCATTAAACCAACAAACCTTTATTTTGATGGAAAAGCATGGGGAGAAAAGCAACATCTCTTTGGTCGATAAGCTTCTCATTACATTCCCATGCAGCGAATATTTTTTTTAATTAAACCGCAGCCTTTGTGATTTGATATGTCATATCGCAATTTTGGTTTGTTGTGCTGTCCAACTGGGATACCATCTTAAACCAGCTAAGACCAGCAAACCATCCTAAACTGGCTTAAGTAGGTTTTTTTCTGCAGGGATTTATGCTTAATGTATCCTAGATTTGCTGTTGCTTATCGTATTGCCTATGTGCGGGGAGTGTTAAATCGCCCACTTCGAAGGTTGCATATCAGATAGGATGCTGGCTATTTAGGCAGGAGGCAGCTCACAGGTTTGGAACACAGACGTAAGTCTCCATATGCTGAGTGAAATGATATGACTGAATTAAGCTGTGACTCACTGCGAATCGAGTCTGAGGGCAGCGCTGTGTGAGTGTGGCCCGTGACAGAGTTTTGATGAAGATGATGATGAAGCACTTCCGCCCTGACTTCCTCGCCTGTCAGTGTAGCATTAGTGCAAGCGGTAACATGTCCTCAATCCAGAGCAGAAAGAGCTTCCCTGGAGTGGATGCTGGCAACTAGACATCACACACACACACACACACACACAGTTCCACACGGATGGACACACTGCAGTATGACACAATAACAAGCATGACTGAGATTCACTGAGAGACAGAGATGAGAACAGAACTCCAAGTTTTCCTGCGCCATTGCTGATCAAAGCCGTGAGCTCTGGAAAAGAAAACCCCTATTGAGTTACTGTCAATCACTTTCTTGAACTTACACTCTTGGAGAAACATACCACACTAATAAGGCCTGCAGCACCTCGATAAATCCATCACTGTGTCGACACACACACACACTCACTACAGCTAGAGTCAACCTGGTTAAAGAGATCATACTGTACACATGTTTTAGGTAAGGATACCGTTTTTATCCACTTCTTTATGGGTTTTGGGCTCATTAAACTGGCTATTTTTGCTACTGTACCTTTAAGACTTGCATGTGAAATTAGTTAATGCAGTGATATGTAAATGTGGGCAGTCTTATGCTAATGTAATCATTAATCTGATCTCATAACAGTGATATATTACCCATCACTCTTGTTGCATCACAATGTTTTATCTGTATAATGTCACGCAGCATTATCACACCATTCATAATTTGCTTTATCTACATTCATATAAGTAGTACTCATCCATATTCACTGGATGCACAACCCCATTAAAATGGCTTGAAAAAAAAACTGACATCATTTACTCCCCCTTTATGCATATTTTGATGAATGCTGGGTCTAAACAGCATTGGACTCCACTGAAAAAGGACATTTGGAATTGGTTTAGATTGACATGGCAATGAGTAAATGACTACAGCACTATGATTTGTTTTTGGTTGGACTGTTCCTTTAAGGTATGCTTCACTGGCAGATACCTGTACCATTGATTTTTAATGGAGCGAAAATTGATGAGCATTGTAGAAAAGTCACTAAACGTGTCATTTTGGATCCAATGAGGTCTGCACTGGGAGTCTATCAAAGTATCATAAGCACTATTTTGAAGAACACAAAACTATATATTGACAAAATAAGTAGTACCTGAAATTTACATTTTATAATTTAATAGGGATGCTCTGATCTGCCTTTTTCGCCCTCCGAAGTAGAATTTCTATACCTCTGTGTGTGGAACTGATAATCACTCTCACAAACTACTGAATTTAGACTAAAAACAGCATCTAATCAGTAAGTGAGTCAGATGTTCATTCAGAGATTCAGTGAGTAATTCTTTAGACCGGTTCCAAGATTATGAGTCATGAGTTCATGAGTTTATGAGCAGGAGTTATTTGTTGTGAATCAGACAACACTGATCATATGGAAGCTTGTGGGAAAACAAACTCAGAATTGTGAGAAATAAACTCAGAATTGCTAGATATAAGCTCACAACAGAACTGTGAGTTTAAAAAGTCATAATTACTGTTTTTATTTTTAATTCTGTGACAGGAAAAAAAAAACAGAATTGCAAAATTACAAAATTTAGTGAAAAAAGTCAAGAATTGCATGATGTAAACTCAGAATTGAGTTATAAATTCGCAATTTCAAGAAAAAAGTCAAAATTCTAAGTTTACATAATCTTTCAATTCTGCCTTTTTTTATATCTTGCAACTAAACCTGTTTAATCTCGGAATTCTGTTCTCAGAATTGCAAGAAACAAAGTCTGAAATGTGAGTTATACACAGGATTCTGTCCTGTTTTTGAGTTTATGAAAAGATAAGAAAAAATGTAAAATCAAAATAACTTCAAAATAAAATATCAAAACACTGACTAAAAAGATTGCATATGTTTAACTTCATGTCATGCAACCATTTACCAACATCAGAGAACCATCAACATGCAAATGTGTGGCTAAATTATTAGGTTCGGCTGACATAATAATTTAGGAATCCCTGACCGAAACAATAACGCGAGGTAGTTTGATTTCACACTAAAAACGAAACGGAAAAAAATTAAGTGGAACGAGAAATGAAATTGTGTGCTGTTCACCAAACCCCAACCGACGTGCCAAACAGATGTGCTGTGTGTGTTGTATTATTTTGCTGTAAAATCTAATCAGATCCCATTCAGACAGCAAACTCAGATAAACAACTGAGGTGAAATATCATTTCTTCCTCCGTAACGCTGCACCGCTGGAAAACACAGTTACACTGAACTCTTATATTACTCTCAATAGAGCCAAGGAAACCTGGTTTCCACAATATGACCCCTTTAAAACCCGGTCAAGTGTTTCGATTTCACTCATGCTATCAGATGCACACATACAGAGGTCAGCGGCAACAAACCGATGCCACATCCCAATAAAAATCGCACAATTTTACGCCAAACTCTCACATCGTCGGTCCATTCATCATCTCTGCAGGCTACTTCCCAATTCTGTCAGCGGAGGACCGGGTTCAAGACTCAGGTTATCGTCGTCATCATGAGTCTGCTATATACAGGATATGGGTCAGCCGAGAGTGAAGCACAAAATAAACCCGGCCGGCTTTGATGGAGAGACTGCCGAGGGTTTTTAAAGCGACGCCGCTGCGAAGGCTTAGAGGAGTCGGGCTCCAGTGGCCTTGTAGAATTGGAGAAGGTTTTCCGAGCCTCTTCTGCCAGAGAGAAATGGAGGTTACACATCAGAGACACTACAGTACCGCCTGAGGGATTTAAGGACAAGCTCGATAACCTCTGATAACTTGCAAAAGTCCCACTTCTGAGATCTGAGTTACCTTGAAGGAGAGAGGTTAAAAGTGCACACTACAAAGTGTGTGTGTATCAGCAGCAACTTTGTATCTGGCTTTAATGGCGCGGATGAAATCCCACATCACTTGTGGAGAAAACTCTCTCCAAAAAACTAGACTCCAAAACTTTGCAGATAAAAGCCTCTTTCCCCTTTCTTTCGCCCTCTTGCTTCAGGAGGCCAGACTTTTTGGGAGGAAAAACAATGCAGAAGGTTTTCGGAAGACGCTCTTCTGCACGACCTCTCAAAAGCATCAGTTTCACCCTGACACATGATCGGCATTACAAACAACTATAAATGATTAATTGCCAACCAACACATCTATAAATTATGGATGGCTTATTTAATTTTTCATGAATGATTTATTGGCCCTGTAGACGTCTGCTAAGTCTGACTCGCACCTGTTTAGTCACGCTCTGAATAATTCACAAATGTCTGTTTTTATTTGGTAATCTTATTTTATTTTGTTTTATGCTAACTCCTGTTACTCAGCAGACGTTTCGAAATAAATTTACATTTGATACGCAATCGACCGTTTCATGTCGACTACCAGTTTTCGATTTTGGAGTCTGGAAGTGTAGTTTTGTGGCCTTCAGAGGCTTTGAGATGCTGTTCTTTTGAACTTTATATTCAACAAAGAATCCTGAAAAAAACTAATCTACCGCAGTTTCCACAAAAATATGAAGCGACATGACAATGCAATAATAAGAAATGTTTCTTGAGCAGTAAATCAGCATATTAGAATGATTTCTGAAGGATCCTGTGACACTGAAGACTGGAATAATTCAGCTTTGCCATCACCACGCGAAGAAATTCATTTTAAAACATATTCACATAGGAAACAGTTATTTTCAATTGCAATAATATTACTGTTTTTACTGTATTTATAATCAAATAAATGCAGCCTTGGTGAGCTGAAGAGACTATTGTCTGTTGTACCGACCCCAAACTTTTGTCAGTAGTATACATAAACCAACAATTACCACCTAACATGATATTGCATAAAAACTGATAAAACCTACAGGATTTCAATGAATGTTCTGGGTTCAATAGAAAATTTGTTGGTATGTAACGGAGGCCAGCGAGTAAGTGCTGTGCAGGTAAACCTCACTCCCCTGATCTCAAGACACGCACTAGCGACTAACGCTAGAGGCTGCAGTCTTTAGCCTCCATGTTAGTGCGTCCGCCTCCCATGCCGGAGCCCTGGGTTCGAGACCCACTCGGAGTGAGAACGAGGTGTGGTGGTGAGGACCCGAGAGAGAGGGGTTACATTGGTGCCGTGACCCGGATGGGAGTGAGGTTTAGGGGGGTGAGTGTAACGGAGGCAAGTGAGTAAGTGGGGCAAGACACTGCACTGAGATGAACATTAAATACAAACCCATTCAACAGTATCACCACAAGACTTAAAACTTTAAACATGTTAACACGAGACAAGTGTGATAAAATCACCTACTAACCTAACTTTGTGTGCAAAGTATCTGATATTTCAACTGTTGTGACCATGTAGAGCCAGAAAATAAGTAATTTTCACATGACACATGCAAAAATACCATTAAAAAGATGTGACTCAACTATCTAATTAAAAAAAAAAGCCAAATAAATAGTTAATCCACCTAGAAAAGTAGCAAAAGAATGACTTAGAACAAAAAATTTACAAAATTAATTTGAATCATATTAATACATTATTATGTATTGCCCCATAGGCTTCCATTATAAGTCCACTATTGCAAACAATTTTTGTTTGTTTTTATACTGATGATTAACTGATGATTGAGTAATTTTCAGATGCTGTTGTTACAGCTTAGCTTGTATTAAACTCCTTTTAAAAGTGAGGTAGATGTGAAGAAACTCAAACAGAGCTTTGAATGGCTGAGCTGCATGGAGAAGATTCCTCACATCAGCAGCAGACGCAGGGATGTGAAGCTGCTTTTGACACAATCAAAATCAAACAGTATTATGTGTGCATGAGACTGATAGACGCAGGTATAATGCATGTGATAACACATCAACGCACACACTCGCACTCAGACAGGAACACACACTTTCATGTTTAAATACAGTGCGTGCACACAAAATGCACACATAGACTTTCACTATAAAAATGACTGACTCAAAGTATTGTTTTAACTACACTGCAAAAAACAGTGTTTTACACTGTTTTCCAGTAGCCTACAAATATCTAAACATTCTTAAATCAAGAAGCAAAATGACAAGATGTTAAGTTGTTTTCTGAACACTTTATCACATTTAGTGTGTTGCCAGATTTTTCCCAAACGTTCTCTTTGAATTACATTTATTTTTCTGACCAGATTTCCAGATATTTGCTCGTTTAAGCTTAAACTCATTTAATTTTGATACATTTTCCGGAAAATAAGACTTAGGGCCAGATTTACTAACAGCTTGCACCAGCGCAAACCGTCTTTTGCCGTCAAAATAGTACTGTCAGGATTTACTAAAAAAGATGCGCAGGAAAGAATTAGTGCTGAAAAGGCATGGACAAAGTTATTTTTGCGCCTGACCGTATTGAATATGTATTTGTAGGAGTTTCCCTTTCAGACAAAAAATGTATATGAGTAGAGTATTAAATTGAAGCACGCAACGCGATTTACAAACGTTTGTGCTCGTCAAATTACTAGTATTTGCGCCATTATTTAATGCCCCAAAAAGCATGTCTTAAAGCAGGGGATAATTTGCGCTGCTCATTGTAGATTGCACTGGTCATTATGGAAATGATCTGGCTGCGTCTGTGTTCGTTAATGTGTGCATTGTCAGTAAATCACCCGCGGAATTTTGCCCTCCCATCGGGGCTTTTATGGAATTGCGCTCTTGCTTTAATTAGCCGTGTTTAGTAAATCTGGCCCTTAATAATTGAAGTCATTCAGTTTCTTAAGTAGATGTCTCTTGATTTTAAGAATGTTTAGCTATTTGTACTGACAAAAAAACTAAACAAAAATACTTAGAAGAAGATTGTAGTGATGGTCTGATCATTTGCAACTTTTACTATTAATCTGTTTACAATTATTGCAGACATTTCAAATGTACTGTAAAAATACCAAGCAAGAATTACCCACTTGTTTTAAACATAAATTCACTTATTTTTTTTCAGAAAACAAGAAATCATAATATCTTGCATCATTTTGTTTCTCAAGTGTATCGTAATTTAAGACAAAAACACTGAGGAAGAAAATAATAATACATATGTGGCCCTGTCAAAACAGGGCCACATATACTTGCAAAATAATTTAAGTATTGCAAAACGAAAATGAAAGTATTGAGAAAAAATAAATGTGCTTTTTCTCTTACATGTAACTAGTTGCAGTTACTAACCAGTATTGTAACAGTTAACTAAAACTACTAAAACTAAACTGAAATAAAGCTGAAATAAAATAAAATTAAATCTATATGAAAAAAACTTTGAAACCAAATGAAAAACTAGAAATGTTGCAGGGCAAAAAAAAAAAAAAAACAAAAAAAAAAACATTTAAACAATTAAATAAAAATATAAAACAAAAGCTAAATTAATATTATAAAATTGTTACAGTGGCAATTAAACATGGAAAATTACAAAATTACAAAAACAAACAAAAAAAAAGCTACTAAAAATACTAAAACTAAAACTACAATAAAAGTTAATTCTAAATAATAATAATGACTATAAATGTTGCTTTGTTAAATAATTGAAAAAAAAGTTTATAATTTCCAAAATTTCTCAGATTAAACTCAAAATATTAAAATAAAAGCTTTTAACTAAATGTTGCATTGGAAACTAATTGAAATAAAATAAATGTATTACAATTACTAAAACTGAAACTTAAATTAAAGCTAAAGAGAAATCTAAAAAAAACTGTTTTTAACATGACAAAAGCACATGACAAAAATTTAAACTAAATTTAAAATTAAAACTCAAAATATAAAAATAAAAGTTAATTTTAAATATGAATAAATACTGTAAATGTTGCATTGTCAAGTAAATAAAGTCAATTCAGTTTCATTTAAAATAACAACGAAATTATTCAAAATTTAAATTAAAATGAAAACAAATGCTCAAAATATAAAAGTAAAAGCTAATTCTAAATATTAATAAATATTATAAACCAACACTAAAAAACACTACCACTAACCCTAACAGGAATCCAAAGATATAAAAGAAAAAATACTACTTTCCTTTTAGAACTTTTGCAAAGAGGATTTTGCCAGGAATTTCAGACGTGTTCCAGAACATTTTTACCCCAAACTACAGGCTATGTGAGAAAAAACACTCACCGTGTCTCTGCGGGCGGTAGGTTACTGTATTGTGAGGTGTTTGGAAAGCTGAAGTGGCCTTAGGTGAACTCAGAGCGGAAGCCGACACTATGAGATCCCACAGCGAGAGAGACAGAGAGACAACAGACACACCCTCCAGAGCAGCGGACCCCCCTCATCTTCATCCTGAACGTGATGAATGACTCCAAGCCAGAGTCCAGCTGCCAACACAAACACGTATGGTGATGAGGCTGGAGGAACGCAGACAGGAGCTGAATAGCAGGAGATCCGCTCTGTTAATGGGCCAAACACTCTTCATCAGTCTGAAACACAACACACGCTCAGCACACACAAAAACATGTGCTCTTTCATCCGTAAACAACGCTATGGTTCGTCCAAAACTGAAATGACTCCACTCACTCACCATCATGCCATTCCAAATGATATTTATTTCATCACATCTCTTAAGAATTGTCATGTAGCTCTTACAATATAATGGTGTTTTATGGTGATTAGAGGCTGCCAAGCTCCAAACGAATACAAAAGATTTTTTTTTTAAAACAATTATTAAAACAGGATAAATGTCTGAGGTTATATGGATGTGAATAAATCATAAATATGATAATAGGAGATTATCTGATATGATATTAAGTATAAAGGTTACAAATATACTTAATTACACCATCAACGTGGGGTCTGGTAGATTTTTAAGATAATTTATCTTTATTCAGTAAGGATGCAGTTATTTGATCAATAAAAAAAAGTAATAATGTAAAAAAAAAAGGGTGGAAATAGTACAATTCAAAACAAATGTTTTCTATTTTAATATATGTAAAAATGTAATTTATTGTTCTTGATAAGTAGAAAGTGCAAAGAACAGGCAATATTTAAAATAGAAACCCTTTAATCAATCTTTTAACATATACATGTCTTACTGTTACTTGTGATCAATTTAATTGAATCCTTACGAATAAAAATATTTTAAAGATATATAAGATCATATAATTTATAATATAAATAATAATTAAAGTGTGAGTCCAATAAGTCTCTATGTTCCCCAAGCATGAACATAAGATCATCATATTTGATCAAAAAAAAAACAGTAATTAATGTGGGGGGAATGGTAACATTTATACAATTTAAAATAAGTATTTTAGTATTTTAATATATTTTAAAATGTAATTAATTTTGTGGAAAGATGATAATTGGCTATAGGTATAGATAAGAACAGCCTTTATTTAAAAATAAAAGTATTCATTTAAAACACTGACACTCAAACTTTACATGTAATTTTAATTTAATAAATTGTTATATATCTTATATTATACTGTAATATATTAATATAATGCAATTTTAGTATTCTACCAAACTACCCTTATTCCAATCATTTTTATGCTTAAAGCATTTTTATTTTTGTTATCCCTATTAAGGACCATTTGCTTTTAACATTTCTACAAAATCTGTCCACCACAAGTACAGCTACACAACTGGACTAGCGCTTTAATGATGCCGTATCATGATTTTCTTCCTCTATGACCTCTATGTTGTAAACTGGACAGGGTGAAGTTATGCTCAACAGTGAAACAGCGTAAAGTCTGGTGCACGTTCCAGCTCTGGTCGTGAACTGCTGGCTCAGACAGCGCGGTGCTGTGACATTTCAGTCAGCGCTTGTCATTTCTATGTGCAGAATGCATCAGGCGGTCAGTAAACAGACTGTGGGCGGTCCGAGGTCATGCCGTCTGAGCCTCACGCTAATAATATCCTCGCTGTTATGCTGAAAATGCAGCCATCGTGCAGTTTAGAGCAATTATCATCTCCATAACACAAACATATCTGCTTACTGTAAGTGCCAGTGTAATTCACTGCCCTGCTTTCAGTGGCTTTAGTTAGAATGAGTCACATTTCAAAACTCTCTTTTTAGACATTCCCAAATAAATGTGGGATTACAATTTTACAAAAATGTAATATATGTACATATATTCAATATATTGTCATATGAAGTAAAAACAAATAAGAAATCTATTAGAAATTGGGATAGTTTTATATATTAACATATTTATCTAGCCAATACAAATATGTATGTTTATGTATGTGTAATAAATTTTTGGACATATATGTCATGTACATATAGCATACAGTATATGACCATATGTAAACAGAGATTTTTCTATATACTGCACTCTAAAAAATGCTGGGTAAATAAGACCCAGCGCTGGGTTAAAAAGAGACGAACCCAGCATTCGGGTGTTTGAACAAATGCTGGGTCAAAGCAACCCAATAGCTTGGTGTGTCCCTTTTTAACCCAGCACTGGGTTATATTTAACCCAGCATTTTTAGAGTGTGTATGTTGCTTTAAATAAGCATATATAAATAAAACATATGAATGTGGTTGCTATCATAATAAATACTAGTATGATTGTACTATGGGGGTTTTTTAAATATTATATTTTAAGATTTACCCAAAGAATGGCATATGTGAAAATTACATTAGTGGGTTAGATGTAGCATTAGGACAAGATCACTCTTAATATAGAGCAATATAAGTCATATATTGCATTTTTATATGGGTAGACTTAATTTAGGCATTGAACTATTGACTATTTGACTAAAAATGGTCAAGGATATAATAGGAATAACTAAAATCATAAAAACATTTTCATTACTTGAAATAAGTAAGCATTAAAATAAAAAAAATATTATCATTCATTATTAAAACTTATTTTATTTCAGCTACACATTTCTCATTTTGTTTTTATTACTTGATGTAAACAAAATAATTAAAACTAAAACTCAAATGAATTAAAATAAATAAAAAACGATATAGAAATATGAAAAAAGAGAACTAATAAAAATTGCAAAAACTTTAACTAAAATTAAAATGAAAACGGAAAATACAAAAAAACTAAATTAACACTGATTACAACCATTCACCATCTTGGATTAATTTTTCTCCCACTGAGACTGATGCAATGCATTCTGGGATCACCGCCTCGTTTTATAAGGCAGAAAGACGTGGCTGGAACAGTTTGGCATCCAGAGCATGTCTAGGGTGCCTTAAAATGCTGTCTAAGTAGGCAGCACACTAGTGTTACAGTGTTCAGTGTGCAGAATGTGTCTAAAGAGAAACTTCCTCTGACGCGACCCAGAAGAGAACAGACAGTTCAATCACTTCAATAACACACCTACAATCAGATGAGCTCTACTCAAGGCTATTTGTCGAAGAAAGATTTTTAGAAAACTTAAATAGACTGTAGCGTAGTCTTGTGGGCTGCTTTTAAAGAGGAATGACTCACATGCACTAAACTTACCAAATACCTGACAAACAACAATTCACAATCAATTATACTGACAGAGAGAGATAGCAAACTACAGAAGAGAGAGAGAGAGAGCAACCATTTATCTGTGCATTCGTGAGAATATATTGTGTCCTGCTCTTCACAAACACAGAACAGCACAGACTGAAGGGTTAACTTTGTCTCTTCACATTAAAACTCAGTCTTCTTGCATATTTGACCATGTGCATGACGGTAACATATGTTGTGCTGAAAGCTATACGGCACAATCCCAGAGAAAAAAATCAAAATAAACAACAACAAAAAAAAAGTAAAAAAAATAAACCAAACACATAAAAAAAAAAAAAAAAAAACAAAAAAAAAACAAAAAAAAAAAAAAAAAGAAAAAAAACACACTGATCAAATGTACATAAAATATCTGCCAAATTAAAAAATGTAAACAGTTTTTAAAAAAAATAATTTTACACACACACACACGTGTGTGTGTGTGTGTGTGTGTGTGTGTGAGTGAGTGAGTGAGTGAGTGAGTGAGTGAGTGAGTGAGTGAGTGAGTGTGTGTGTGTGTGTGTCATGTATATCAACATTTACAGATAAAATGAAGATACTATGAAAAATATTACATAATTTGTGCAGTCCAGTAAAGCATTGAGTAGACTGAAAAGAGCCCCTAGAATTCAATATATTGATTGTTTTAGACTTAAAATACTGCAAATAGATTGATACATCGACAGCAGTTCAAAAGTTGAATAATTAAAGTAATTAAAATGGAATAATAATTCAATTTAAAAGTCTCTTCAGAGATTTGATAAAAAAAAAAACAGCAAAAACTGTAATATTGGGAAATATTATTCCAATTTAAAATAACTGTTTTCCATTAAAAGTGTTTAATTGAAATAGAAATAGTAACTTAGCTTTATTGGTTATAATTAAATGGTTATTTTAAATGGTTATAATATTTCACAATATCACAGTTTGTACTGCTTTTTTGATCAAATAAATGTCGCCTTGATGAGCAGAAGAGACTTCTTTTCAAAAGTCTTAATTATTCCAAACTTTTGACTGGTAGTGTAAGTCTAAAAGTTTCCACCAAAAAGTTAATTATTAATTAATTTCTGAAAACTGTAGCAAAGAAAAGGATGAAAAGACCCCGGAAAACACTGTAAATGCAAAATAGATTCCAACATCCGCTGAGCTCTGGATACAGTCGTGCTGGACGACCTTGAGGCGATGCCACATCTGACCCCTACCCAGCATGCTCAGCGGCACAGAGAGAGAAAGAACTGTTTGCCCGTCACACATACATACACACACACACTCACAGAGACTCACACACACTCTCTCAAGGACTAAAGGTGCCATCAGACCCCCAAGAGACTCTAGCATGAGAGACTAGAAGAGATGTATACCACTGAGACAGAGAGAAAAACAACAAAAAATATCACTAGCATACGCTTGTGATAGAACTAACATCATTGCAATATCAGTTTATATGCATTTACAAAGTGCATTGCATTTTAATTGGTAATCCAGAAAAAAACGAACTTAAATTTAGCAAATTTTGTGTCAAATATTGTTTTTTGTGTCTCTATGTAAAGTATTTTTTAAAGAATGTAGGGAAATTAAAACATCCTATGTACACTGAAATTTTTTTTAGAAATCTGTAGAAATTTTACTCAGAAACAACATTAAACAACATATAAGTAGAAAGACAAATAGTATTTTCTTTTAAAACAGATGCCAATGATCTTTGTTTTATTAACATCTTTACAATGTACAGTGTAGTTTTTATCTGAAATGCTTAATGCCGAAATTATTTTTGTTACTGCAATTTCGGTTCAAAATTTAGACATTTGTACATTTAAAATAATGATGTGATATTTTACTTTTTTTTTTTTCTTACAGTCCTTTTTAGTGTTCCATTATAGTTACACTTACATTGGCACATAAAGCTCAATAGTTCAACTCAACTGTAATCATAGTGATCAGTTCTTACATAAAAATACAGCTGTATTGCAAAAAGCACAAGAATATTGACATTTAATAAAGAGTAATAAATATTTGCTAGCTGTAATATTCAGCACTAAAACATCATGCACTAATACATTATATATATGTGTGTGTGTGTGTGTGTGTGTGTCTGTGTGTGCGTGCGTGTGTGTGTGTTGCAGATCATTTGAAGATCATATATTCATATTAGCATTCAAAAGTTAGGGATTCATAAGATTTATTTAGAAAGAAATTAAAGGATGCATTAAATTGATTAAAAGTGACAATCAAGACATTTATCATGTTACAAAAGATTTATGTTTCAAATAAATGCTGTTCTTTTGAACTTTCTATTTAGTTCCCACAAAAATATGAAGCAGCACAACTGATATTGATAATAATCCACATGGATAATAATAAAAAATGCAGCAAATCAGCATATTAGAATGATTTCTGAAGACTATGCATCTAAATAAATGGACGTACAGTCAGATCAATAAATCAGTGGATAGATGGAAAGAGTGTCTTGTCTTGTCTGTGGATTGATTGGTTGCTGTGCTGCATCAGTCTTTGGCCTCTGAGCGTCTGTGCATGTGCACGCGCTATTTGTCAGCTTTCATTATTGCATTACAGCGCAAACTCATTTGTTGCACTGCCAGTCGTTTAGCAAAGGTTAGCATGCTGACTGACAGCCGCTCTAAACAATGTAATTTAACTAATGCTTTGAGTGAATTAGGCTCTCAGTGAATGTACTGGCAATCTATAGGTCTGATCTACAACTCTCTCTTTCTCTCTCCACCAGTCCAGCATCCCTTCACACAGATCAGATACTGATGCAATTAAGACCTAATGCTGCTTTGACACTCACCGGAGCAACCCTCAAGAGATTTCACTCATGACACACACAACTCAACTACACTGAACAAAAAAAAAAATCACTTTCGAACAATTTTAGTTATACAGCGGATTGTCAAAAACTAAATCTCTCAAAAAAGTCTGCAAAAATAAAAAATAAAAAGTCTGAATAACTTGCAAAAATTCCTGAGTTTTCAACGTTTTATGCCTTATAAATCAAAACATTATTTCTGCATGTGTAACTGCAGGTTAAATGCATTCATGTCCTGCATTAAACAGTGTATTGTATTATGCATCTAAATGCCACTGCATGACGTTCGGCTGTCTGTGTTCCACTCTGATGGAAAGATGGATTTTGTTGATACTGATTTCATTTGCCTGGTAACAGCCCAAATGTCTTATTATTCTAAATGACTGATTAAATGTTAAAAGACTTGTGGCCATGGCTAATTACACTTTTAGAAAAATGGCTATACAGTGGGACGGAAAGTCTTCGAACCCCTTACTTTTTACACCCTCTTTGTTACACCTATGCAGCCACTTATTGCTACAATCATTTACAGTGCTTTAATTTTTCTTCCTCATTATGTTACACACAGCACCCATAGTGAAGAAAACTCCAGATTGTTGACATTTTGCAGATTTTAGTAAAAAGAAAACCTGGAAATATCCCTGGGTCCTTCCATATCAGCCTATTTGCTGTAAACACTCCTATATTTTTACGCTCAGGGTGTGCTGTCCTTCTTCGGAGTGCTGCGCTTGAGATGGTGCCGATCGTGTCTTCATTTGAGTCCCGCTGTGTGTGTGTGTCTGTTGGGAGGCGGGTGGTTGGGTTAGGAAAGCCACACACCTGTCTATATAAGACCTTACAGCTCACAGTGCATGTCAGAGCAAATGGCTGCAATATAACAAAGAGTGAAAAATTTAAGTGGGTCTGAGACTTTCGACCCGTGTGTGTATATAGTACAACTGCCTGCATACAGGTAAAAATCAATTTCACTTAAGTGTGAGAAAAGATTCCTTCTATCTGTCGTGTCGTTGGACTGACCACACAGAATATGAAAAAGAATATCAAAAATGAAATAGTCACTGTCCACAGTGCAATCCCTAAAGAGACAAGCATATGTAAACTCTCAGCAAAATCATAATCCCAGAAAATATGAAGATATCTTTTTTTTGTCAATATCGGAAGCAAGCACATACATTGTGATACTCGCTCTACAATGGCGGCGCACCGCTGCAGATGGGATGAGGAGGAGAAGAATTGTTGAATAAAGTCATTATTTTTGTTTTCTTTGCACACAAAAAGTATTCCTGTAGCTTCATAAAATTACGGTTGAACCACTGTGATAAAAGCCGACTGGACACGTTTTTCTGGACTTGGGAATATTTCAGTTGTGTTGCTGTCTATGGAAGGTCAGAGAGCTCTCAGATTTCATCAAATATATCAATTTGTGTTCCGAACGACGGCTTAATACGGGTTTATGAACGAACTCATGAGGATGAGTAATTAATGAGCAGGAATCTTCTCCATTTCCGGTTTTTTGGGGTGAACCTCTCCCTTAATGTCTTTATATTCTGCCTGCCATATTCGAGAGCGCTGACCGACCCAATCCCTAAACTTAAAGGGTTTATAATTGCGATTTCAATTTTTCTCTTTCCTTTCTCTTGATTGTTAACAGCTCTGGGTTGCATAAAGAAGACTCTCTAGTAAAGTTGCAATACTAAAGTCTACAAATCGCAAAGAGATTATTTCTTTGGCTTGAGCTTAGGTATAAAAGGTTACAGTAGTCCACGTCCTACCTTGCTCTGTCTCATATAAATCTAAAACCGCCATCGCTCTAACACGGCCCCTACTCCCACTCTCGTAACGTCAGCTCATACCGTCTGTTGGGAAGATTTGCGACTCTCGCGCCCGTCGGCCCAAATGTTTCACGGAAAGACAAAGCGCCGAGGAGTAGTAACCTGCAACGTTGTCACTTCTATTCTTTGCCCCACGCCTCACTGTTGATCATGTAAAGGGGGTTGTTGGCCTGTGTGACACGGACGGAACTTGGTGCCGGTGTCAGAGGCTCTCGACTACTTGTTGGGTCCTTCCCAAAAGAGACGATGTCCGCTTCGCTGCCTAAGCCTGATCCGTGCTGCCTTGGATCGGCTTGCTCGCGGTTCCGCAGCCGGTCCACTGCGCCACCTGGGGGTCGTTCCCCCCGCTCTGGTTGTCTTGCCCCGGCCGCTGTGCAAGCCCGCGCCGCTCCTTCGTCGAATCCGCCAGCTGCGCCGTTCTCAACTCCGCCGCCTCTGCTCACTCTATCCCCCAGTGTGTGCCGGCTGTGGACGCATTTTTATGGAGGACGTTTTCCAAACCTGCCAGTAGCCTACTATGTTCTGTGCTCACAGGCTTTCCTATGCAAGGACATAAGTCCTCTGGCACTAGGTCTTGACCTCACAGCTGGATGGAAATTTCGGTTCTTGTTTACTACAGCTAATTGAAACAGCATTGGCGGCCCCGCACCAGTTCAAACGCGAGTTTTAAAGCAGTGCAGTAGCGCTTGTTGTTTGTCGTTTCTCCGATCACAAATGCAGACATGGTTTTATGTTTACGCGATACGCAACGCGTAAAAACACAGTATAAGTCATTATAATCAGTAATTATGTCAAATACAACAAATGCCTTGTTTGTAATGGGTTTTTATTGGTTTTGTCTCATCGTTCCGGCCGGGACACGGCATCACAGTATGTTAACGGGCGTAACATTTCTGTCACACGCTTGAGGTACTCAGCCAATCACAACGCACTGGATAGCTGGCCAATCAGCGTACACCTCGCTTTTCAGACCGATGAGCTTTGTAAAAATCGACACGTTTCAGTAAGGCGGGGCATAGAGGAGAAACAATAATTTACAATATGTGGAAAATAATGTGTTTTTTTAACCTTAAACTGCATAAACACATTGCATTACACCAAATACACAACATAATGTTCTTTTTAGCAGCATCATATGACCCTTTAACAATTACCTTACTAACTCTAAGCAGCAAATTAGGAGTTTATTGAGGCAAAACTCTTAGTAAATATGTGCTCCCAAATCTAAAGTGTTACCGAAAAACTAAAACTTAGCGAAACTAAAAGAAAAGAAAAGAAAACAGTCACCCAGTCCTTCTCAGCAAGCAATGCACAATGTCAAATACTAAATCTCTCAAACAACTCTGAATATCTTGCAAATTTCCTGCCAAGATTCACAACAAAAACTGTCAAATCTAGTGACTAGTTATCCTCGTAGCAGCCTGGGAAGTGTTTCAACCATTGCAGTCATTCTACATTTGTATTGACTTTTTCTGTACATGCCCATTACAACAGCTGATCAATAATTATATTATTTCTTTCTCTTGCCGACTGAGATTTAATGTTTATTGAGTCTGCAGCACGTTTAAAGCATGTGTAATTTATGCACAACTAGAATTGTATCTCAAACAGCAGAGCAGGCGCTAGCAACTTTATGGATTCCCACGGAATGCATGAAATAACAAAATGTGTACCTTAAATGCAATGTAAATCAGTTAGGATAAAAGCATCTGCCATAATGCATAAATGCAAATGCATAAAAATAATGGTTAAGTTAGAAATAGAAAACCTTAATGCAATTTTCAAACTGTAGCATGACGCAGTTTAAATGTAATTTTGCATAAAAACCTTGTTACTTTTGGTAGTCTGGTTATTCTTATTCTTATTATCAATCAGAGCACAAAAAGATCATTTTATTATTATTATTATTATTAATTTTTGCATTTAATTTTGCATTAAAATGATCAGTTTTGCATAAAGTATTAATAATAACAACTACTACTACTACTACTATTATTATTATTATTGATCGGACTGCTGAAAGTAAAGAGATTTTTATGCAAAACTGAATTTAAACAATGCATCATACTACCGTTTCAAATTATTGAAAAAATTACAGTTTGAAAAAAGATATTCCACTTCCAGTTCCAAGTCATGCACTTTATTCTGTGCAGTTTGTTATATACTGTACGGCACACCTTGAAAAATGCAGGTCATCCTGGTATTCTATATGCATAAAACAGCAAACTGTGCACACTGCAGGAATAGTAAGATAGTATGCTAGTAGAGACAGAAGTTGACATGTCAGACCGCTTAACCAGAATTGAAAGTGGCACAGTGTTTAGAGTATTCAGAAAGTCAAGGTCTCACGTCTAAACGTCTGAACATCACACAACACGTACACATTTTCTCACAGCCGCACACATGCTGAGTGTGACGGAGTTTGCCTGCGTTTCTGACAACATGGCAGTATTTTAAATATTGTCGAATATGATATAAGGGTGTTGAGCCTCACCGGTCCTTATGAATAAATCATAACATGGAGAAGTTCATGGTTCGCTCAGCTGCTGCAGGGGTCTGTGTGTGTGTGTGTGTGTGGCAACCCTCTTACAATCATTGTGACCTGTCAGACCGCCCATGTCTCACTGGCTCTGATGAAGAAAACGTCTCTTTCACAGCCACATCTGTCCACAAACCACTCAATAAAGTCCATTCATAGAGTAAAAGCATCTCTCAACCCACATTCTGCACTTTCATACAGCATTTCTTCCCCTTTAAAGTCCACTTATCATGTTTAGAAGGGCTAAAATATGTTGTATTATTTTGTTTGGACCAGTGTTGTTATTACTAACAGAATAAAATTATTACAATTGTTTTCCGTAATTTAAATCAATCTGAAATTAAAATAGAAATATTACATGAAAATTTTAAACTTACAAAAAATTTTGCTTTGGCAAATAACTGAGAGTTTTTATTTTAAAAAAATACTAAATGCTACAACAGTAAAATGAAATAAATTATAGAAACTCAAATAAAATATAGAACTACAACTACAAATACATAACATATTAAAACTGAATAAAATTAAAGCTATATCAAAATATTTGAAAAACATCATAAGAAGCACATAACCAAACTAAAATAAATTAATAAAGCTGCATAAAAATAAAAAAATTACTTTAAAGCACATAAAATTACTAAAACTGAAAATAAAAATAAACTAAAAAATAGTTTTTTAAAACAATTGCTAGAACTTAAACTAGAATTAAACTGAAACCTGAAATATAAATTTAATATAATAAATCTCTATCATAGTATTCTCAATAATACTAGTACTACACTGGGTTGGCCATATAAAATGAACCAACATCATAAATATCGCATTGATTTTCATACAAGAAAACATTGCTGGTTTATTTGCAAAAGTAATGTTTACAAACATAAAATTGATATTTCTGACTACTCCAATAAAGCATAATACCAATGTTTTTGTGAGTCACCTAATGTGTCTTTTGCACAGAGCTGTATTGGACCAATCAGATCTCACGATGGGCGGGGCTACCCTGCAATTCACTAGAAGAATAAAAAATACATTGAAGAGGTGTTTATATGCGAATATGGGCTGTCATATGTTAATGAGCTCAACTGTGACTATTTCTGATTGGCCTAACTCAATGTCTATAATGGTCTGTGTGAGGAGATCTGAGCACTCAATGTAAGGCGTATGTCTAAATATACTACAAGATGGCCACAAAAGTATCTAAACACTCTGTATAATGTGAAACGTTTCTATTTGACGTGTTGTAATACAGAGACGTTATTTTTGAGAAGAGAGTCTTTAATGGTTGAGATTTGCAATCCTGACCGGCTGTTTGACCATTTTTAAGTGGTGATCTAACTACTGTTTGCAGTGTAATTCAATCACACACACACACACACACACACACACTTAACCTCGTCTACACTAACAGTGGTTTCAGTAATTGTTTTCAGCTGTTATCAGTAGCCTGTTCTGGTGTAAAGTGTGTAAAAGTCGGATGAAGGCCAGTAACGCGTTCCAGATGTCGTTTTTGAGTGTGTGTGTGTGTGTGTGGGTGTGTGTGTGTCTCTCTGCATGTCTTCATTAATCTTGGTGTGCTGACAGCAAGAGGGAAACTTCACTTGAGACACACTAAACACGCCAGACAGTAAGAGGCACGCTAAAGCCCCTCTCTCCCCTCATCCGGCCATCTGATCCGTCCATCCTATCCCTCATCGCTCCATCAGCCGCGCTGGCAAACGCCACGCATCCAACCGTCCGTCTCACGCACATGCTCCGAATCTCACTGCTTCTCATGCTGCACCCAGCGCCTAAAATCAAGCTCATAAACACATACGCTGTACCTCTGAGCCTCCGACCTCTGAGACACCGCCGCCATAAAACACCGCCTCCAGAACAGCCTGACCCCAAATACTCCAGAGCTGGCAAAAGAGCAGTTTTTCTCTCCATAGCATTCTATTCTATTCTATTCACTGGAAAAATGGTGTAGAGTTTACTTTGAAACAATCAGAAATTGCTAGTACATTTAATAAATTATTAGAAAGAAATGGCAAGTAACATAATTCAATGTGATTATTTGTAGAAAGAATTAAATAGTTTGAAAGGTAGTCTTTGTTACAAGTTTGAAAAATAATTTTTTACAGTGCTCTGTTTCATCCTCTTTATTTTCTGTTTCTGTTTTGCTTAATATTATACTTAAAAAATATATAACACATTCTTTCCACATCACACATTATATATATTTTACAATATATTAATTGGTGCTTTTATCAATTTTAATTTCTACTGTTTTACTATTATTTTGTCTATCTCCTGTTTGTATTCTAACTTTCTGTAACTACTTCTCCTGTTCCATTTGTCCCTTTGTTCTACTCCACTTTTCTACTTCCTGTATGTATAATTTGGTTCTATTTAATGTCTGTTTCTCGCCTAATAGTATACTCTCGTTCCGTTTCAAAAAAAATTAAAATAGCCCCGTTTTCATCAATTTGATTATATTTTAAAGAGTAGTCTTTTTATTCCGGGGCTCAGTCTAATATACTGATTTGCTGCTCAAGAAATCTTTATTAATAGTAGTATCAATGCTTAACCGATGTTGGCTGTGCTGTCATATTGTTATCTAGAATCATACATGTTGTCACATTCTTTTGAAAGTTTAAAAGAACAGCATTTATGTGAAATAGAAATCATTTTTAACATTTTAAAATGTCTTTACTGTCACTTCTGATCAAGTCAATGCATCCTTGATTCACCAAAAAAAAAAACTATAAGAAACTATAAAACATGCTAACATTAAAAGGTTAAAAATGGTATTACTATGGTTCTATTCTATTCTCTCCTTATGTACTTTGATTCGTATTTTATTTTATTTTATTCCATTTTGATTATTTTTACCATATTGCTTTTATTCTTATGATTGCTACTTTCTTTCTCCTTTGTTTCTAAACAAACTATCTATCCGATCCTGAATCAAGGTTGATCCATCTGTTTTGTCTTTGTGTTGTGTGTGTTTGTGTGGTTTGTTTGTGTTGTCATAGGTAGCATAGGTTCTCTTCAGCTCCTAACGATAGACTTTAACTGCATACCCGTCTGATGTGTGCTGTGTGTGTTTGTGTGTGTGTGTGCGTGCGTGCGTGCGTGCGTGCGTGTGCGTGTGTGTGTGTGTGTGTGTGTGTGTGTGGTGTGCATGTGTGCATGTGTGTGTGTGTGTGTGTGTGTGTGTGTGTTTGTGTGTGTGTGTGCATGTGTGACCTTTCATTAAACCATTATCCGTGGCTGTCCTCTCCCCAGTCAGCCGAAGAGATGACTTCATCAACACACACACACACGCACGCACGCGCGCGCACACACACACACACACACACACACACACACACACAGTGCCTCTGCCTTTTTTATTTCTTAATAACAAAAAAAACCCTGCTTTGAAACAGAACGGGTACTTAGCTGATTATTTTAATTGCTATGAAAGCTGTTTGTAATTTGAGTGTTTTCTGTGAAAGAAATTATCATAGTTTAAATTTCACAGTATAATCCACATACCCCGGTCAGTAAGTGAGAGAGTCAGAGAGAGAGAGATCGTCTTACGCGGTCATGTCCACTCTTTCCACACGCTCGCTTCTGTCACTCAAACGCACCACAACAAAAGCTCTGATCTGTCCTGTAATGAGGCTTGGAGTCTAATAAATTAACACTTGTTGGTGCCACATGAGAGGAAAAACTGGCTTTGGTGAGTAAATAAAACAGAGAAAGTTAAAAACAGCCAAATGATCAAAATCACAGAGGGATAACAGGTTTTGTAAAATAAAAAATCATGCAAAACACAATCTAACTGCTAATAAGTCATATTTCTGGCTTTGAAACGTTCTCAATTAATCCGCCACTGGCTTAAGTGTGGCAACGAGTTCATTTCAGATATAGATCAAAAGAAAATTCATTTTTAATTCATACAGTGACATAAAGCTTGTTCTTTGTTTCAGGACCTACTAGTTAAAAACATTAAAAATACAACAAAACACTTGCCAGCCAAATGAGAGGAAAAACTAAAGTGAGTGAATAAAACAGAGAAAAAGGAAAAACCGCTAAGTAACAGGGATATCATTTTTTAAATAATAATAAAAAAAAATTATGCAAAATTCACTCTAACAGCCAACAAGAAATATTGCTGGCCTTGTTATTTTTTCAGTTCACCCACGATTGGCTGTAGTGTAGCAATAAGTTAAATTCAGATATAGATCAACAGAAAAATAGCTGACTTCTGTCTATTTCATACATCTGCAGTGATGCAAAGCTTGTTTATTGTGTGTCAGGACTTGTTCTTTAAAATAACATTAAAAATGCATGTTATAAAAAACCAAATGAACACTCGCCGAGAGCCAAATGAGAGGACAACCTGTCTTTGGCAAGTACATAAAGCAGAGAAAAGGGAAGAACGGCTAAATAATCCCAATTAAAGATGGATAAAAATGTTTTAATAAAAAAAAACGCAAAATACAATAACGGCTAATAAGAAATATTTCTCAATTCACCCAAAAGTTAATGTCAGACATATATCAACAGACAAATAGCTGACTTCTGTCTAATTCATGTGTGTATATCAATGCAAAGTTTGCTTTTGTGTCTGGACCTAATTTTTTTTAATAAAATAAAAAATGCATGTTATAAAAAAACAAAACAATTAACACTGAAAAACTGATTTTGGCAAGTACATAAAAAAGAATAAACATAATGCAAAATTATTACAAAATAATGCAAATTGCAATCTCATGGCCAATAAGACATTTTTGTTTTTTTTCTCTGTGTAACAGAATTACAAAAACATAAAAAAATGCATGCTACAAAAGCTTAAATTAATTTGGTAAAAATGACTAAATAAAGTCAAGTAAATAAAGCAGTGTTACTCAGTAACTGTGTTAAGAAATACAGCATCACATGCTTTACATCAAATTCAAATCAATTCTTGCATCTTCTAACAACTTTGACCTTAGTGGAAAATTTACTATTAGCGGTTTATCCGCTACTTTTTTTCCTCCATAACTCCATGTGGAATATTCCTCACATAAAGCCACCAAAACAGAAATATTAGAAACAAAATTATACGCTCTTCGTCACATTTTTCTGACAGGTTTCTCAGAGACAGACTGACTCATCTCATCTCATAGAAATCATGATGCTGCGAGTGACTCATTGACCTGTCTGTCACCAACATGCATGAAAAAACAGCTAAAGAATCTCACAGCCACTATTTATTTGTTAGCTCAAAATGGCACGAACAACATAAATAACAAATGCAAATTTTTAAGGGTATTACTGCAAGATGTTTTAAAAGCTTTACTTGTCTTTCAAACTTCACGTCTCACCTCCCGTGAGCTGCAGTAAAACAGATTCACTTGTCTTCACTGAGCTGTGGCTATTCACCCGTGAATCAATTAATGAAACTACAGGGAACTAATTACCACATATTAAGACGTATAGCGTGTTACACCGAGTTCTGCTTCCCGCTGATAGCAGCAATACAGTTTAAAGTTCAAAGTGCTATTTTTGTTTCCCGAGAGATCCGTTTCAAGTGGCTCGTGCAAATGAGATCTCTTTAAAAAGACCTCAATGAAGTCTCAAACTGAGCCAGAGATCTCAATATGAAGTTCTCATCAAATGCTCCCGAGACCAAATAATCTCCACATTCCCTTTTACAGCTCTATACTCTTACAACCACTGACTCGCATTTTATATGAAATACTACGAGTCTCATAAGTCTCTGACATCTAGTAACATCTGAGCTATAAAATGATCCTCTTGGACTTGCACCGTAAGTGATACTAAACAATATCTGCAGAGAAAATGATTCATTACGCTCCAGCCAGACCTCTAACGGTGACGTTCACTCGAGAATTCATTGCAGAACGCTTGCGTTAACCCGAGTTATGTGCCAAATTCTCCATTAGCCCTTTCAGAAGTAGTCGATGACAATCTCTCATCTCTTAATTAGCATACATCTCACGCTCCTAATTTCCCACTGATGCCATTGGCTGCATAATTAAAGTGGAACTGCGCATTTGTGGTTGAGGAAACAGACGATGTTTCAGACTTTAGAGAAAGAAATTAGGCAAATGTGTTAATTAGGAATGCAGTGAAATTGGGAGCGATACTGAGAGCCGATAATTATCGTGGCCAATAACTGAACGGCTATGAGGTAGTTTCAGGTCTTGACCGAATTACAGCATCGATATCATTTGGTCACAGTTATTTCAGTTTATTTTCATTCTTTTTTTTAATGTCGTGGCAGCACTGTCACTTTAGAGTGTGCATTAGTTTTAAAAAAAGGTAACAAAACGGAATCCAACACGGAAACATTTATATGTCCAAAAGAAAGATTGTAAGATAAAAGATAAAAGTTTAAACACACTTTTTGCTTGCAAACAGGGTTGCCCCAATTAATTATGACCATTGAATTTGCATGATTTTTTTCCATAAATTTGTGACCCTGGACCACAAAACCATGTCATAAGGGTACATTTTTCGAAATTGAGATTTCTACAATCATCTGAAAGCTGAATAAATAAACTTTTCTTTTGATGTATGGTTTGTTAGGATAGGATAGGATATTTGGCTGAGATAACACTATTTGAAAATCTGGAATCTGAGGGTGCAAAAAAATCTAAATATTGAGAAAATCGCCTTTTAGTTGTCCAAATGAAGTCCTTAGCAATGCTTATTACTAATCAAAAATTAAGTTTTAATATATTTACAGTAGGAAATTTACAAAATATCTTCATGGAACATGATCTTTACTTAATATCCTAATGATTTTTGGCATAAAATAGAAATGTATAATTTTGACCCATACAGTACAATGTATTTTTGACTATTGCTACAAATACACCCCAGCGACTCAAAGGCTTGTTCACACCGGACGACTAACGCATTCGATTATCGCCGACGTTTACCGCCTTGTGACTAAACAAAGGGCGCCAATGTGACTGTGCACACCGACACAAAACTGTTAAAAACTGGCCGACCAATGCGATTGGCACTTTTGGTTCACACTTGCCGTAGCTGCTGAAGTTACAGTAAACCGACACTTGGGTTGCGCTAAACACACAAAACGTCTTGCCGAGCACACTTGAATCCTAACGACAAGAAGGAGTATAGACCAAGAAAGATGCATCGAGGCAAGATGAATGTAGAGCTGCTGGTCTGAACACAAAGGGCTTTATGACAAACACGACAGCGATTACCGTTATCTCGATACGAGGGAGTTGTTATGAGAGGAATTGTGTACCGGGGTGTTTCTGTTTTTAATTAAGTGCCATCTAATGTCAGGGAGTGAATTTTCACGTTCACTCGGCTCATCACCTGCGAAAATCGCTTGGGTATGAACACAAAAGAAGCGTCGAAAAATGTTGGCGATAAGCGCACACGATAATCGTCCCAGTGTGTACGAGGCTTAAGACTGGTTTTGTGGTTCAGGGTCATATTTGCTTAATTATTTGTGATTACTGGATACAAAGTGCTGCTTAATAATTTAGAGTTGTTATTTAATATATCAATTTCTAAAGCCCCGTTCACACCAAAAACGATAACGATATTAGCGTCCACACCAGTGAACGATATCGTCTATTTATTCTAAGCGCACGCTCGTCTGCCGTTTTAAAATCTCGAGCTCGTGATATTAGGATTGATTCTGATATGGTGTCCATGATTTTATCGTTAATTAGCTGGGAAAAAATTTGTTCTGGAAGTGATTCCAATGATATCGTTACCCTGTGCCTTTCTCGTTATAGCTGTGGTGTGAACTCTGCTATTCTTTAATACTAAGAATGATTTTTAGAACTATATATTTCGTAATCTTTATAGTTATCGTCTTTGACTTTGTAAGAATGTAGTAATTTCCAAGATATTTCCAGGTATTAAATGACTTTAGGAGTTCTTTTACAATACTATATTAGTACTAATATATATTGTATTCATAGTATATACTATAAAAGATTAATAAAGTACTAAGTAAATAATACCTACAGTACTACCATACACAATCAAAATGAATGAATGAATGAATGAATGGAAGTACTAATACTGGCTGATATTAATATGTCTACAATAATATTTTGAAATTTTGTATTAATATATTATAAGTATGTAAATATCACTGACAAATGATAGGAGAGAGTAAATTATTAGAAAAATTTAAAGGACTATTGGTGGATCGTATGATCTTTTACCCGACCCCTCATCTACAGACAATCTCATCACAACAGACTGGACTCACAGTTGTCCAGATATCCAGTGGATTTCAGTCATCGCTCAGATGTCCATGTGTAAATAAACATCCTTATCAGTCTCGTTTCCATAAATCTCAGTGCAGTTGCTCTGACGTGTGTGTGAGATGCCCGCTCTAAACAGTGTGTGAAGATTAAAACAGAACTACAGCACTCAAGACAAAAACAGCAAAATAATTTACACAAGTTGCCGTTTCAAGTAAGAGAGAAACCACATAACATCATAGAAATGCCGGTGCATTTAATATATCTGTTCATAAAAAGCAAAACGCTTCAATACACTCAAAGATGCAGGGGCTTAATTAATTCAGTCTATGCTAATTTAATTAAAGAAAATGCATAAACATCTCAATTAGTGCATGCCAACATGTATTTACAGATTCAAATACATCTATCTATCTATCTACTATCTATCTATCTCTATCTCTCTATCTATCTATCTATCTATCTATCTATCTATCCGTCCATTTGTCCATCATCCATCCTCCTTGATCTATCTTCATCCTCCTCTCTCTATCTATCTCTCATCTGTCATTTGCCCATCCTTCCATCCATCCTCCTTTTATCTATCTATCTATCCATCCATCCATCCATCCATCCGTCCGTCAGTCATGTATCTATCTATCTATCTATCTATCCATCTATCATTTGTCCATCCATCCATCCATCTATCTATCAATCTATCCATTTGTCCATCCATCCATCCATCTATCTATCCATCTCTCCATCCATCCATCCTTCTATTTATCTGTATCTATCTATATATCCATCCATCCATCCATCCTCCTTTTATCTATCTATCTATCTATCTATCCGTCCATCTGTCCATTTGTCCATCCTTCCATCCATCCTCCTTTTATCTATCTATCTATCTATCCATCCAGCCATCCATCCGTCCATCCATCTATCTATCTATCCATCATCCATCATCCATCATCCATCATCCATCCATCCAGCTATCTATCCATCTCTCCATCCATCCATCCTTCTATTTATCTGTATCTATCTATCTATATATCCGTCTGTCCATTTGTCCATCCATCCATCCTCCTTTTATCTATCTATTTGTCCATCCATCCTTCCATTTATCTGTATCTGTATTTCTGTCTTTCTATCAATGGAAATCCTGTCACATATCACAGAACTCTAGAACAGGGTCAAAGATTGATTTTCGTTTTGAAAAAAAAAAGGAAAAGGAAAGAAAAAAACAACCGGGATCTACAGATTCCTTTGGTTGTTTTCTGTCTCTTTTAAAAAGCTCCTTGTGCGTAGATGACATTTTAAAAAGACAAAGACATCAGAAAGAGTCAGGATGCTTTTGAGAAGTTCAAAGTCCAAACAACTCCTTTTTTTCTCCCTTTCTCTATCTTCAGCTCCATCACCAAACGCTCCCCTAGAGAGGCAGACCGAGAGAGAGAGACACAATGTGTGCAGATCACATAAAGACAATCTCTGTTTCCCACTGAGAATTTCTGAAACCTCAAACAAGTTTCTACACGAGCACCTGCTGCTGTTAATGAGACAACTACCGCACTGCATCTCTCCCTTAACGCAATCGCTATTCCCATCATATCCGTCGTGCTCGGCCAATGAGAAAACAACTGTACCAAGGTCAGAACAAATCACTCAGTCAATTGGAAATACAACAGATACCATTCACAAACTCATCCAATATTAGGTTCAGTCAAGCTCTGACATGCACACAACATGCAAGCGGCGTGCAAATCATGCAAGGCTTTTCTCTGTGCGGCATCTGTGGAGTCTGATATTGCAGCAGGGATGAATTTTCATTCAGTCAAAGTGATAAGAACTGGGAATGAAGGGAGGGGAGGGGAGGGGGGGGGCAGATAAGCTCGACCAAAGAGCTCCAACCGGGCCAAAAATGGACTGTGTTACTGAATATCTGCATCTGCTTCAGTCTCCCAAAACAGAGCTGTGCGAATACAGACCTGGAGGTTTGGATCACAATGTGGAAGCTGTTACAGACCCCATCAAATCAAAATGTGAGTTTTGTGGCTTTTAGCTCACGTCTATCAATATGCTAGCATACTCTTAATAGTTGACACCTTTTAGCAGATATAAGCATTAAAAATTAACAGGCTTTCTCTTCTGGGAAATGGTCTACAGTATGCATATGTAATATGCAATACTAGCATATTACTTACATTACACTGTGCAGTACATATAATATACCACCATATCGTTAAAAAATACTAACTGAAGTAGTAGGCTTCAGATTTTCGGGAATTTTCTAATATAAGTTGCCATTTCAAAAATTCAGGTTTGCTGTGCTTGTTTGTAAGGCTGCACAATTTGGACAAAATATTATGATTATATATCAATATGGCTATAAAATAATAATAAAGACTAATAGTATGTATGTACGTACTGTACATGCATTTTTAATTAAGAATTTTGGTAGTCTTCAAAA
The DNA here is from genome assembly GCA_018155175.1 of Sinocyclocheilus anophthalmus. Classification (NCBI taxonomy): domain Eukaryota; kingdom Metazoa; phylum Chordata; class Actinopteri; order Cypriniformes; family Cyprinidae; genus Sinocyclocheilus; species Sinocyclocheilus anophthalmus. Next base: position 338,479 of record JADLZN010004928.1, read on the forward strand.
TTTAAGACTTTTTTAAAGAGTCTCTTGTGCAATCATCAAGACTGCATTTACTGGACTAAAACGACACAAAACCAAAAATATCCTGTGAATATGTATTAAAATCCAGTTTTCTATTTCAATATGTTTAAAAATGTTTTATTCCTGTGATGCCAGCTGCTGAATTTTCAGCATCATTCCTCCATTCTTCATGTCACATGATTCTTCAGAAATCATTCTAATATGCTGATTTGCTGCTTCAAGAAACATTTCTTATTTATATCTATTATATATATATGAGAATACCACATTATTTATAGTATCTCTGTGTATATTCATCCATTTAATTTTCAATTACCATTTATTTTACTTTTGAATTTAAAAACACTGAAATGTAAATTTTTTTAAGTTTAAGTTTTCTATCTAATATTTATATTTTAATTCATATTTATTTAAGTTTTAGTTAATGGCAGCAACACTCAAACTACTACACCAATAATAATAATAATCTAAATAATCTAAAATTTTGTTGCAATTTAGGGCAGATTGCCACAGTGATGAACAGTATCTTCAAGTCACTATCTATAAGATATATATATAAATCGATAGATAGATAGATCTATGAGAGATATATGAGAGATAGATAGATAGATAGCGTATATACATAGTGAACCAATGTTCATATATACGATGTTAAAGCCCTAAAAACGTCCTGCATTATTAGGTCACAGTGACGCTCCTTTTTAGGTCCAGAGATGCTTTGTCCCGCCTCTATGCATCTGAGGCCGCTGTGATTGGCTGAAGAAGCTGTCAATCTGTTGAAGTGCTTAGGTAATATACTGCACCGGCCGCAGATGTTAGTCCTTTAACTGAAGGGCGTCATTTTTTATCGACTATAATTACCCGTGCACAGAAAAACATGACACGAACAGAGTGCAGCTTCAGCCGAAGCGCGTTTTTACATTTATCATCTGTGCTAAGAATAGCATCCGCAACACAGCAGAATCACAATGCTAATGCTGACTACTGCGAACGGCCACGATCAAAGGCCTGGGAAACATGCACATCATGTAAATATTCATCTCCGCTGGCCCCGTTTTTCCCTCCTAAACTTCTTGTCCGTACAGAAGTTGTGTTTCGCAAGGCCGTCTCTCGACACACTCCGTCTTACTGAGACGCACACAATGCTGTTATTGTGCGAGCGGCCCTCTGCGGGGCCGATGGGGCCGTGTGTTGCTGTGTGTGACGGACCGTCTGTGCTGAGCTATTTGTGTGTGCGACTGCGAGAGCTGAGAGGTGATATATAACCATCATAATCGCAGTCATTACAGTCCCTGATGAGCACACTGCCTGGAGAGCACTGAAAGAGAGATCGAGAGAGTTAGGAAGAGGAATTCAACATCAGATCCATGTGGACTCTACAGTAGCTACTTCATTCCTGCTGTTATTGGCCATCTACCAACTAGAGATGGGACACAAACGTTGACCAGTTGACTAGTCTTGTCTTTACATTCATCTCCTACATTCACTGCTGCAGCCACACACAATTAAACAGACATATCAGAAACTTTTTGGAGTGTCACGCCACAAGAATTGCATTTATAAAATGGTTTGCCAAGCCATAATTAGTTTAAATTGTGCAACTTGAGAGTGTTTAATAGCTTTAATAGCAACAAAAAAAGTTTATAAGATTCAATTAAAGAAGTCAGTTCAACTTTTAATATATTTTACTTACTGAACTAAACATTTTGAATCTTAATTAGCTACAGTACAGTGTTGTTATTGTTAACTAAAACGTTTTTGTTAATTGAAATACACTGAAAACAAAATCGCAACCAATATTAGATTAAAAGTTAAGCCTAAAAAAAACTGGGAAAAAATGAAAACTAGAAATGTTGCCTTGGCCCCTGGCGAAAGTAAAACAGTTGATTTTCAGTACTAAATTACGAAAATATTTTAAGCATAAAATATATAATATACATATAATCAAGTCTAAAACTTAAACTAAAAAAAAAGCTATAAATAAATACCAGATGTGCTGGCATAATTTTTTTTTTAATGTTCACAAATGCCCTTTTGCATTATTCATATATTTAAAATTTAAATAAAAACATAAATAGGATAATATTGATATTAATATTGCTCTTAAATAAAAATAATCATATATCATATTTCTTTGTGCATATTTATTGAAACAACCGTGGAACACGGTGTGTATTATTTTTAAACTAAATTTTACCATATTTTGCCCCGTCTCGCATAACATTTTGCATTAGTTACGTAACAGCGTTGTTATTGTTAACTAAAGAATTGTTATCGATAAATAAAACTATTCAAATAGTTTTCGTTTAAAAATATAGCTTAAAAAAATAAAATATAAACATCAGGTGAAATCATAAACAAAAACGTGCATTGACCACTTTGAAAAAAAAAATACAATTAAAAATTGACAATAAACACATAACCAAATACTAAATACTTACACTAAAATTAAAACAAAACTTAAATATAACAAGAAACGAATTCAATTATAGTAAATACTGTTAATATTAATAAATCAATATAAAATAAAATATACACTTTAAAGGATATGCCCGCGCCGTGAAAAAAACTCACCCTAAGTGTTCCAACCCCCCCCCTCCCCCCCTTTTCAATAGTGGGGTAAAAAATATTATTAGTCAATATGGCTACCACGCTTTGGTTGTGGTTTGTCTTATTTTGTGTTCACAGAAGAAAGAAACTCATACAGGACTTGGAACAACATGAGGTTGAGTAAATGAGGACAGAATTTTTGTTTTAGAGTGAGCTATCTCTTTAAGCAGTTGCAAGGGAAATACACAAAACTTTACTGAATATTGTCAAAAGTTATTATTGTTTTAGCTGCATTTTCCAGCCCCACTACCAACCTTGTGATACCGACCTCCTTTGACGCAATCTGCAGCTCTTTTCATTTGGAGGTCAAAGTGGCACATGACGCTTGTGTAGAGAGGCCGCGTTCAAGCTCTGACGTGAATCATGTGAAAAGGCCTTTAGATGTTCACAAACACAAACACACACACACACACACATTATCTCTGACAAGTCTTTGTGTGCATGACGAAACAGTTGCATTACACTCATCCAATTAAAAGAAACAAAGAAGACAAAGAACAGCATAAAACAAAAGACCTTCCGCACTACTCACACACTCCTCTGTATTCAGCACGACTCTTCAAACAGATCACACTCACATTAATTAAACACATGCAACTTCAACAGTGAGTGCAGGGATACACTCATGCCCTCAGGTCAGCAGGTTAATGTCAGCCACGCTCATCTCCTACTGGCTGAAAGCCCTCACTGCAAAGGATCATGGGCATTTTTCCCCAAAGCAATGACACACTTTCTATTCCTATTCTTTATCTGCTAACAGATTACGAATGAGGATAAGATTCTAAATTGATGTTAGTGAAAGTATAAATATCAGCAGTCATATTAGACCACAAACTTGACTTCATATCTCAACAAGATTTAAAGGAATAGTTGACCCGAAAATGAAAATTAGCTGAAAATGTACTCACCATCAGGCCATCCACAGTGTGCATGAGTTTGTTTCTACATCAGAACAGATTTGGAGAAATGTAGCATTACATCACTTGTTCAGTAATGGAGCCTCTGCAGTGAATGGGTGCCGTCAGAATGAGTGTCCAAACAGCTGATAAAAACATCACAATAATCCACAAAAAATCCACATGACTCCAGTCCATCAGTTAATGTCTGGTGAAGTGAAAAGCTGTGTGTTTGTAAGAAACATATCCATTACATAAACATGTATAACTGCAAACCATTGCTTCCAGCTAAAATACGCATCCTCTCTCCATAACATTGCTTTCTCCAGTGAAAAGTCACCGCACCTTAATCAGATAGTAATATGCACAGATCAAGCACCGTTTACAAGGCAAAACAGCTCTGTATAAATATACTGGTGCATTCTGATATGTAAGGACAACAGGGAAGAGACTTTTTACTGGAGAAAGCATTATTATGGATTTTGAACTGGTATTTTGGTCAGAAGCGACATTTTAAAGTTACAAATCTTTAATGATGGATTTGTTTCTTGGAAAAACACAAAGCTTTTCACTTCAAAAGACATTAACTGAAGTCATGTGGATTTTTTGTGATGTTTTTATCAGCTGTTTGGACTCTCATTCTGACGGCACCCATTCACTGCAGAGGATCCACTGGTGAGCAAGTGATCTAATGCTACATTTCTCCAACTCTGTTCCTTCCCATGAAGAAACAAACTCATCTACATCTTGGATGGCCTGAGAGTGAGTACATTTTCAGCAAATGTTTTTCGAAGCAAATTCATTTTTGAGTGAACTATTCCTTACCTAGGAAATGAGTGCTGATCACCCATGCAAAACTTGCCACTATTATATATGCTAGAGCGTTATGGGTTGTTGCCGGTACAAATTACCCTCCAAAGTTTAATACTTCGAGGCAGGGGTTTGTTTTTCCTTAGCAAACACCACCAATGAATGTCCTCTTCAATCATAGTAAACAGCCCATCTACAGTCTCTATAGATGGTGTGTGGGCAGCTGTGCTTGGAGAAAACATTAAGCCGATTCTACCGAACAGACGTCACTATTCACGACAGACAGTGAGGTTAAGAACTGCGTGTGAACTGTCGGCCTGTCTCGAAGAGCTTCTCTTACATGTTTTTGTCACTCCTAACACAAAAACACACACATTCATGTGTCGATGTGTGAAAAGTGTGAGTGCAGTGTGAAAAATTAGCCTGACCTGCTGAACTGTACTAGACAAATCCAAGCAGCACCACTCCAGTGATCACAGCTAAATTGGGTTATTTCACTGTTTGTGTACGTGCTGGAGACAACATGAATGTTTTCCCCTGAGTCAAAGTGAAACACTGTTTGCAACCCATTTTATATTCATGCACTACTATTCTTTCATTCAGAAAGGATGCATTCAGTTGCTCAACAGTGACAGTAAAGACATTTATAATATCACAAAAAAATAGGGTTGCACGATTAATCGAATGCGATTGTCATGCGCATTTTGATAGTAATGCCGGTTCTGTAATCAGCAGGAAATCATCATCACGTGCTTTCAGATGGAGCAGCATTTACTACACATAGCCGTAGTTCACTAACAAGTTACGCAAAAAAAATCGCAGACGTTGTTATTTGCGCGACTATGAAATCGAAGAAATCGTTCGCGGTAATGACAGCTGTTTGCATAGCTTCTCAGTGAACTACGGCTCTGTGAAGTAAATGCTGCTCCATCTGAAAGCATGTGAAAATACCACATTTAATAACATATTTTTAATCCAAACTCACTTCATAACATCAGTCAAGTGTTTGAAATAAATCCTTATGTGAGATTATGTAGCTTCTTACACAGAATTAGGCATGCAACATATTTCATAGTATTTAAGAAGTGACAAAGGCATTGCATTATAAATATACTTAATTTCAATGAAAATTATAATAACTCCGATAAACCATATATTGCCGTAGTCCCATGTTTTTTATTGTCACGTTGAATCATGAAGAGTTGAATCCTTCGGGGGGTGTTTTATTCAGCTGCAGCGAGGCGTATTTGGAGTTTCAGCGCGAGAGCACCCTCTGAGAGCTCCCTCTGGCCTTTGGATGGTGATTTACTGCTGATCACAGAACCGTGCTTCACTGAAAGATACGCATGACAATCGCAGCTTCTGTCGAATCGTGATTTCGATTTATCGTGCAGCCCTACAAAAAAATTCAAAAATTTCAAATAAATGCTGTTCAGTAAACAATGTGATTTCCACAAAATATTAAGCAGCACAACCGTTTTCAGCATAGATAATAATAATGTTTCTTAAGCAGCAAATCAGCATATTAGAAGGATTTCTAAAGGATCATGTGACACTGGAGACTTGAGTAATGATGCTGAAAATTCAGCTTTGCATCACAGGAATAAATTACATTTGAAACTAAATTCAAATATAAAACAGTTATTGAAATTGTAATAATATTTCTCAATATTACAGTTTTTATTGTATTTTTGTTCAAATAAATGCAGCCTTAGTGAGCATAAGATACTTCTTTCAAAAACGTAAAAAATCGTAACAACCTCAAATGGTATTTAATTATAAAATGAGCATAAAATTTGAAGCAGGGCTTAATTTAATACATTATAAACTGATTGGATCATGAAAACAGGTGCTACCAACGCTATCTCACGACCAATTCGTACGTATTTCACGAGGTGGCTAATTCGTACGAATTCATACGACCTCACTCGTACGATTTTGTAGGATTTGTCTAGACCCCAGTGACGGGTCAGTTTAGGGGCAGGGTTAGGTGTAGGTCATTCATACAAATTCATACAAATTGTGCAACTCGTAAAATACGTACGATTTAGCAAAACTCTTATGAATTTGTACGAGTGAGGTCATACGAATTAGCCACCCCGTAAAATATGTACGAACTGTCGTGAGATCGGGCTGGTGCTACATATTTGAATACAGCTCAACGGGCGGGTTTGATGATGTCAGCAGAAGTGGAAAGTCGTTTCATGGGCATTTATTTTATTTTTTTTAATAACATGCACCAATGAATCGCTCACAGTGACTCATATAGTAAGAAAATAAATGAGAGTCCATTTTGACTTCATGCCGACTTTAAGAGTGCTCCACCAGACTTCAGATTTTCTTTCTTAAATCTTACAGCCCTGTCTCCCTCTCTCTCTCTCTGTGCTCTGCCCTGCTGTTTGTTTGACACACAACACAAACTCGGCGGCAAGAGAGACGGCTTTAGCTAATGGCTTTTTAATGGGCTGCTGGGTTTCTTGTGTCTCCGAGCTGATGGCCACCACTTACCCTAAGCACACAAACACACACACGCGGCATACAAACGGAGTCATTCCCACTTTGTCTTGTCTCCTTAAAGTGACTTAGAAACCTCACTCCACTAACGACATCCTGCTCTTCAGCAGACTGGAGTCACATATGAACCCTGATTCCATTACGGACTCATAAAACACTCTGCAAAGACCGAGACACAAGACAGATGCTCTCTAATTTCATAACTCAACATTACAGCATGCATTCACACAGATGGAAATGGGAAAATGCTTCGCATTGCTATAATAGAGTGATTTAGAGCAGAAATTTAGAACAGAACTTCCTGTAAATCCTGAAACCTAACCTAATCTCTCATACCTAAAATGTAAAGAGAAAGATCAAATGCAGAGAAAAGAGAGGAATCATTTACTCACTGTCATTTCTAACATATGCAACTTTCTTTCTTCCATGCAACCCGAAGTCTCTGTCCTGCTTTTTTCCATATATCGGAAGTGTATAACGGTTTATGCTGTCATACTTTAAAAAGCTCCCTAAATGTATGACTTATGCACTATTTACCAAGTCATACAACAGATTTGTGCAGCTAACAGTCCAAAACTGTAGTTGTTGTTCAATTAAATTTCATCCTCCAACACAGCTCTCAAGTCCCATTTGTGCTTGTGCCCTATTCAGACTTTGTACATATCAAGGATGGCACTTGGCAGAGACATTGTGTGCGCCATGGAAGAAAGTCATAAGGGTTTGGAATTACATGAGAGTGAGAAAATTATGGCAGAATACACATTTTTGAGAGCACTGAATAATCATTTTGACTGCCAATGAATAAAAACGCTATCAAATCAGCACAACATAGTCAAATAACACCTTCAACAAACATGCTTCAATGTAAACTTAAAATGTAAATACATAAAAATGCATTTAATACTACTATACATCTAAAATAACTTTTAAGCAATTAGGCCTACGTATTTTTTATTTTTTTTTAATTGCCTATAGGTCATGTGTCCAAATGCAAGACATTAAATATGTAAGATTTTAAATCCATCTTCAAAATCTCTGTCTTTCAATAAAACTTACTTGACAAAAAATACATGAATGGAAAATACGCTGTAAAAACTTACTTAGATTGCAAATATTCCACAAATATTTTTTTGTAAATGTAGGCTATGAGACTATGACGGTTAGTTAACGATGCTAGATACTGTTCAAATTTCATTTTTGACAGCATAAATCATAATAAAAGAGATTTTTTTTAAAAACTGAAAGCGTATGTGTGGTCGGTGTTTTAAATTAAGCTAAGGCATGACTGTGGCTTTGCGGTCTCAAATTCCAGATCTGATCTCCATTTCAATTTCAAAGTACTTCCCTGACATGGCTGTTTTGTGTGTAAAATTGCTAAAGCATCAGCACGTACAAAATCAGCGACAAAAAGATCAATCAAATAATGTTGTTATTATAATGTTCCGGTGATGTGAATAAATGATGAACGCAATGTATGATATAGATTTCAATACAATAAAATAAACTTTCAGTAAGACATTAAAATATCCCTAAGGTCTTACCTTGCGCGTCAACTATTTGGAGCAGACCCCACAGAAAGAGAAGCACTAATCCCAATCTAAATCTCTGATGTTTGTTTTTCCCCATGACTTCGGAGTTTGGAAACTCCTCAGCGCGGAGTATTCGTTCCTTCTTCGGTTTGCTTCGGCCGTTACGGAGGAGCTGCTGTGGCGGTGAACGGAGGACCGACGCCGTTACGCGTCCCAAATTCTGCGTGCGCTCCTCGCGGAGAGATCAGGAGAGGGTCACGGGACTGGAGGTGTGGAGCGATGCGCAGCCGCCCTCTAGCTCTCATCTAAACGCGCTCTCCACAGACGCGCTCTCACTCCTCTGCATGAGTTGCTGGTTAGTTGAGAACGCGCGCGCTCATTCACTGTATGACGATGTGTTTGTGCTGCTTTTCTCTCACTGGATGCGTTCAGAGGAGCTGCGGGTCGGGTTTTCTGCATCCAGCATCCAGCTGCATGTGCGCTCGGCGCTCGCCGAATATGAGCAGCGTGAGACCCGTTTCTCGGTTTAACCCGCATCCCGCTGCCCGCCTCTGCCCTCCACCGGCTACTGCGAACACTAGGACCGGATTCACCGACGGATCTTCTGCTGAAATAGATGATTTTGCGATCTGAATTTGACCAAACTTGGGTGGAAATGCACCTGCACTCTAAAAAATGCTGGGTAAAATAGGGACAAACTTGGGTTAAACATTTAACCCAGCCGCTGGGTCAAAACAACCCAATTGCTAGGTTTGTCCCTATATTACCCAGCACATTTTTTAGAGTGTGATATGACACTAAACATGATTTTCTTTGCTATAGTTTAATGTCGTCAGATTGAGTCAGTCATTCATATTTTTACTTAATAATAAAACAAGTAAATATATGTTAGCACATGGAGTAGCTACACTCTAAAAAATGCTGGGTTAAATAAAACCCAGTGCTGGGTAAAATAGGGACAAACCCAGCACTTGGTCGTATTTAACCCAGCGGTTTGGGTTCTACCCCAGAAGGGGTTGAGTTTTTAAACAATTTAACCCACCCCTGGGTCAACAACGCTTGCTAGTTTGTCCCTATTTTCCAGCACTAGTGTTTTTATTTAACCCAGCATTTTTTAGAGTGTGATATGACACTAAACATGATTTTCTTTGCTATAGTTTAATGTCGTCAGATTGAGTCAGTCATTCATATTTTTACTTAATAATAAAACAAGTAAATATATGTTAGCACATGGAGTAGCTACACTCTAAAAAATGCTGGGTAAAATACAACCCAGTGCTGCGTAAAATAGGGACAAAGCCAGGCATTGGGTTGTTTGACCCTCGGGTGGGTTTCCTACCCAGTGTTGGGTTAAACATTTAACCCAACCGTGGGTCAAAACAACCCAATTGCTGGCTTTGTCCCTATTTTAGCCAGCACTGGGTTGAATTTAACCCAGCATTTTTTAGAGTGTACATTTTATACATGCTATTACCGTAAATATGAACGTAACTGATTTCGGTTTACGTACTCTACATAGGCTAACGTTTCAACAGCGTTCAGACGGTAGGCTAAGCAAACTAAGTTAGTTTACAAGGGCCAGCAACTGGACATAATTCATTTTCAATGAGAGCTTTTCTGTGAACCTGCAATACTCACCTTATTTTACAATGCAAGTAAGCTATTTTCAGTTAATTTGCGAGACTTCCGATTCATTACCGCTAATGACGTTTTGCCTTGAAGAAACAATGGCGCAGCCATCTTTAGAATTTCTTTGAACTTGCCGTTGTTGCAGTAGCTCTATACATCGCTGTTAAAGATTAATTAGCTGGTGTAGTGGATTTACTTACTGTTATTTTACCGCAATGTTTATCGGAACATTGTAATGTTCGAATCGGATGTCATAACGTTAACACTTTATGAAGTCCATATTTATAATACATTATAAGGGTATTCTTAATGCATTATAATGAATGCATAATGCATTATAAAAAAAAAACGTATAATATGTTATATCATCTTATGTATATTAATAAGAGCAGTTTTAATGTATTATAATGTTTACTTATTTGTGGTTATAGCTTTTAATAGTATGATGATTTATAACACAATGAACAAGTTGCATCCACTATTACAATGCATTATATTTCTCATAGTTATAATGTATTATAAGTCTCATATCTTGTCATCTTTCTTATGCTAATTTACTTAAAGCAAAGACCACTTATAAGTTATAAGTATAGTAATAATAATATTTTCCAACACATACGAATCAGATATCATATCAGATGAATTGTAATATGAACATTTGCTTTGAACTATTTTTAACTTAATACATTTGATTATTTGAGGGTACCCTTGACAGCTGTTTGATACTCGGCAACTACATGTCACTAGTATTGGAGTTAGTAGTATTAGTCTGCTAACTATATGCGACACTTTATTTTGATGGTTCCCCACAGACAAACTGCCTATAAGTAATTTTGCAAGTATGTCATTATTCTACCTACCCTAACCTTAACCCTACTAATACTCTAATGAGAGTTAGTTGACATGTAGCTGCAAAGTTGCTTATAGTCAATAGACTAGGGGGACCATCAAAATAAAATGTAACCTAACATATAAACATTGCATTTTTTCAGCTGGAATTATTAACTAGCTCACATCAAAATTAATATTAGACTCACAGTGAACACTCTAATAACACTCCACACCTAAACACTTACAAGATGTAGTAAGATACTGTGCAGATCTTAAATAAACAGATATATAGTCCATTATAAATGAAAAAGTCGATTTAATATGGTGTTCATTGTGTTATAAATAATCATAATCTTAAACATTATAACCACAAATGTGTAAGCATTATAATATATTCTAATTGTTGTTATGATTATTTATAAGAGGATATAACATATTATAAGTTTTTTTTTATAATGCATTATACCCTTATATGTATTAAATATGGGCTTCATAGAAAGTGTTACCGTCATAAGAAATGTCAGTAGAACGGAACATTTTTAAAGGAGCGGTTCATTCATAAATTCGTACGACTTTACCTTCATACTGTGGAAATACAAACCGGAAGACAGAAGACAACAACTGCAGTGATAAAAAGGGGCGGGACTACATAAGGTCTATAGATAGGATCAAATAAAATGCAGTCAAGGGTAAATCTATTTGCGCTACAAACTGGTGTGTTTATAATTACTGCAATACATTATAATAGCAAATAATATAATAATAACAAATATCAGTGTGCAATATCAAGCAGTAGCTGTTTTGTACAGTTAAAAGTATAGGGCTGAAAACGAATGACAGGAAAACCTCGCACATTAAAGTTACAAATGTCCGTGCCTGGTTTTACGTTAAAAATAAGATGGAAACTGTACATTTAGTCATTTAGCTAGCAGATGCTTTTATGCAGAGCAACTTACAAATGAAAAACACCTTAAGCAATTTATCATACGAGAGCCATAAATACTTGCAATAGCTCAAACGCCAAGTTTTGAGAGTAGGCTTACAGAATGTAGAACGGAATTTATTTATAGGACCTGCTTTTTACCATGGTGCTTTCATTGCGCACATAAGAGGTGTCTTTAACTGTTTCTAGAAGGTTGTGATGGTCTCAGCAGATCAGGTGGAGGTTGGAGGCTGGCTCTACCACCAGGAAACAAAGGGAGTTAACGTTTTGGAAAGTGATGTTATGATGGAACCACCATGTGCTGCTCACGTAGAAGACAAAATGGATCATACACTTTTAGATGTGTGTTGAAGTTGGAGGACGTCGTTCCAGTGGCAGTCCTGAAGACCATCATCAAAGCCTTGAATTTGACTCAGATGGCTACAGGTAAACTTTGGAGCAAGACCAAAAAGGGTGTGACGTGGACTCCTTTTGGTTGATTTAAGATCAGATGCATGCATGACAAATGGGATACTCCATGGTATAGCAGAATAAAAGTTATAAACATGCCAACAAAATCAACGCAACAGTAAATAAAACAAATGCGACTATATTAATGATGCATGCTGGGTAGGAACAGGGCGAATGGGACTGAATTACAAAACAAGTTTTTTTGAGTCTAGGCATATTTGAACTAGATTACATAAAAAAATTACATAAATCCAACGTACCTGCTGTGCTTGTTGTTCGACTTTAAAAATCATATTGAGTATAGTGCAGCAGAAAGAATGGCATGAAGATGCAAAACTTGTGTTCATGAAAGTTCGGAAAACTTTGGGAAAAAAAACATATAACTTGACCTAAGAATAATTTGAACATTGTGATAAGAACTTAAGAGTGATGCAATTAACAATTAAACCACACATAGGATAGAGCAGTGGTTCCCAACCCTGGTCCTGGAGGCACCCCAACACTGCACATTTTGCATGTCTCCTTAATCAAACACACCTGATTCAGGTCATCAGCTCATTAGTAGAGACTCCAAGAACTGAAACTGGTGTGTCAGAGAAAGGAGACATGCAATATGTGCAGTGTTGGGGTGCCTCCAGGACCAGGGTTGGGAACCACTGGGATAGAGTACACAACACTGTTGGTCATGTTAAATTTGCTCATGGTCAAAACCAGAAAGATGTGCATCGGATTCCAGTGGAGGAATCATTTCAAGCCAGTGAAACATTGATATCACTTGTGGCATCACACCTCCAAAATCCAATAGCGATGAATAATATGCAGGCAAACACACACACAAGAACATAGACTTGGGCAAACACAATTTTCAGATTGCCCACTGTGCCAGCGTTATCTGTTGTTCATTCTATTCAACATGGCCATAACCGAGTCAGTGCCGCTATTGTGGAGATAATTCAGTTATGGCAGCGATATGATCGCAGCGCGTTTCTTCAGGTAAGAAGTCTATCCCGGCATCCATAACCCCAGCGGATGCCCAAAAACATTTGCTATACGCCCTCGTGGGTTACAGAAGCAAGTATGCATCATAGTATTTGTATAGCAGTGAGATTGGGTCGCTCCTACGGTTTGTCGAAATCACTCTGCGGCAAAACTCCTCGCTTGACAGGCACTCAGCGCTGGGTGATTGGCATCCTGTCTGCTGGATCTGTGTGTTGCAGCGCTGCACCTCTGTGTGTGAGAGAGAGAGTGTGTGTGTGCTGAGTTTGAGATTTTTTTTACAGTGACATCAGTACATTTAGCTTCAATATATAAAGGCCGAATTGAGTCACCTTGAAGAAAATTACCTCCATAAAATGAGTTTGTGATTGGATTCACTCCATCACACACTCACATACAGACACATCAATACTCTCTGAGTAACAGACACAGCAACGAGAGATCAAGAAATAGAGCGAACCGCTTCTGAACCGGGGTTTCGCTCACCCGAGGGTCACGCCAGCACTCGTTCGCCGGTGGACTTCATCAGCATAACAGAACTGTCATTTTAATGAAGCCGCGAGTCGAGTCGGGAGCAGGGTCACCGGCACACGCTCGGATGATAATCAGACGTGTACAAGTTCACATCCTCACATCTTCACAGTTAAAGTGCCAATATGTTTGTCCGTGACCTGGCAATGACAGTACAAGCGACTTTTGCTCGAACTGCGCCTAAAATGACGTACTATAGCTACACTGTACTTAAAATACTCGGTTATCTACACATTTCGAGGCATGCTATCACTTTTTACTGCTTGAACAGTCCGTTTCTAATGCACATTGGCTAACTTTTTTGTCCAAGCATGGCTTTTTGTGCAAAATAACAAAACACAAAACAGGGTGATGATAAGGCAAGGCCGTAACCATGTCTTGAACATTGGGGGGGGGGGGGTGGGGGTATATATATACATATCGCCTATATGTAAGGTGCTTACACAAATTACACACACACACACACACATATATATATATGACGACAGCTAGTTAGCCAGAGTGGTTTTGGCATGTATTGAGTGATCTTTCTTTTGATGTGTATTGATGTGTGTTATTTAACTGATGCACCTATGAATTGTTGTACCTTTAGTTTTTGCTGTGTAATGAAATTGTGTATAATTGGTGGGCACATTAATGAATTTTAATGTGTTGAAACCCTCTGAATACCTTGCTGCACGTTGATTGCATTTGTCCTAGCTTGTCATTTGTCAAATATATTACTAATTGAAATACAAATATGACAATCATCTCAACCTGCTGCTTTGCCCTCTTACCACTGCGTAATGGAGTGCAGCAAATCAGTACAAGAAACAAACTTCAAAAGTTTGGCCTCTTTTAATTATTGGGGGGGACTTGGTGGTGGTTATAACGCATGTTTGTGACATAAGTTTTAACATGTCATGATCAGGGCTGTCCTTTGGGTGGTGCAACTGGTGAGGTTGCACCGGGCCCCGTGCTTAGAGGGGGACCACCCCCACCCCCGGAACACAATCAAGAACAGACCGAGGGGGGATGGCCCTGGTCATGATAATCGCTAACCATTGAGTGTATAAAGTGTCACGTATTCCACACTTTTGCTCAAGCTCTTGGTGATTTGAACAAACCCCTAACTTTAAGTACTGAACTTCATTAAACATCTAGCTCAGAATATCAGAGACCAGTATGAACACCCTAGCAACCACACAGAACACCCTAGCAAGTGCACAGAAAAGCTTAGTGTCCTACCAGATGTGACGTCATACAGCGTTAAGCGATAAAAGCTGTACTATGTTGCAAATATGAAATTTCTTAACCAGCTTTCTGTCTTTTTCAGCACAAATATCTAAGCATTCTTGTAATGAAAATCAAGCTTTTAGTGTTGTTTGCATGTCTATCTGGTGTTTTTAATATGCTCAAATTCATCAGTCAACACCATTGCTGATTATTTTCTCTTTAAAAATGGATGTACCAAAATAAAACGTTTGAAAGCACCCCTGTTTTCTACTTCAAAATTGTAACCAATTGCATCAATGTGCGGGGTGTGGTTTTTTCATGTCTGGTCAAAGTGCTTTTGCAGTGTTGAGCAATTTAGCCAATCACAGACATATCTGTTGAACAGAATGGCTAATCAGAGGTGTCCAGGGGGGCCGGGCCCCCTGAACATCATTGGCATTGGCCCTTGGAATCCTCCTAAACTTCCCCCCGTTACAGCGGCCCAGGAGGTGTCATTCTGAATCCACTCACCACACAAGGCGTAGGAATTTTGTCCAGTGCTGAGTTCTGCATGCTTGCGAGTTCTCACGCTATAACAAACAAGGTGTAGACATGATGTAAATAGGAGATTGATCATGCAGTGTAGAGCTTCATTGATTATTACGAAATGAGATTGCAGTGAACCAAGTGTGACAGCTTTTCAGTGATTATAAGAGGAATGCTCATCGTGCTGTCTAGGCTATAATTCACTCAGAATTTGAATACATTCACTCACGGATTCATTATAAAAATTGCAATGAATGGCATAGCGATCATCATTAATTCAAGATTGCCACTTCCATTGTGAAGCATTTGCAACAGCATTTTTTGAGCAAAAGTGGTGCGACTGAGTTAGTTTTGGGACTCATTTGCATAATCATAGATCTGTGTGTTCTCAATGAAGTAAAGGGTGAAGTTACATTCAAGGTATTTTAAGACAAATATTTTTTTATAAATAAAAAATAAATAGTTTTAGTATATTTCGTCAAATGTTAATATTTTTAAGTCTTCTGATCTTAAACAACTAGTTCACTCTACCATGAAATTCCCACCCCTTTTAACTCCCTCAAACCTGTAGCCAAACAGTTGCTAATAGTCAGTTACTTCCCATAGTATGAAGAGAACCATTCACTGGAAGTCATAGGACTATAAACTCTTTGGCTATACGCCATCTTCCACACATAGCGGTTACACTTTATTTCTATAGTCCACTTTAGACATTCTATTAACGGTAAGTAACTTTGCAACTACAAGTCAACTAATTCTAGTTAATTTGCAACTACATGTCTACTAAGTCTCAGAGTAGACTGTTAGGGTAGGTTTAGGGTTAGTAGAGTAAGTTGACAAAGAAAGTGTTAGAAGATATTAAGTAGACAGTCTACTAATACTCTACTAGCTGCTAGTTGACATGTAGTTGCAAAGTTACTTACTGTTAATAGAATGTCTAAGTGGACTATCGAAATAAAGTGTTTACAAATATCTTCTTTTGTGTTCAACAGAAATAAGTTATGACTGTTTCTTTTAAATAAATCTTGACTTACAGTACATTATAAGGGGACTTGTGGGAAAAGCACAGTGCTAACATGTAGAATAAGTCCTCTTTAGAGCAGAAATGAGTACAATCAGTGTGCCAGCAGTGGCATCAGATCCGCTCAAGAATCGGCTGTTTGTGTCAGGGTTGCTAGATTTAATGAGACGTCGGTCTCTGGGAGAACAGCACAAGCACACACATACGCCAACGCACACACACATTTGTCTAAAACATCAGTGAGTGATCAAACGAAAACCTTGTTCCTTATGCTCATTTATTTTCTCATTTGCTTGTATTGCTCTTTCTCTCTTTCGCTCTCCATCTTTTCTTTCCATGTGCGTGTGTAAGTGTTTCCGTTCACTCATTCACTCACATGCTGTTCTGTCAATAACGAGCTGGTTTTCATATCGACAGTAACCGAGTCTTTAAATGTCAAAACGACTGCAAGATAACAGTTTAATGCTTTAGCAATATTGTGAACAAACAGATCAATCACAGACTGTTTGAAATTGAATTGGGATTTAGAGCAGAAGGCAAATAATAAGAGTGATGATAATACTTTTATTTAGCAAGGATGCATTTAATTGATCAAAATTTAAAGACAATGTTACAAAAAAAAGTTTTTTTACAATATTTTTTGCAATATGTTAAAAATATATAATATATAAAAGCACAAGTTTTCAACATTGATAATAATAAGAAATGCTTTGAGCAGCAAATCAGCATATTAGAATGATTTCTGAAGGATCATGTGACACTGAAGACTGGAGTAATGATGCTGAAAATTCAGCTTTGATCACAGGAATCAATTATATTTCAAAATATAGAAAACAGTTATTTCAAAATAGTAAAATGTTTTCATAATATTACTGTTTTTACTGTATTTTTATCAAATAAATGCAAATAAATAAATAGTTCTAGGTTTAAACCAAAAAGGCTAATCCAACATCGAAGCAGTAGTATTACTGCGGAAGAAAAGGAACTTTAATGCTAATGGAAAGTGGTTTTATTTATGGTTATGGATTAGTTTTAAGGGGCCTGGTGGAGGAGGAGGATGTGTGTCTTCAGCTGTTTTTGAAGGTTGTGATGGTCTCAGCAGATCATCTGGAGGCTAGAAGTCGGTTCCAGCATTATGAGACATTATTCAATGAAAATCATTAGATAATAAAATATTAAGCATGTATCAACTGCTGCAGGATCTTTTCTTTTTACTTGTTCACTTCAGTACTTCTTGCTCAGAGTTTTTGAATTGCTTTGGTGATTTTTAGTGGGTGTATGAAGTCAATTCTCCTCAAATTCACACAGGTGTACACCTATTATTTTAGCATTTCAAACCAAACAAGCGTCTTTCTGTGAAATGTTGTGCTTGAAATGTGTGTTTGAGTGATCCTTGTTTGCAGTTAATTCCATTGTGTTTGATACTTTGTATCTAATGCAATGACATTCATATTTGATATGCGAATTTCTAAGGTCTCTAAATTATAAATATGATCAAAACCTGTTGCTCACAATCTACTACATGCCCTCTGTCATCAGAGTGAGTGTTTATACTTTTTTTGGCAAGGAAACTGTAAAAACATCCACTTTCAGCTCATGGTTCACATGTCTTTTTGCAGTGAAATCTTTACTGACTTTACTGAAATGAACAGGTAATGTTAATAATATTTCAAGATGAGCACTTACTGGACTGAACCAGTTTAGCTTGACATGATTTTCCATACATCATTTTTTAGAAAATGTATGCTCAAAAATTTACCAAATATGATCATCAGGCTTTTGCATCATTGTATTGCACTGCATTGCATTATATTTTGATAAAAAAATGTTTTGCCACATTATTGGCAGATATAGAGTGATGACTGATATTTCTATGAATTTTATGTCAGTAGTCTGCTATACTGTTATAAAGGTCTCATTGATTTACATTACAAGCTATCAGAATTTCATCTTATAAATATAAGCATCTGCACCAAATTGCATATTTTTGCTCAGTTTGGGCCTCTGTATAAAACTGAGTGTGTATATATTCGCACTATATCGTACTATATGAGCCATTAAATGATGTATCTAATATGAAAACACATGCAAACCTAAGTTTTACTATTAGAGACATGTCCTTAAGTGTCCAAATGGTGCCTGCGTAAAGGCACTTTCAAAATGCAATCTGTAGCATTTTCCAATTATCTAAATGTAAAATGTTCCCCAAGGCCAGATTATTAAAGGGGTCATATGATGTTGCTAAAAAAGAACATTATTTTGTGTATTTGGTGCAATGAAATGTGTTTATGCAGTTTAAGGTTCAAAAACACATTCTTTTCCACATACTGTTTATTATTTTTTCTCCTCTATGCCCCGTTTTTCTGAAACGTGTCGATTTTTACAAGCTCATCGGTCTGAAAAGCGAGGTGTGCTGTGATTGGCCAGCTATACAGTTCGTTGTGATTGGCCGAATACCTCAAGCGTGTTTGACGGAAATGTTACGCCCCTCACCATACTGTGATGCCGTGTCCGGCCGGAGCGACGAGACAAAAACATTAAAACCCATTATAAACGAGGCATTTGTTGCATCCAGTGGGGACATAATTACGGATTATGACTTATACTGTCTTTTTACGCGTTGCGTTGCATCGCTCTGCGTAAACATAAAACCATGTCTGCATTTGTGATCTGAGAAATGACAAACAAGTGCTACTCTACACTGCCCAAAACTCACTTTTGAATCATCAGTGGCAAATCCTTTAAATATGGGAACGTACTTACAATTTGTGAGTCAGAACAGCCGGCATTGTAGTCTACTCTACCAGGATCAGGAAGCAGTCCTCCATAAAATGCGCTGCACACATCTGAATATTTGGGTTGAACTGTTCAAACAAAGTAGTTTCGCTTTCACAACGAAACACACAGCTCTTCACGACATGGAGGCAGCAGCAGCAACAATACTACAGCGAGAATAAAAGTTATGCCTTCTTTCTTTGCGTGAACATTTGGGCGGCGTTATGCAAATCTTCCCACATCATGATGTAGGTATGTGGGGGCGTGTTAGAACGAGCCGTTTTGGGTAGGCGTGGCTGACTCTTAACTTTTATAAAGAATATCTCTTTGGATTTCAGACTTTAGTCTTTGCAACTTTACAGATCTTCTTTATGCACCAAGAGCTTGTAACACTCCAAAGAGAAAGGAAAAATTGAAATCGCATCATATGACCCCTTTAATAAACTGAAACAGCGCAGTATTAGTATGTCTATTTTGTTCTGAATTATAAATACATTTGCTCCAGGGGTCACGGTTAGGGTCACAAGTCACCGACAGAATAGACAATAAGTCACCATGGAAACTAGATTCTGTAACCTTGCATAAACTTCAAAACTGATCATTCTGAAGGTGTTTTTTTCCAAATGTAACTTGTACTGTTCTAAGGTTATTTACATTAACATTCGCAGCAGCCAAAGGGTACATTTGAAACTCCCACTTTTTGTGGGTGAAGTGTGAAAGATAAAGAGGACTTTCGTAGAAATGTTCAACTCTGTGCAATAACTAAATCCTTTAAAACAATTCCACCAATGATGATCCCAAACCATGTCTCTGAATGTGACATTGCTGGGCTTTGAGGCTGAAGTCATTATAAGGAAATCAACACAGCATGAAACAGCTCATATCTTCAGCTCTTGAACATAAACAGACACAGAGATACAATACATAGCAGAAGAGAACTGAACTGATTGTTTAACATGTTTCTGCACCATGTGAGCCTCAGGGAGCGAGCACACGTGAACACACAGACTGTGTTGTTGATTGGAAGCACTTCTGATTGTGACCTTTTTGACTTATCTTATGTCTGGAGAGAGAAAACTCACAGTGACCCGCAGCCTCTATGTGTCACATTGCAATTGCTTCACACACACACACACACACAATACACCCACCACACACACCACACACCCCCACACACACACACACAAAAACACAAATGAGCTTGCTTTAATATCTCAATTATTCCTTCTAGACTGCAGTGAGATTAAAGTCTCCTTCTTCTCAGATGTTTCTACTGCGATGAAGACCACAGTAAGCTCACGGTGTCTCCTGTAGCATTTTAAAAACAATCTCAACAATGTCTCAAACTGTGCTCAGATTTGCCAAGATCTGTCTGCAATCAAAAGTCAGAGATCTCAATATAAACTCAAACATTTCTTATCAAATTCTTCCAAGCCAGTGATCTGGACAACAATATTATTTATAAAAATCTTGTCCAACAACTACGAGGTTTTTATTTATTTATTTATGAAATAAATAAAAAATATAAATGATTTTAGGATATTATTTAAGATTGAATACAGCCAACGATAAAAAAATTTAAATAAACAAAATAAAATTAAAATATTAGATGACAAACCTAAACTTAAACTTCACAGAAAATTACAAATGTTGGCAACTAACTAAAATAAAATATGTTTAAGTTTAAAAACTGAAATGACTGAACTAAAAATAAAATATAAATTAAGGCTAAATAGAAATATTGAAAAATTCATAAAACTATATTAAAACTAAATTTCAAATTCATTTATATTTCTATTGTCTTTATCCAACTATTGGATTGTATTTATTTATTTATGACTAAATATAAACGAGTTAGAAGAAATATGTGCGATTAGAATAAAGTTGATACATGAATTAAATAAATTGCAAACTCATTTGAGTCTCCTGAAAGACTCAGTGTTGTTATTCTTATTTAAAATGATAAAACTATTAAAATTGTTTTTGCTAATTGAAAATAAAATAAAATAAAATAGATGGCAAACCTAAACTTTAAAAAATATATAAAAGAAAATTATAAATGTTGCCTCAGAAACTAAATGAAATCATTTAAGTTGAAGAACTAAAAGCTAAAACTAAAATATTGCAACAAATAAATAAATAAAACAAAAGCACATTAAAATTAATTAAAATTTAAAATAATTCAAATTAAAATAATTTCATGCAACATAATTTTCCCTATAGGCTTGCTTATGCATGTTTAGAAAAATGCACAAACCGAACATAAATTAACATTCAGGGGAGTGTCAATAACATTAGAGAGTCCAGCGTTCATTGAGATCCGTGATGCTCTGTAATATGTTGTACTTGCATATTATTTTTAGTTTCATCTTGTTTCCAAGTTGAATAGTTTCCATGTCTGGTCTCCATGGTGATGGAATATTAAACATGTTTTTTTTTCTTTATCAGAAATTCAGAACAATGTGAAACTGAACTTTCCTTTCAGGCTTTATTTAGACATCATGCAGCCAAAGAGCAAATGAAAAGCGCATATGAAGAGTACAGAGCAAACGTCACAACAAACATGATATTAGATTACAGTAAACATCACATCAGTGCTGTGATCTTGACGTGAATGCAAACAACAAAACACAAAAAAAGACTGCAAAATTTCAGCTTTACAAGCGGAAAGCACTCTCAAAGCAAACACACACACACACACACTTTGAGGAGATGCACTCATGGTAAAAATTCAAAGTGGTGGACAAATTGGATTACGGCATCTCACATCTTTCCTGTCCTCTAATCTGTCTGTTGTGAAAGGTAAACAGAAAAGTGCTTATGTAAATATATAAATAAATGTATGAATGAATGCATTAATCTTGTAGTAGCTTTGACTGTGCAGAGTTCAGGATAACATCATCAGACGCTTCCCCAGATCAAATCAAAAACACACAAGTGCTTGATTATGAAATTCCCCACTCTCTTCCTCTGAAGATAATGCAACGGTTCATGCAGAGGTTTATGGGAAACTTATAAACATCTACTAGTATGTATTCGGAATAGAATACTAGTGTACTGCGCAGAATGCAATGCATGCTACTAGTGCACTACTGTTCAAAAAAATAATAATTTTTAAAGAAATTAATGCTTTTTCAGCAAGGACACATTAAATTGATCAAACATGACAGGAAAGGCTGTCAAATAAATGCTGTTCTTTTTAACTTTTTTATTCATTAATGAATCCTGAAAAATAAAATACATCACCGTTTCCACAAAATAATAATAATATGTCATAATATTAGTGTTTTTACTCTATTTTTGATCAGATAAATGCAGCCTTTGTGAGCAGAAGCTACTGTGAGGTCACATGACCTATTTGAGTACGTTTTGTCTAAATTATCTGAACTGTTGGCATGTCTAAACCCTTCTCAACCCCCTACCGTCTTAAAAACATGCCTACTATGTTTTAAATATAGTATGTGAAACATAATGCATTATTCAGTAATAAATATTTCAAACAGTAGTATGCTACACTGTTGTCAGATGACCTCATTACAATACACTCTCAGAAAAAGGTACAAAAGCTGTCAAAAAGTTGCATTATTTATCCATAAAGGGTGCATATGAACATATTAAAGGCACATATTAGTACCTAAAGTGTACATATTAGTACCTTTTGCAAGGGTACTGTCCCAGTGATAGCTTTTGTGCCTTTTTAACTGACACGATTAATTCTGCAAGTGAGAATCAAAGCTGCATGAAAATGTTTCAACCCATGATTAATAAAATGAGTCAACAACAAGGGTTATTTTTACTGATTTGTTATGTATACTATGCACAGTATGCATACATAAAGTTTGCCTACATGACCTACTGTAGTATATTTACAGTACACAGTACAGTTCACCAAAAATGAAAAAAGCATCACTTACTCAGCAATGGATGCTCTGCAGTGAATGGGTGCCGTCAGAATGAGAGCCCAAACAGCTGATAAAAACATCACAGTAATCCACAAGTTATCCACACCACTCCAATCCATCAGTTAACCCTGGTGATGCAAACTGCGTGTTTGTAAGAAACAAATCCATCAAGTCCTTTTATGCTACATATTATGCTAGTATTCCATTCAGATGTTAACAAACCACGGACCATATTATTTCCAGTTCATTAATCACACTTTTAAATTAAAGTTCAGGTGAAGTGCATTGCATTGAATTGTAGGATACAGCAGTACAAACAGTGCACATATTTTCACATATGCAGCAGATCATACAGGTATTCTGTGCAAGCAGAACATTCACATACTGCACACAGTATACATACTGCAGAAATGATACGAGTGTCATCTCCTCATCTTCCCTTCTCTCTCTCCTTCAGTCCATTGCACAGATCTGCGCGCACACACACAGACACACACACACACACACACACAGGCTTTCGTAAAACCACTTTAGCGCTCTCTAACACACACACACACACCAACCTTCACCTTATCTCCTCTCCTTCTGCTACTTTATTGCTGTGTTTGATGGATAGAGTGACCTGGTTTCCAAAAAAGAAAAGATGCTCAGGTGAACACTCACCGCGACCTCACAGCGCTCTCAAGTTTTCCATTTTCACTTCTAATCTAGTTCGGTCTGAAGGTTTAGTTAGTTTGTTTTCTGTGGATCTCAGACCTCTGTCATGTCGGTCAGTGTTTGATTGCTCTCAGGAGCGATAAGACACTATTCTTCAGCTAAGCCGACGCTTTTACTAGCATGTTTTCCATCTCTGAAACTAATAAACATGACCAGAAATTTCTGTACTATTATATATATTCCCATAAATGTATTTTTCCCTCCCTGAAGTGCACTTATAATGTTAGTCAAGGTCTCTTGCACCAGTGCAAATGAGTTTTTCATGATCATTTCATTGCTGCTGAAGACTTCTACTCGAATGACCTCAGTTATCTGTCCTATTTCTACTATTTTTCATGTGGTTGGCCAGGATAAGCTGCTGAAGACTGGTGTGACTCACAGACCTTGATGACTGTGGTGAACAATTATCTAAAAATAAAGTCAGAACATGTTTCACAACATGTGAAATAATAGCCAATTTCAAAGATCATATAAGCTTACATGAATAAAGCAGGAGAAAGCATTATAGGAGAACTAACTTAAGCCCTGTCCACACGAACGAGGTTATTTTAAAACCGCAGCTTTTTCTACGCGGTTAGGCCGTTCGTTCCACACGCAAACGCAGCACCAGTTCACTGAAACCGAACATTTTTTAAAACGCCTGCCAGGGTGAAGATTTTCAAAAACTCTGGTTGCAGTGTTGTCGTAGACAGCGAAACCGGAGTTTTTGGCTTGTGACGTCGGAGCCTGCGCTGTTATCTCCGCCTACTGGAGACTTTTTCAGGCTTCTGATTGGCCAACATGGCTTTATGGTTGAGATTATATCGCCACCTGTTGGTTTGGCATGCTCTTGACAGTGCTTCATAGCATGCGTTTTCACGTGGACGGAGATTTTTTTTTAAACGGAAGAAGGAAAAACTACATATGTATGTGTGGACATGGCCTTAATTAACTAATCAATAAAGACAAGAAAGCACAACTTTCAAAATAAAAGACACACGAGTTTCTGTAAATGAGTGACATAAACACTAGCGTACAATATTTTGGTGTCACTAAGATTAAGGGTGCATTTGTTTGATGTTCAAGTGTTTTCTACTGTAATAGATTTTAAAATGCAATTTAGTTCTGTGATGCAAAGCTGAATTTTCAGCATCATTACTGAAAGTAATGAGCATGATCCTTCAGAAATCATCCCAATATACTGCTTTGCTGCTCAAGAAACATCTCTTATTATCAACGTTGAAAACATTTGCTTGCTGCTTCATAATTTTGTGGAAACCGCGATTTTTCAGGATTCTGTGTTGAACGGAAAGAACAGCATTTATTTGAAACCTTTTTTAACATTATAAATGTATTTACTGTCACTTTTGATCAATTTAATGCATCCTTGTTGAATAAAAGTATTAATTTCTTCATAAATCTTACCGACCTCAAATTATTGAATGATAGTGTACATATGTAAGCTGATTTTAAACTGTTTAGCTTTTACACCATAAAAAGCTATTACTTCCAGCAAGTACCAGTATAACATGACAGACACGCTACATCACTTTTTTTCATTCTGCATGGCCTTATACACGAATAAATAGAAGCAATAATCAAAACAAGCTTTCCTCGTTCTTTTAAATAGCTTTGGGAAGTCAAACCAGCTGCACGGTTTGTTTTAGCACCAGAGTTCACTCAAACAGCTCATTTCAGTAGTTCAGCATCATTACTCCGAGTCCCTGCACACTGAACTTAATGTTTACTAAAATAAGCAATGTTTTTAGTTTTAGTAGTAGTATATTTATGTGTTTATGTTCAATGTTGTCCCCTTAATTCAGAAATCCGTATTGTTTTTGTACACAAAAAAAAGGGGAATTTTCTAAAACATACGTACGGCACAAATATATATTTTTTAAATAACATTGTGAATATATATTATAAAATTACAAAAATGTACAAACACCCACACACACCACATATATATATATAGATATATCTTATATAGATTATAATATATTAATATATATTTGCCAAGTAGTGTATTTCAAAATATATTTGTATACTTAATTTTCCTTCCAATATATTTCTAGCCATTTTTTGTGTATTTATGAAAATATATTGGTAAAATATATAAATAATATTTTTGAAAACCTATTTAAAACATCATAATTTCCCTCTATAATTCATTCAAGAAATACACTTCACGTATGTCCATTTGAAGAAAATGCAAACATCTATTTTATCATTCCATGCACATTTTGCATTTAGCCTGAATACTTTTGAAAATGATTATTTTGAATTTCAAAAACTTTAATATATTTCATGATATCCTTCTTTACAACATGTAGGGATTTTTAATAATATATATATATTCAATTTAATGATAATAAAAAAAAAATTTGCGCTTGTAATTGCTATTTTGTTTTTTTTTTTTAATTTTTGTTATACTTTTGCAATTCCAATAATCCGCAATTCAGATAATCACCCCGCAATTACCTCATTTTTTATCCCGTGGCTTCCATACCTGTCAGTTTCGATGTAGTTAGCAACTAATTTTTTTATATTTCAACTACAGCAAGCATATGAAAGCTTCCTCGGCCCAGCTGTAGAACATGTCTAAATCTCATCTCATGCCATTTAACTACATGACATGAATTATAGAAGAGCGTGCGGGGGTCGGGCAGCATGTAAACGTGCCATTCAATAATAAGGCTCAGCTGCATTACGCGAGTGTACAAATGTTGAACACGAGCAGACTGAATCAGAAAAGCCCTCAGCAAATGACTCAGCACATTAGCAACACTTCTCAAACTGTTTGTGTTGATGAAGATACGAGCGCCTTCCAAAATCCTGTGCAAGACACTAATGAAGGCGCGAAGAGGGGTAAATTAACAAGTCCCCTCGGGTTCCTTCCTTCCCCATCTGGAGGATTATCTATAGATGAAGCAACCCATAAGCTCTCTCCATTCGTCTTTGTGCTCATTGCGAACAGTTAATGAACATCCCGCCGCTGATTTTTTCTTCTCTTTTCTTCTCTTTTCCCTTTCTTCCCTCGCAGGTAAACTCCCAGCGAGAAGCAGAGACACGTGCGAGCGCGCCGAGGGCTGAAGCTCCCGTAGATCTTTAAACAGATGGAGAAACATCAGGAGTTCAGGCGTGGTTCCCTGTAGACGGCCATATTTATGCGGAGGAACATGAAACAGGGACTTCGTCAGACATTCATCAGATCTCATGCATTATAGAAGGAGCAGAAAAGGAGATAGATGAGAGATGGTAAAGGAATCTAACTCACTTCAACAGACCACACATGAACACGTGTTTAAATATACATGTATATGTTGTGGCTGTAAATGGAAGATGGACATCTAAGTTTTAGCCAATTATATACAAGGCTGTGTTTTTTGTAAAAGCAATTGTAATATGTATAAGTGAAAGGGATAGTTCACCAAAAAACTAGAAATGGCTGAAAATGTACACTCTAAAAAATGCTGGGGGTTGTTTCAACCCCACTTTGGGATCCAAATATGGACTAAAACCCAGCTTTTGGGTGTAAAATTTTTTCATGTAAAATTTAACCCAACTGTTGGGGTTTAGTCCCCATATTTGACCCCAAGTATGTGGTTGGTAAACAACCCAGCCATTTTTTAGAGGTACATCCAGATAGGTGTTAAAGAATTAGTTTTCTTCAATCAATTCTTTGGAGAAATTAGCAGTTAAAGCAAGTCACGTTGCTCACCAATGGATACTCCTTTCAGTTAAATGGTGCCGCAGATACGAGAGTCCAACACGATGATAATCCACAAGTTATAGCACACTTCACCTCCGCATCCTCAATTAATGTCCTTTGTCCTTAAAATTGTTTTTTTTTTCTTGAAAAAGTCCATCCCTCGTCCCTGAATCAGGAGAGAACTATGCACAGATTTAGATGCAAAAACAGTCCAAAATATGTTGGTGGATTTAGATGTGAGAGGACAACAGGAGATGGTCTTTTTCACTGAAGAATGAGTATGGACTAAAGTTAAAATACCTTAATGTTGGATTTGATTCTTACAAACATGCAGCTTCTCACTTCACAAGATGTTAACTGATGGACTGGAGTTGATCATTTTTATGCACTGACGCATTTATCCAAAGCAGCTTACATTGCATTCAAGGTACTTATTATTAACATTAGCTAATCCATGAATCTATTATTTAATACATTTATGCATTTAGTAAATTTTGTTCACCCACAGGGTTTATAAACTGTAGAGTGTTGAAAATAATTCTAACAATAACACAGTGTAAAAGCATATTTTATGAAGCTTTGAAAAAATAAGGAAAAAGGTAAAAATGGTCTTGCTAACAGATTAAGTCATTTCAAGTTCATTTATTTCTGTATTGTCAATTACAGACTCTCAGACTTCCATCTGCGGTGTCAAATTAAACCTGAGAAACTTCTGACCCGAACCCAGAGTGTTTGATGACACTGAACTTTCATAATGAAGGATCGCCCGAGGTCTGCTCCATGCCAACACCAATCACAGTAGAAACCACAGTCGGGAAATTTGATTAACTCCCATTATGCCCGGCAAAAGACCATCTCATAACTCACAACTTCTTTATTACACTGCAGATTTGGCATGCTGCAATTTTTGTAAGAATTTTGAGTGCAGGAGAAGCCAATTTGACACCCGTAATTCTCCGCTTATACAGTAGTTCATTTAAATGTGTTTCATATTGCAAATACACTTTTTCAAATTGAGTTGCTTATATTTTAACATACTGCATTCAGTCGTCATTCACTCACCCTCTTGAGGTTCTTCAGTGAAACGCTGTGTTCAACAATGTTCATGCTGCTCTTTGCTCTACAAAGACAAGACTGCAGCATCATACACACACCATAACTCAAATAAAAGCTAATTTAAAATATAAATAAATACTATAATAGTATCTTGATGATACTAAAATAAGACTGGTCTTGATGCACCACACTTGAGGAATCTATAGCAGAGAAGATTTTCAGTAAATATTAATTGAAATCAAATTCAGTTTAAGGCTGTTCATCACAAAAAGATATAGTATGACTTTATAAGAACTGGAATAAAGTGCATGAGATATGTTTTATAAACTAAGCCTGTGCCACTTCCTTATGGCTCTCCCATATACATACACTTATGCAAACTTTTTAAAAAGGGACGGACGTCCATGAATATAAGACGTGAAACCAGCACAGACACAGTGGCCCCAGAAA
Organism: Sinocyclocheilus anophthalmus; assembly: GCA_018155175.1. Classification (NCBI taxonomy): domain Eukaryota; kingdom Metazoa; phylum Chordata; class Actinopteri; order Cypriniformes; family Cyprinidae; genus Sinocyclocheilus; species Sinocyclocheilus anophthalmus. Next base: position 367,588 of record JADLZN010004928.1, read on the forward strand.
GAATAATAATAAAAATGATTATTGTATCAAAACTAGTTGCATTTATTTTAAATAGTATAAGTTCACTTTAATGAAAGCATTACACAAAATTTTGAAGTTTAAGTTTTAAAAATATGACATAATAGACATATTGTTCAAAATGTCAAAAAGTTTAAGACACTTTGAGATTGTCAACTTTGTATGAACATATGAACTACTGTAAAAAAAATAATTTTTTGAAGTTGTAAATAATTAAAGATTTTCGAAGTACGTTTCACAAGAAAATACTATTTCAGTCTTTTACTTTAAAATGCCACGTTTAATCGTATGTGTTATTTGTTATTTCTTCGTAATTATTCATGGCGATTTCGCGTGTGAAACAATGGTATAGGCTAAGTTTTCTGTCATTACATTTACAGCTGTCACACAGTGGATCCTCTGCAGTGAATGGGTGCCGTCAGAATGAGAGTCCAAACAGCTGATAAAAACACCACAATAATCCACAAGTAATCCACACCACTCCAGTCCATCAATTAATGTCTTATGAAGTGAAAAGCTGTGTGTTTGTAAGAAACAAATCCTTCATTAAGGCGTTTTTAACTTTAAACTGCTTCTGGCCAAAATATGAATCTATAATAAGGCCGATTCCTCCAGTGACCGGAGAGGGAGTAAATTTTCAGCAAGTGTTAATTTTTTGGATGAACTATTCCTTCAAGCTTACCTTTTGAATCCACTGTTGGACCAGTGCATCAGTTGAAACTGAGATAAAACACGAAATAATGTCCTCAACATTTACCAATCTACTTGACCACAGAACATATTGCATTAAGAACTGTGTGACAAACATTAATTTTCTTCTATTTCAATTATGGAATAAACTTCACACCGAGACGTCAAACGTCACTGAGAAGTCTGCACGCATCCTTTAACTAGATATTGGCTGGTGCTTTTGACAAATGTGGATGTGAAATGTCATTACAGTTCACCCATACACACACACACATTCTCTTTGACGTGTGTGTGTCCCGCGTCAGTCCTCAGGGGTTCATGCGTCTGATCGCCGTGTGTTGATCCCAGAGACGTTTCATTTTGCTCTGAAGGTGTAAACACAATCACTGTGATGAGCGTTATCACCCTCAGCCAGCCACAGCACTGGATGGATGTGATAGTAAACATAGTAAGAATTAATCAATTCGGCACACTGCTTTTTAATTTACTACATCAGTGTTTTAATGATACTTTGAAATGCTGTCATCATTTATTCACCCTCAAGTTGTTCCAAACCTGTATGAGTTTTTTTCTTCTATTGAACACAAAAGAAGATATTTTGAAGAATGTTGGTTACCAAACAGTTACGGGTAGCCATTGACTTCCATAGTATTTTTTTCCCCTGCTCATACAGGTTTGGAACATATATTTCTACATTAGTATCAGGGTTATGGACCTGTTTTGTGTTTCTTTGTTCCATGTAGTCCATGTCCTGGTTTTCCCATGTGTTTCTATGCCCATATTTGGTCTTTCCCGTTCCTGTCCTTTTCATTTGTTCCAGGTGTTCCCTGTTTAGTTCTATTGATCCCAGTTGTGTCTCGTCATCCCCTCGTCATGTCTTGTGTATTTAAAGTGTTTCCGGTCCGGTATTGTTTGTGTCAACCTCTCCTGCTACGTGTGTTTTCCTAGTTCCCTTGTGTTGGATTAATAAAGTCTCCTTGTTGATGTAGCCTACTCCACGTCTCCTCGTTCCTCAATCCGCGCTCCCTCACAGTAGCGACCGTGACAGAAGACAGCACCGAAACTGAAAGTAAGCGGCGCCCCTTCTCCCCGTGTTTTTGTTTTTAAGGTTATTGAAAGTGTTTTTGTTTTCCGTGTTCACCCCCACCCCCCCCCCCGCCCCCCCCTGTTTTTAGTTCGGTATTGTTTGTCAACCTCATCTGCTATGTGTGTCTTCCTGGTTCCCTTGTGTTGGATTAATAAAGTCTCCTTGTTGATGTAGCCTACTCCACGTCTCCTTGTTCCTCGCTCCCTCACAGTAGCAAACGTGACAATTAGACTGTTTAATTGGAAATAATGCAACACAATTTTATTCATTGTGATTTGAATGATATTTTTGACCTTGATAACATTGGTTAACAGGTTAAAAATTACAATTTTGGTATCATTTACCTTATGTTGTTCCAGACTTGTATGATTTGCTTTCTACTGTGAAACAAAGCAAAAGTTGAGCAAAGTGTCCTTGTTTTTTTTTTTGTTTCTTCAATACAATGAAAGTTAATAGACACTGTCAAGCTCCAGAAAGGACACTGTTCCTTGATGACTTCTATTCATATGACGAAATATTTTCAAGGTCTTCTAAAGAAATATAGCTTTGTGAGAAACAAAAATGTTGTTGCTTGAAACCAAACATGGGATTGATTTTCAGGGAATATCCATTTATATTTCAGCTTGGTCTTACTGTATGGCTCCAGAATACATCTTATATTTAAAAGTTTGGGGGTCAGTAGTATTTTGTATTTTTTATTATTATTATGAATACTTTTATTCATCAAAGATGCATAATTGATCACAGTCTTTTGAACTCTTTTCTATTCAACCAAAAATACAAATAGAATTCATCACAGACTCCAAAGAAAATTATTAGGCAGCAATGACTGTTTTAAAAAAAGTTTTTTAGAATGTTATAACTGATGCCATTAACTACTTCGTGATATACATAAATCATGTTAATTAATTTTGCATGGTTAAATATGCTGTCATGATGACAAATATATCTTTTTGCAATACTTCTAAATCAGTATAAATACAATAAAAATTCACATCAAAAATAATTAATGGAACTTATCCAATAATTCCATTATATTTATTTTATTTCAAAATTATTTCTTTAATCTATATTATTGTGGCATTTTATCAGTTTTTAATGGTCCCCCTTACTAATAGAGTATTATATTGTTTTATTATTTTCTTTATTTTTAAACTTACCTTCCAAATTTTTTGGTATGTATCATGATTTCTTTTCTTTTGTAGATATTTTTAAATAAGCAGAAAAAAAATTTGTTGCTTGAGCATACCATCTTCAATACTAAGTTTTATAAGAGAATTTCTGAAGGAGAGAACATGGACACTGCAGACTGGAATAGAATCTTACATTTTAAAATTACATTTTAAAATACATTGAAATATAAAAGAGTTATTGTAAATTGTAATATTTCACAATACAGTATTTTTGATCAAATACATGCAGCCTAAGAGACTTCTTTCAAGAACATTTAAAAAATCTTACCAACCCAAACTTTTCAACGGTAGTGTATCTCATTTTACTCACGCTTTCTGTCCCTGAAAAAAAAAAATGGTGACTTAAGATGTGAAGAAAGTTTTTTTAATGAAAATTATGAAAATGTTTTGTTGATGTTCCCTGATGAATCATGCACAATAACACCATGAACATCTATTAAGCAAGTAAATATGTCTAGTACGCTAGCCTGAGGTTGGTGTTTGTTGGCTCTGTGCTGAAGTTTGAGGTGAGTGTTCAGTGCTTGAGCTCATTTGTCATGCAGCAGGAAGCTTTCTGTGAGTTCGTAGCAGGGACAGGCCGGTAATAGTGTTCTGATCTTCAGGGCACGGACAATAGAAACATTTAACAGATCCACTGTTTCTCTCTCGCTCGCTCTCTCCTCTCTCTCTCTGCTGGTGAGGAATTTGTGAAATGAATTCTGTCCAATCGCCTCTTGTGTAGGAGAGGAGTGCGTCTCCTGCTTTCTAATGAGAGGGTGGAGGATCTCACCGACAGACGGGAACAACTTCAGCACCGCCTCTATTAGTCTGTTTGGTCTCTTATTCCCTTTTTCTCTCTGCTGCTTTCCTTTCGCGTCAGATGAAGAAATCATTTCCATCTGCGCGCACATACACACAGACGAGGCCAGATACAGGGTTCTTGTCTTTTATAATCAAAGATTATTGGCTATGCATCAATTATACATCTATTCTGTGGTCACACATTACTATTTCTTACTGTTTTTAAAAAAAACAAAAAACTCCCTTATTGCACTACTGTAAAACAATAAAGTTTAAAAATATTATTACAATTTAAGGTAACTTTTTGTTAGAAATATTATTTTTAAACTATTCCTAACGCTTTTCGATTTTAATGTTGAAAATGTTTTTTGCTGTCTCATATTTGTTTGTGAAACCAGTGATCCCGGTAGATTTTTTTTAACAGTGGATATTAGATGAAATAAGAAAAAAGCATTGCATTATTGAAATGCGAAATCGTCCTTTAAACATAAGTTATAAATACTATTAATAAACTAAAAAGAATAATAAGTTTTTTTTAGTTATATAAAAACTAATTGCTAAGAATTTTTATATACTGCCATAAGTATGTAAATCAGGCCATTTATGCAATTCTTGCTGTAATAAATAATACTATATGTTTTTTTTTTTAATTTATAATGTAGATTAGTTTAAATTTAAATAATAAATATTCTAATATTATTTCCATGTAAAATAGTGCATGGCATGTCATAATTACACTTATTCTTTTGCAATAATCCTATTGTGGTAAAATACCAAAATTAATAAAAAATGATAGTAAGATCAATAAGAATTAAAAAATGGAATATAATATGACAATAGTCAATTCATAAAAAAATAAATTAATAATTAACAGAATAAAAAAAAATCTTATTTATTTTCAAGCTAATTATTATATATTTAATTATATTACTGCCATTTTTATAAATTGAATATGTCCTTTCCTGAAATATATTTTAATACTTTTTTTTTTTTTTATCTTTTTCTTCCCCAAACTTTTGAATGGTAGTGTATTACAGTTTCCATATTAAGCAGCAGATTTTCAACATTAATTTTCAATCAGAATAGTTCTGAGACAGCAAAACAGCATGATTTCTGAAGATCATGTGACACTGAAGACTGGAGTAATGATGCTGAAAATTCAGCTTTACATCACAGGAATAAATTACACTTTAATATATGTTCTTTAAATTGTAATAATATTTCACAATATTACTGTATCTGTGATCAGATAAATGCAGCTTTTGTGAGCAGACATCTTTCAAAAACAATAAAAATTTTAATTATTCCAAACATTTGCCCAGTATATATTGATAAATCCCCCAGCCAGCGCATCAGGATTGTGTTTAGCTCATAACTGTAAGGAAGAGCGATCACAGAAGTGTCCTTTCACCCAGGTTCTGGAGGTAAGTGCCTTGCCGAAGGCTGCAATAGCACTGGACACAGAAAGCATGAGAACTCTGGAACAAACAGCCAAATCAAGCCCCTCCGGGGTCCCGACTGGGATTTGAAGAAGCAATCCTCCAACTAGCACAGATCTCTGCTGCTCCGGCCACTGCCGACAAAACCGCTTCACACAGATTACAAATTTTAGCCTGCACTCAGCAGCAGATTTTATGTCCTGTTTTTTATTCTCCGCTTGCTTTGACCTCCAAAGTAAGCCGGCTGTTTTTATAGAAGCGGAAGAGGTGAAAGAGCTGCTCTTGTTTTTGTTTATTACTGTTGCTTTTGTGCAGTAAATAGCTTTTGCAATAAAACTTTTTCTCGCTGACAACCTTCCAGCTAACCTTCTGGCTTCAGACTCTGATTGGCCCACACGACACGGCCTCAACTCTAATTGGCTGATTACCCTAAGGAATCTGTGCCCTGATTGGCCAAACCTCTAATTGGTAGATAATCATCTGGAAACTGACCTGGGGGCTGTTTCATAAAACAAGTTTACCAAATAAGCCAGGCTTATTTCAGTTAGTCTGACTAATTTCGAGCCTAATCAAGTGACAACAAGTCAGACTAACTGAAATAAACCTGGCTTATTTGGTAAACTTGTTTAATGAAAAAGCCCCCAGAATTCAGAAGCTGGCTGAATGTTCTGTGATCACATGGGCTGCTGTCAGAGGCGGAGTCAGCTGAGGATGCTGGGAAACTCCTGGAAAACAAAGATGGAAGCATTTCAGTCTGTCAATCGTGTTCTATTTTTATGCTAACCTAGAGATTGAGAAAACAAAATAATTAAAATCCATTCATATTGAAATTAATAATTCCTATATTAAAAAAACTATTTTTTTAAATTGCTCATTTAAATAATAAGTTAATATTCATTAAATTAAATACAATTATATTGAGTCATTTTTAAAATTATTTACATTACTATTAAATCAATGTATCATTATTATTAAATTGTTAATCTAATATGCCTATAATTGAACATATAATGCTTAATATAATATAAAACTAAAAACAAGTGTCGCACCATATAAACTATTAAAATGTTGATGCTTTTTTTTTTATTACAGGTGTTTTAACTTGTTCTGAATGTTTCACAAGTCCATTGGCATCTTTTAAAAGTTCTATTACTTCTCATAAAAAGTGTTGTTCATAATAGGTATTTTTTGCAAAAGACCGGATACATTCCGATGTATAAAATATTCGAAATGCTGCGAATAAGGACGCCTACATGCCTGGTCTAAATATGAAACATCATAATTTATATTCAATGTGAATATTCTCACTTTTTCTTATTCTTTTAATATCTGCAAAAATTGTCAACACTTCTCGGTGTTATTGCTCTTTCCTGATCCAATAGGGGTGTCTGGTGTTTCCAATTCACCGTTGCGGACAACGTTGTGCAAATGCAGGCTTGCAATATAACAAGAGGAACTATCACTTTAAGGGGGTCCTGAATACTTTCCGTACCCACTGTATTATTGTGACACCCACAACTAATGACCATGTATGATGTGCTGTGCTAAGTGTTAGACTATCTTACACTAAAGCGTATACGACTGACAACAAGAAAGGACAAATTCAATCAATTTTTGCTGCCCTCCCTCTTCGGCTCGTCTCATCTCACCCGCAGCATTATGAGCACAATCATGGCTCATTTGATGTGTTCGACACAGACGCATGTGGGGTGTTGGTAATACGTCAAGATATTTCCACACCCCAGGCAGAATGCGATAGGATTATTGAGACACGTGAACCTATGCTATCTATTAATTTAGATATTTGGGTCATTGTCTATCGTATCTCTGTTTGTGTGGGTGTGTGTGTGTGTGTAGCTATTACAATCAGACAGCCGAGTGCACCATTTGCATTTTTTCCAGAATGTTTACATTAACCTCTTATTAGCTCAAAATCACTCACAGTGTTCAATTACTCTCAGATAAACATGAACGCTAACAATAAAACGTCTGCTGTGTTATTCGACTTCAGCTTTCAGATCAGCTCCATTTCAATAAAACTTTTCATGCAGGAAACTTGCAAAACTGGAGGCCCCTTTGCCAAAATCATACCACCATGGCACTTAATGGGGAATTAATTTTTACACTACAGACTGAACACCTTGATGAATACTCATGCAACAGCACTTATATGAACATTGTCATTAAGCTGGCAGTGTTGGTCGCCATATCTGTCTGAGTCAGACTTCATGTTGTATTGCCACCCTGATAGCCTGCATTAAGAGGAATATATACTGTATATACATACACACACATACATATACACATGATGTTTTTTTCATAATCATATCAGATATACATATTAAATATATTTTATTTTTAAATATACACAAATATACTGTACACATAATATATGTATATTAAAAAACTAAATATATAACTAATATACATAAACAATATTACCAAAAATTACAGTTTTGGAAGTGAAAAAGGCTGTATAATTTACAGGGAAAAAACGTAAATTGATGTTCCCAGAATTCCCTGCGTTGCATTTCAAATTTGATGATTTTCTTTTAAATAATTATGTTTCTTCTTAGTTTTTTCTTATCTGTTGTGTACATTAGGGTTTTATCTAATGTTGTTAAATGAATGTTTAATGTTTATTGCATTATTTCAGTTTCGTGAGTGTCACCATGATGGTGTTTAGTGTTTGTGTGAATGACACTATGCAACTTATATATATATATATTAGTAATGGCCTTCTCAGCTTGTGAGAAAAGCTGCTTGTGGTGAGCTTTGGTTCATCATGTGACTTTCTCATCACCACCTGATTTTGATGGTTATCAGTGTATTACAAAGGTGCAAAACAGATTTCAGTACTTCAATAGGTTGGTATATTAACATTACATCAGTTAAAGAAATACGTTTTTTAATTGTAAATTTCAGTTAAATCCGTAAACCCTAAAACGTTGCTACACCAATGTCACAGTACTTTTTATGGTGAATTTCTGGCAACCACAGCTGCCGCTTTTTACAGTAAATTTTATGGATTTTTTACAGTGTACTGCTGGGGCGATTTTACTATTTGAAATGACAAAGAAAACAAAGAATCCATGAAAAAGCATATTAGAAATTGCCGGCATTCACAGTTTGAACAATGCATTAATAATTACTATACAAATATTTAGCTCTGAATGTAATGTGAAGAATGTAACTAACTGATAGCTAGACAAAATAAGTTTATAAACATTCTTCAATGCATCTAGTCAAAATATCTAATTTGTGATTATTCTTTGTGGGACCAGAAGAGCAATAAACCAAATTCCCCTTCAAATCCTGACTGAAGTGATTCAGAAAGTTGCATATAATCATATTAACAGACAGCAGATCCTGTGCATCTGAAGGTCATCTTTTCATTCAGCTCAGCTGCACTGTTTTCCACGAGATGTGCTGGTGTGTAAAATGAACATCTTCCACCTGTGTGATTCTAGACAACTCCAACCGAGACTCAACAGCATCATCTGATTAATCAACAACAGCGCAGCTGCTTCCTCAAGATCTTCATTTCTAAATACAAAGCCCTGCTCCTCAGACAAAGTCTCTGAACCTGTCGCCTCTTTGGATTTTACTCTCACGTCTGTTTTGTTTTGTTGTTATTGCTGAAGTACTTGTGTCTTGTTCACGTCTTGTCTTTGTTGTCTAATCCACCGCGAGCGTGTCCGCCTGTGTCCTGGTTGTTAGTTTGGTAGTGTGCATGTTTACCCACTGTTCTTACTCTTACCTCTCTGGAGTAAATTTATACCTTGATCTTGTCGGCTTGGAAACAGAATTATTAAGTGGCATCAAAATCGGTAAATTTATTATGCGTTTCCATAACAATGAGAAAACATTAAGGTAGAAATGTATGCCACCAAGGTTACAGTAATTATTATTATTTTTAATATCAGTTATAAAAAAACTATATACACACACCACACACACACACACACATATAATTTATAATATATAGTGTGTGTGGTGTGGTGTGTGTGTGTGTGTGTGTATAGATTTTTTTTTCATAATAAATTCCTATTAAGAATACATAATTACTGTTTTTTTTTTAACCTTGGAGGTATACTATCTACCTTACTGTTTTCTCATTATGGAAATAACTTAAGACTACTGTATATTAATCTTAATTGTAAATCAATTATTATTAACAATATTACATTGTTGTTGTTATTCATTATTATTCATAACCACAACATTGATTAAAAACGAATATTACATTTATAATAATATTATTATGAAATATGTATAAATAATATATCGATATGTCACACACATTTAATATTATTTTTCCTTTTTATATTATATTATATTATAATACTCTCAATTCTATCGTTACTTTTGTGGTATACATTTCTATTTCTACTCTCTGGTTTTTTGAAATAATATAATAATTAATTATTATTACGATTCAAATTATTTAATAATATATGACATTAATAATATAATAACAAAACTATTATAGTAATACATTAATTCAAACATCATTATATTTAATATTTTCAATGTTTAAATAATACTTTATTTTTTTTATCTGTTACATATTTTTAGTTACAAATTACAGTGTCTATGCTTTCAAATAATTTTATTCATGAATGCACTCCATGAAATTAAATGCATGCTTGTGTTGGCAGTTTTGGACCTGTTTCTATACCTCATCATTTTAAAATAATCAAAAATTTCAAGATTGAAAAGCTTATCCTCAATTTAATAATGACAACCCTTTGTCAGCAGCTATTTAAAACCGACTACATCACAAACCCCTAAACCGCTATGGCCCATTAAACATCATCCAGACAGAAGGAGCTCTTCTCCTCTTTCCTTCTTCTCTTTCCTTTCTCCACTGTGCAGCGATTTTACAGACAAACTAAATAAATCAAAACAAAACTGCGGCATTAGGCAGCCAGGCTCATAAGACCATTACAAAGACGAAAGCATAATCTATTATTATCCATAACCTGAGGCTGAATTACATATTCTGGCACTGCTAAAGTGTCGTAATGTAACACTGAGATTAATCTAAAGTGTGTTATTCATGTCTGTCTATAGTCAAAGTGTCGAACCTCATTATAAAGAGAGATCATCGCTCTCTTCCCTCTTCTGTCTGCCCTTCAATAATTAACAGAAATCCTTCAACGTCTTCATCGCCTCAATACACCATGGCCTCTGTTGTGGTGCAGATATTAATTAAGAAAAACTGTCCTTATTGTATATTAATCTCACACACCACACACACACACACACACACTCAAACTGTCTTTAATACTTTTAAATAACGCTTATTTTAATAGTTCGTTGCCCCCTTTCAGTCAAGTAAAGAGTCTAGTCTGATCCAGAAATCATATATGCTGGAAAGTTGATACATGTATATGTAATAATATATATTATATAATATATACATGAGGGGAACGGAACGTTTCCGACCCCCTTAAAATTTTTCCTTCTTTGTTATATTGCAGCCATTTGCTAAAATCATTTAAGTTAATTTTTGTTTCCTCATTAATGTACACACAGCACCCCATATGACAGAAAAACACGAATGTTTGACATTTTTGCAGATTTATTAAAAAATAATTACTGAAATATCACATGGTCCTAAGTTTTCAGACCCTTTTCTGTGACACTCATATATTTAACTCAGCACGTCCATTTCTTCTGATCATCCTTGAGATGGTTCTAAACCTTCATTTGAGTCCAGCTGTGTTTGATTATTTTGATTGGACTTGATTAGGAAAGCCACGCATTTGTCTATATAAGACCTTACAGCTCACGGTGCATGTCAGAGCAAATGAGAATCGTGAGGTTAAAGGAACTGCCTGAAGAGCTCAGAGGAAGAATTGTGGCAAGGCACAGGTCTGGCCAAGGTTACAAAAAAATTTCTGTTGCACTTAAGGTTCCTAAGAGCACAGTGGCCTCCATAATCCTTAAATGGAAGACGTTTGGGACGACCAGAACCCTTCCTAGAGCTGGCCGTCCGGCCAAACTGAGCTATCGGGGGAGAAGAGCCTTGGTGAGAGAGGTAAAGAAGAACACAAAGATCACTGTTGCTGAGCTCCAGAGATGCAGTCGGGATGGGAGAAAGTTGTAGAAAGTCAACCATCATTGCAGCCCTCCACCAGTTGGGGCTTTTTGGCAGAGTGGCCCGACGGAAGCCTCACCTCAGTGCAAGACACATGAAAGTTTCCGCATGGAGGGAACTCCAAGATGGTGAGAAATACGATTCTCTGGTCTGATGAGACCAAGATAAAACTTTTTGGCCTTAATTCTAAGCGGAATGTGTGGAGAAAACAAGGCACTGCTCATCACCTATCCAATACGTCCCAACTTTGAAGCATGGTGGTGGCAGCATCATGCTATGGGGGTGTTTTTCAGCTGCAGGGACGGGACGACTGGTTGCAATAGAGGGAAAGATGAATGCGCCAAGTACAGGGATATCCTGGACGAAAACCTTCTCCAGAGTGCTCAGGACCTCAGACTGGGCCGAAGGTTTACCTTCCAACAAGACAATGACCCTAAGCACACAGCTAAAATAACGAAGGAGTGGCTTCACAACAACTCTGTGACTGTTCTTGAATGGCCCAGCCAGAGCCCTGACTTAAACCCAATTGAGCATCTCTGGAGAGACCTAAAAATGGCTGTCCACCAACGTTTACCATCCAACCTGACAGAACTGGAGAGGATCTGCAAGGAGGAATGGCAGAGAATCCCCAAATCCAAGTGTGAAAAACTTGTTGCATCTTTCCCAAAAATGATCCATGGCTGTATTATATCAAAAGTGTGCTTCTACTAAATACTGAGCAATGTGTCTGAATACTTAGGACCATGTGATTATTTCAGTTTTTCTTTTTTAATAAATCTGCAAAAATGTCAACAATTCTGTGTTTTTCTGTCAATATGGGGTGCTGTGTGTACATTAATGAGGAAAAAAAAATTAACTTAAATGATTTTAGCAAATGGCTGCAATATAACAAAGAGTGAAAAATTTAAGGGGGTCTGAATACTTTCCGTACCCACTGTATATATATATGGATCAAGTAAGTGAGTAGAGGAGTGCGTGCGTGAGTGAGTGATGGAGTGGTGTGTGTGTGTGTGGGGTGTGTGTGTGTGGTGTGGGTGTGTGTGGGTGGTGTGTGTGTGGTGTTGTGTGTGTGGTGTGTGTGGTGTGTTTTCTTCTCATTGTGTTCTCCCTCTCAAACTGAACCCAGCTTTGATCGTACAAATCCTTCACACATGCTTGCTGGTAACTAGTGTTTGTGGCGTAATGCATATTCAACATTCCGATTCAAAAACAAGCCCATCATTAGTTCTTTCTCTCATATGTGAGTGCGACAAACCAAATGGTGACAACAGTTTTTACTCTCAGAACATTGCTAGTACGCTTTGACTAATAATTGCAAAGAAATGGCCAATAACACATTGAATTAAACATGACATTTTGTAGTAGAAATGGTAATTTTTCCTTGTAAAGCATATCATCAGTTAGTCAACATTTGAATGTGGAATCAAAAGGTGATTTAAAGACAGAACCGCATTTGGTTTTAGGTTTTTAAGACAAATTGGTGAAAGGTTTTGAATCCCCTTAAAATTTGGGGGGTGACTCAGTGTATGTGCATATATATTATATATTATATATATCTTAAGCACATAAATCTACTCTATTGTGCTTTTGGATCCTTTTTGCAGCTCTTTTTTGTCACTATTATTACTGTCACTATAAAAGTGTCAGTAAAGACATTTATGATGTTATAAAAGATTTATATTTCAAATAAATGCTCTTTTGAACTTTTATTCATCAAAGAATCCTGAAAATATGTATTATGGTTTTCACAAAAATATGCACTGTCTTTGTTTACCCTTTGTAATGTTGAGCATTTCATATGCTGTTTTTAAATAGCTTTTATTTTCATATTTTAAGTCTTCATTTTAATTCAGTTATACATTTTAGTAATTGCGATAAAATGTATTTTTGGAGGGAAGTATGGTTTAGAGTCAGTAAACGTAAGCCATTTGTATTCATTTTGACTGTAGACCTAGTGATGCTTTCAAAACATTAATCTGGGAGAAATGAACAACCCGTTTGGAAACATTGTGATTCCATTTGCTGCACACACACAGAAACGACTTCACCTTGTCCTTGAACCCCATGTCTCATTTCATTAAGAATCTACCCTGAATGTATCAAGAGTGAGTCTGCATCAGCGTTCCCTCTCTGCCGTGGAAGCGTCAGTGTTGTGTAATAGTGTATCAGAAAGAGAAGACACACACTGTGCTGTGAGCCTCGCTGCTTCTGCTGCTCATGTTCTGATGTGTGTTAGCAGCACAGCAGTATGAAACCGCATCCGCTCCACGTCTGGCAGCTGATGAGAGACATGAAACACACAATTACTCAATAAACCACCAGTGATGAATAAATCTGTTAATGCAGAATATATGATTTTCTAAAATATATATTATGTGGCATACACTGCTGTTTAAATATTTGAGGATGGATTGAGCTTTTATGCCAGCCAGGGATCCAGGGAATGGGATGCCAATTTAATGTAAAAATAGTGAAAAAATTGGATGAAGAAATTTATTACAAGTTTTCTATTCGAGTATATTTTAGAATGTAATTTATTCCTGTGATGCAAAGCTGAATTTTCAGCATCATTCCTCCAGTCTTCAGTGTCACATGATCCTTCAGAAATCATTCTAAAAAAAGACAAATTTTGCACAAAATGTTTACATTTTATCATTATTTACTGACCTTTACTAAAACTAAAATCAAATTAAAACTGAAATATAAAAATGAAATCTAATTCAAAATATTTATAGATAAAATAATAGTAAACATAACTAGCGCTGGTAAAGCGTAGATGGTCAATGAATACCATATAAATGGGCCTTTTCGGAAGGAAAGAAAAGAGGGAAAAAGAAAAAACAAATGAACAAAGTAAATGGGCATCATTTTAATCTTCAGAGAGGTTTTTAACAATCACCTCTACTGTGGATTTTTTCTACCAAGATAATGTTTGAAGCACATAACAGATACAGTTCAAATCAGCTTGGCGACTACAGATACGACTATCTCCCTAGACTATACTATAAATTCAGATAGGAGGGGGGAGGAAAGGTAGAAGGAAAGGAGAAGCATTATTAATTTTTAAATATTATGTGTAAATTCATTAAAGGGGGTCATAGGATGCCCATTTTCCACAAGTTGATATGATTCTTTAGGGTCTTAAGAACAGTCTGTAACATAGTTGGTAAAATTTCTCAATGGTAGTGAAAAAAAAACACCTTTTTTTACCCTGTCAAAAAAGCCGTTTCAGAGATATCAAAGCCGGTTTTTGTAGCATTTCTTTAAATGTTAATGGGCTCTGCGACCCCCGCCCTCTCTCCGAGCTGCTCTCAGAGAGCTGTTTTTTAATTGCCGCAATATTCATCGTAGAAACTTGGCTAATTCCAGCACATTTAGGAAAGGCGGATTTGCAAAAGATCATTACACAAACAGTATATCACTTCTTCTGTAGGGATGGCTGGGAAGCATGAATGTGATTCGGTGATGTGACATAGGACGCATTGAGGCATGGATCGGGGGGGAGCATGGGAGGGAGAGGGCGAGCAATTCCCTTCAGAGAAACAAAGAGGGAAGTTCATCCACCGCGGTCATCCCGCTTCAGATGTTGGGGGAGGTTGAGGATTTAAGAGTAAATGACGACGATATGGTCATTATACATCCAACACAGAACACCTCAATCACTTGGAGTCATTCTGGGTTTACATCTGATCCGGCGTGTGAGTTTGTGATTGTTGTGTTGAACACGGGAGGCGGGGGAAGATGACAGTCAATCAGGGCGGGGAGCTTAGGAGATAGAACGCTGGGAGTAAGGTAGAAACCAGGCAGTCTGTGCTGGCGAAACGCCAATCTTGCAATCAAACTATCAGGGCGGGGGGCCTGTCTGTGGAGTATCACTCAGGGCAGGTCTAAGGGAAGACACCAGTCCAGTCTGTGCTGAAACGCTCAATCAAACTATCGTGGGAGGGGCCTGTCTGTGTGATGTCACACAGACAGGCATCTGAAATCGGCTTGATTTGAGAAAGGGGAGGGGAAGAGGGAGAGGAAAACATGTTAAACCAGATTTTTTAAAAACCGGTTGGTTGGTTGTTATCATTATAGGGTGTTGGTTGTGTACATACACTGCCAACACACATTTCAGTTAAAACTACTTGTAAAAGTGCATGTAGCATCCTATGGCCCCTTTAAGGGCTACTTAACAAAATAAAATTACATTGTAGGTATTACGGACCTACGAAAACTTTGAAACCTAAAAATAAAATGAGAAAAACGAATGAATATGGAATATATATATATTATATATATAGATATATATCTCTAGACAACTTATAGTCTTCTCTATACTGGAGGGGGAAAGCAAAAAAAACAAAAAAACAAACAAAAAAAAAAAAAAAAAAAAAGAAGAAAAGAGAAAAAAAAAAAAAAACAAAAGAGAAAAAAAAAAAAAAAAAAAAAAAAAAAAAAAATAAAAAAGTGCCTAAAATGCTGTAAAAGTGGTAAATATGGTGTTTTAATTATCCAGTGCAGGTTTATGGAAGACGTGGAGTAAGTAGGCATACGGGGTGTTGTAGTTCATGCCTTTAATGGGCAATAAGACTGATCATAGATCATTTGACATTGGTTTATTAGATTAACAACTGTCCAGGATGCACACATTAAAGGGTCGTCGTTTCACGTGCGCATCACAATCATTACAGACAAAACAGGAAGGTGCTGGATGCAGTTGGAAGAGCAACAGCCACACACCAACAGAAGGAGAAGCATCTCAGAGGAACCCTGGAGGGAAGACTGGGCTTCATCAGCATACAGCACCAGCAGCCATCCACAGCTACTGAATATAAAGCAGCGTGTGAGTGTCTTCATGCACTTCATGTTTGGCCGTACTGGAGATGAACTTTCCTTGATTATAGTCAGAGAGGTCTACAGTACACGGAGAAAGCATCTCTATGGCAGATGATTTGAAATGTTTATCGTTGCATTATACTGCTCCTGTATATTGCATGCAATACTGTTCAAATGTTTGTGGTCAGTAAACTTTTTAATTAATTTAATTTAATTAAGATTCTAATTTTTTTTAAGGTAAGTGGTTGCAAACTATTTATTTTAGCTACATTTAATAAAAAAAAAGAAGATTGTTGGAAAGTTTAAAATGTAGCTAAAATAAATTGATTGCAACCAGTTACTTTCCAAGAATCATTTTTTCAGTTGCACAAGCTGTAGTTTATTTGATCAAGAATCCAGGTAAAAAAAAAAAAAACGAAATACTTATCACAATTTAAAAATTATTATTACAATTTAAAAACTGTTTTCTATTTGAATATATTTTAAATTGTAATTTATTCCTGTGATTCAAAGCTGAATTTTCAGCATCATTACTCCAGTCTTCAGTGTCACATGACCTTTCAGAAATCATTCCAATATAATGAGGTTGGGCCGGAAGTTGAAAATATTATCTGCGCAAAATGGCACTGTGATGCAATAGACTATTCAAAAGTTTGGAAATTAAATTTAATGAAAAAAAGAAGATATTATATATACACATCATTATATATATTTTTTTTTCCAAGCAAGTGCATATATTAATTGATAAAAAATGAAGGCACAGCAATATAAAGTAAATAATTTATAATGACCAACAATTTTGTTGTAAATAAATAGATATTTTAATAAATAATCCTTTTTTTTATTATTATTGAATATACATATTATTTATACATGATAGGATTATTGAAAAAAACACAATATTTGTCATTATTGAAAACAGAATATTTTTTAAGTGCAAAAATGAATTATGCATTATTTCATTAAATTATTACACTTAATATGCACATAATATAAATTAATATTTATATTCAGCAAGGATGCTGAAAAATGATGTATGCTGATTTGCATATAGATAAATATTTCTAATTATCATCAATGTTGAAAACAGTTATACACTTTTTTCGGTATTAATTTGATGACCATGATTTAAGAACAGCATTATTAAATATCTGTACACGTAGATACAAATACTGTAAATAAACATATAAATACTAGACATACTGCCATGCAAAGTCATCATTCTAAGAATTGCTATAGGTTTAATGCAAATTTGCATACTTTTACATATTCAAAGTACATACTTGGCCAGTGATGGAGAAAGTACATACTGTATGCCAGTGATAGGCATCATAAAATATCTTGCATTTGTTAATATATTAAAATGTGCATTTGCATCTAGTGAATCTAGCTGAATTCATTACCCTAAAATGTATTTATTATGATTTAATGTCTAGCCTCACATTTTTCGATCGCAAAGAGGTGATTAGCCAATTAATTACTTCAAAACCAGAGATAATACCCTATGCAGGCACATTTTTTGAATATATTATGATTCGTGATGCACTAATCCAAATATCGCAAATACATTACAGGATGGAGAGTGCATCACTTGGGCCGTGCTGTTTAATTAGCTCATGTTTAGACTTCAATAAATTATAAATATAGCTGCCTACGGTAACATCTGCAGTTATAAAACTCAACAGCATCAAGAATATAAAAAATAAATAAAAAGGTAATAATATGCATCATTAATCTCCTGTTAAATTTCAGTTTTAGTGTTTAGTGTTTGTCGCCTGTCAGCAATTAACATGACAACCTCTAGTAGATGTAGAGTTCACTCCTCACCCAGTTACACTATAATCAGAACTGTATAAAATAAAGAGATATCTTAACATAAAGCCTATAAAATAGCCATTAAAGAATAGTTCACCCAGTAATGAACACTGCATCATCATTTACTCACCCTCATGTTGTTCCAAACCTGTATGACTTTCCTCCTCCTGTGAAACTCAAAGGGGATATTTACCAGAATTACTGAGCTGCAATTGATATGGAGATTTTTACCATCAAGCTCTAAGGTGTCCAAGTCATAGATAGATAGATAGATAGATAGATAGATAGATAGATAGATAGATAGATAGATGACACTAAAATAACATTTCACCAAAATGTAGCATTATATCAGTTTTTCACCAATGGATGCTCTGCAGTGGATGGGTGCCGTCAGAACGAGAGCCCAAACAGCTGATAAAAACATCACAATAATCCACAAGTAATCCACAGCACTCCAGCCCATCAGTTAACGTCTTATGAAGTGAAAAGCTGTGTTTGTAAGTTAAAATGGATTTTTTTTTCTTACAAACACACTACTTTTGTCTTCACAAGACGATAATTGATGGGCTGGAGTGGTGTGGATTACTTGTGGATTATTGTGATGTTTTTATCAGCTGTTTGGGCTCTCATTCTGACGGCACCCATTCACTGCAGAGGATGCATTGGTGAAGAAAAAATGATATATGCTCATTCTCCAAAACTGTTCCCATGAAGAAAAAACTCATCTACATCTTGGATGGCCTGAAAGTGAGTACATTTGTGAGCAAATGTTCTTTTTTGAGTGAACTATTCTCTTAATTTAAATGTTAATACGTGTTAAATGGAGTTGAGAATGCTACACTTCTATGGGTAGCTGAAAATACTGTTTTGATCATGCAACACTAAATCAACTGCATATAGACATCTAAAAGGTACAGCAGCGAAAACAGCCCGTTTAATTAGGATATTTAAAACAGCCAGAGAGAGAGTAGAAAATGTTTTTGGTGCAATAAAACATTAGGGAACTAGGGAAAGAGAAAAATAACCCTTATAAAGTTGCAATTTCTTATTGTTTAAACACCACATACAAACATCACAATTGATGCATTATCCCACACAATATTATTCATATGAGAGATAAATGCTAAACATCACCCCATGAAATCTTACATATGGATTTATGTATGGCAATATGCCAGAACACAAATAAATAACTGGAGACACGCAGAAAGTGCCGCATCATGCATAAACATGCAGACAAACTCACGCCATAAATCGCATGGCTAATAATAACCTGCTCAATGAAGTACGGTTATGTTGGATCACAGATTGTGAACTCATATTAAACATCTTTCATATTGCTCTCATAAATCCTCCATAGCATGTTGTCGTCCAGTCATCAGAGGCTCCGTCGAGTGTGTGTTTGCTCTGTTTGTCGGTGTAATTTCCCAGTGTCTAATTGTGAATAATCTCTGATTGTTCCGCCAGGTCTCTGTTTGAATTGAGTGAATCAAGTACCTGTATTTCATATCCACTATCCCCGAGTGTCATTTACAAGTAATTTAGCCGGTGTTATTTATGCAGTGGTCATTTCAGAAAAGCAATCATCCGAGCGCAGAAGCGATTAAAGACAGAAACAGAGGACGGTGGGGGAAGGAGGGTTTGTGTTTGCTGTTATTATCGTTTATATTAAAACTCACTTATGTTCACTATTCAGTTCAGCAGGTTTAAATATTGCAAAATGAGTCTAATGTGTCATTACATCACAAATGGGTTCAGTGAGGGCGGACACACACACACACACACACACACAACACACACACAAGATAATACACACTAAGACTCTGTCTCAAAACCTAGTTAGCTGCCTTATACCTCGTTATACAAATAAAAGTTTGACTCATCATTGCTTTCAATAGAGTTTTCCATTACCAGGAGGGTTATTATAGTTAACTAAAACTAAATCATCAAAACACCTTTTGTTACGTGATATAAAATACATTTAAACTTAAATAAAATAAAACAAAATGAGTTACTTATTTTATTTCATCTAGCTGCCCAGGCAATATTTTTAACTATTTTTTCTTTTCTGTTTTCTATTTTTTATTTCTAATATTTTTAATTAGTTCAACTTGAGGCACTAAAATAACTAAAAATGAACAAAAAACTAAAAACAATGACAAAAAACCAGCGAACTGGTCCAAAACTCTAAAATTAAAATAGAAAATAAACGTATTCAAAAATGAATAAATACTATAATAGTATCTCAATGATGCAAACATAATGCTGCCGCTAAACAAATAAAGTGCTACTCTATTAAACACAAAAATATATACAATAGCAGAGCACACCATATGTGTGAAATAAAGGCATTATAATTAGCTGAAGATTCTGTAATTTACGTTCAACCAAACCAATTTTTTTTCACTCTAAAATTGTTGGCAATAGCAATCGTGTTTTAAAACAAAAGCTGTAAAATTTTCCATTTTAAGGAAAAAATTTTAGACGAAAGTACTAAAATTAACGGGTAAATAAAACTAAAACAGACATAAAAAATAAAATACATCTATTCAATATAACGAAAATAATGAAATTAATTATATGTAATTACACGAAAACGTAATAAAATATTATATGAAAACTAAAATAAATATGAAGAAAAAGTTTCCTGGCAATACCTAAAATTAAATTAAAATAAATTAAATTAAAAATAATACTGATAATATTGAAATAAAAAAAAAATAAAAACAGTAAATATAAGAAATATATAAAAAAGGCAAAAAAATCTTACAAATGTTTAATGAAATAAAACTGAAATTAAAAAAATACAGATATTCAGAGAAAAATTAAACAAAATTTAGAAATTTTGCCTATAGGCAAACTAAGTGAAATAAATAGCAGTTAAGCATTAATTACTGACTGAAATAAAACTAAAATGAAATAAAAAAATAATAAAACAAACATAATAAAAAAAAAACATTTTATTCGAGGAAATATTGTATTATAATTTGCTTTTTATATCTCGGAATAGTTTTTTTTTTTCCGTGTTAGATTAAAAACTAAATATCAATATTAGTGATGAACAAAATACTAAATAGAATTAGAATGGGGCTCTTGGCAACAAACGAAGTAATTGAAGTATCCAAATTAAATGACTGAATTAAAAATTAAAATGAAAACTAATGCTAAATAAATTAAAACTATTCAGAGATTTAAACAACAACACATAATCAAAATATCATTTAAATTACAGAATTTAGAATCCTTGACAATATAATTATAATATACTGTGGTATATATATGTGGTGTGTTGTGTGTGTGTGTGTGTGTGTGTGTGGTGTGTGTGCGCGCGTTTTTGTGACAAATGAGGACATAAATTTGTATAATGAAAAGGGTATAACATAGGTATTACAAGGAGAAGGTGACTTTTCAGGACATTACCCCATGTCCCCACTTTTCAAAACGCTTATAAATCACACAGAATGGAGTGTATTGAAAATCTGAAATAGCACAAAGTCTCCTGTGAGGGGTAGGTTTAGGGGTAGGGTTGGTGTAGGGCAATAGAAAATACGGTCTGTACAGTATAAAAACCATTACGCCTATGGGATGTCCCCACTTTTCACAAAAACAAACCTGAGTGTGTGTGTGTGTGTGTGTGTATTAAACTTGACACTATCAAAGGCACATAGCTAAATTACAAAAATGTGAATAAAAGCTGAAAATATAAAGATATCAACAAGCCAACTCAAAATACAAAAACTCTAGTATCATTTCATTGCACCAAAATATCATAAGTCTAAAAACAGTGCCAAAGATGAGGAAGAGAATGAGGTCAGAAGCAGGTATGTAGCAGGATCAGGAGTATGTGGGCAGCTCACTAGGTTTTGGAAGAGAGCCTATAAGTGAGAAACAGCTACACAAACAAAAGGAGAACACTAAACCTCCTGTTGTGTGCCACCGATGAAAGGAACGCGTACAGGTTTGGGCTGATACGAGGGTGAGAATGGCATTGTTTAAGGCGGCGTTGAGTTCTGCGGCGCGCCGAGTCACACTTGGGTTTCCATTCAAAGCCAATTCAAACACCCACAACACATTATGCGATATTTGCAGCGTATAATAGACTCCAGTCATTTAGCAGCGTGTCGTCAACAGTTCTTGCAGCCCATAAGCGCAAAGAGACAGAGATCTGTGTGTAATTAACTCAAGACATCCCACAATGCACCGGGCTGAGAGTGGCTCATCTAACATCACCACCTACACACCCAACAAATGCTCAGCAACTCACTCACATGCATCTAAAACGGAATTATTACAGTGTTCGCAAGGCAACAGATCATGCAACAATGAAAAACTGAAGTTCTTACATGATGTCACTGTAATATTTGCATACTGATTTTACTGAATGATGACTGGTTTTCTGTCTTACTGTATATTTGCATACTTAAATATGTAATTACTCTCTTTCATAGCTTATAGGGCAGGGTAATTATATATATAAATAATTGTGATTATTTGTATATATTTCGAAATAATTTTCGAAATATTAAGTGTTTAAAAAAATCATTTTAATTGAAATACATTAGTTTTCGTTTATTTCAGTAATTTTAGTACTAAAACTTAAGGTTATTTTCAGAAGTTCTTCATATTTTGAATTATTATAATTTTTTATGTTTTGAAATAATTGTAATTTATACCACCACCTCTCTCTCTCTTCTCTATATATATGTGACGATATAAATTACAATTATTTCAAAACAAAAATTTAATTAATCAAAATATATTGCAAAATTACAAAATTTTAATATATATATATAATATTATATATCTATACACATATTCACCTATTTTTTTATTTTTAAGGCATGCGATATTTACATATATTGACTAAATAATTTTAATTTATGAAACTTGCCTTGCAGGGCCTTTTGTGAACTTTGGAATCAAATTATTGAAATGTACAGTTCAAATTGACCAACTCTAATCTTATTTTTGTTCAAAGTTTAAACAAAAGATGTTATAAAAACAACTTCATCTTAACATGCACGTAGTCTCAGATTGCAAAATCATAATAAAAAGTGCATGAAATCATCACACTATTCATGGCGTGGCTTAATTGTATTTCCCCAGCAAAGTCATTATGAATATGTTGTGAATATTTAATATCACCTAGTGGTGAGTTCATTTACGCAGAATTAAAACCACAGACCAACCCAAAACTCTAACATGATTCATTTTCATTTGCCTTCCAAACTCTGCTATTTCCTTCAGCAAACGCACGTTTAGTAGCTATGTTGTTTTACTAGAGCAAGAGCAGGAGATTTCTGATCTGAGGTAAGTCGTACGGCAGGCAGGTGACGATTCACACTGCGCACCGCTGCGCCTGACAGATTGTGTCACTTCCTCTCTCAGCAGGAAGTGGAAGCGGGTGAGTGAACAGTAATAAGGTGGTAAGGGAGCAGATCAGGGAGGTTTAATCAGGCACGCCGGAGCAGGTTTCAGACGGCTCATCCATCTGTCCACCCAACAAACTTTTCACCTTCACTGAGCCGGTGTTTATCTGGATGATGTAGGACGTGTTCCTGGATCAACATCCTTATCTAAACGCGCTTGGCTCAATAAATCCTGGAAACAAAGTTGAGTTTACAAAGTACTGACAAAATGAGCTCATTTGAGCAGTCACACCTTTTAAAGAAATCTGTTGAGGCATTTAGTAGAGAGTAAACTAGATAATCCATGAACAGAAGTGTAAACGCTGTAATATAATTAGAAAGTCTCATTACACGTATTACCTCCAATTTCTTCTGATTTTGATCCTGGAACTCATCCTAATCTCGTTGTGCAATGCTTGTCAGCTGTTTTCATCATAACCAGCTGATGCTTTTTGACGATCTACATCTGAAACGTGAAAACATGCATCTGCACAAACAAATTACCACCAACATCACGTTCTAGAGAGACAGATGGAAAGATGGAACAAACAGACGCTCAAAGCACTCACATAATTATTGCCCTATATGAAATCAGCTTCATTTTTTGACCAAATCCTGTTTTCCTGTTTACATTTTTCTGGATTCCATTTTAAAGGTTAAATTAAACATTAGTAATCAAGTATGTCTAATTAAGTGAATTTATTTATTCGTTTAACATCAATTTATTAAAAGTAAAAAAAAATTATATTTTATTCTTGTTTTAATTTGCATTATGTGCTTATTATGTAAATTAAAATCCATTTAGTTTTTCCCAATTTCTGTTTTATTGTTTCCACATTTCTCTGGATTTTAATGGCTTGATAAAAAATAATTTTATAAATAAATTATATAATGAATAATTTAATAAAAAAATCATATTATCAAGAATGTGGTAATCAAATGAAGCATAAAAGGCTTTTAACAAATGTAATCAATGATAAAGTAACATTCCTTTTATTTTTTTTTTTGGAAGCAATGAGCTGCACATCGCACAACAGAGGTTTATGGTTAAAATTAAAAGATGTACTTTTTTGTTTTAATAATTTGTTTTATTATTATTATTATTACATTGAAAAGTACATTATACTGTACTTTAATTGCACTATCAGGGCCGTCCTTCAACCCATCAAAATAAAAGTGAAATGCTGGTGAAGTGGCTCTCAGAGCAGAGATGAACTTCATGTATTCATGTCCTCAATTAGGCTAGAGAAACAGCTTGAGTTTGACGAAACCTCTTTGCTCATTCACACAGATTATTTACACTGTAAAAATGATTGTGATTTTAACAGTAAAAGACTGTAAAAATGCTACAGTAAAAACCTGTTAATTGGTTAACAGTAAGTTTCCATACTATATACGGTGAATAAATGTAATTACATTTAATGTAATTTTACAGTAAAATACTGTTACTATATACAGTTTTTGGAAGTGAAAAAGAAAAAGTAATTGTATAATTTACAGTGACAAACCGTAAATTGACACTCCCAGAATTCCCTGCATGACAATTCATATTTGATGCTTTTTTGTTGTTGTTGAAATAACGTTTCTTCTTATCAGTTGTGTACATTAGGGTTTAATCTTACATTTAATGTTGTTAAATTAATGTTTATTGCATTATTTCAGTATCATGTGTGTCCCCATGAGGGGGATTAGTGTTTGTGTGAATGTAACTGTATGCACCTTCTATTTATAAGTATTGCCCTCCTCAGCTCGTAGAAAAGCTGTTTGTGATGAGCTTTGGTTCATCATGTGACTTTCTCATCACCACCAGTTTTTGGTGGTTATCAGTGCATTACAATGGTTCAAAACAGATATTAGTACTTGAAATACGGTATTTTATTGTGAATTTAAGTCTGTAAAACCTAAAATGTTGCTACCATATTTTGTACGGTGAAGTTCTGGCAACCACAGCTACCGGTATTTTACCGTAAATGTCAGTTTTTTTCGTTTACAGTGTAGCATTTACAGTAGTATATTTCACCTTTAATATTCACAAACACTAGTTCATATTGCAATTTGATTGCGTTGTTCATCCAAAATTTGCCAAACTCTGTGACATTCCAGGTTATACTGTTAATATCATTTTTATGACTGGATTGCGCGAGTCTGCGTTTCCATGAATCACAGAGCTAAAGCGATGCACCTATGTTTTCTGATTCCTATACAGGTGACATAAGCAGGTTGAGTGTGTTTGGGTGAAGTGGCAGGAAGGCTATCTGTGAGTCAGTTCTCACTACGTGAGTAGTCGGCGCTGTTCTCCAGAGTTGTCGGACCACAGGCCAGGAGGGACGAGCCAGCTGGCTGACACATGGACCTTGGCCCTGTGCTGTGTGTTAGAGGGGAAGATCTGGCAACGCGTCCTGTGTCAGGGTCATTATCACTGCTCACACTTGGACAACTCTCTGTCACACACACACTGTGGTCTGTCTTAAACAGGACACGATCACAGGTTTGTACGTCAGATAAAGTTGGTTTGTCTGACTAACACAGTATTCATAGTTTTTCACAATGTAGATGCAATGCAAAAATATGGAGTGCCAGTATCCTGGCTATTTCGGAATTATGTAACAAAACAGTATTTCATGAGAAATTGAGTGCCTTGTACAGAAAAATAAACAAGCAAAATAGAGTGCAATTTCATCAATGGAAATACGTCAGCACTTATTTTGTGCACATAAGGGTAACGCACTTGTCATGCATGTCACAAAATGCATTTCATTCACTAAATTCTCATTTTTATGTGATAAGAATTTCATCCACATTTTGTGATCAAACAACCCCTTTCCTGGTTAAAATACGCATCCAACAAAATGCAATGCATTTCATTCACAAAATGCTCATTCTGTGGATGAAATGCAGTTTGCTGATGCACAAAATCACATTTTGGTTTAGAATTTCACAAAATGAAATGCTGACTTCACATTTCTCTTAACAACATGCAACTTTGTTTTGTCTTGAAATATTCTAATTAACATCACAATGTACATCTGGCACCCATATAAAATATGCATGCTTTATATCTATCAAAATGTGCTGTATGTAATCAGAAAACACTATACTCAGTATGGTATCCCAAAATGCAATGCAACCGAATCCCATTTCAAGTGTGACAAATGAACTCAACTGATACTGCTTGCTTACATGTCATTACTTGATATGACAGAAGTTATAGAATAAAGAGAGCTGCAGGAATAAGACCTAAAACCCAGAAACGAGTTTGCATTGTCCTGAAGTCAATGGGTTGTTTGAATGGGATTTTGGTTAAATTCCTGAAATAAAGGCTGTGTTTAACAAAAGTTCAAGATATTTTTACATTGTTTTCATCCCCCCCATGATCTTTGTATGACCCAGTTTTTCCTCGTGTTTGATTATGTCCTCATTAGTTGATCCTCCTCACCTGTCTGTCCCTCATTAGAACCCCTACTTTAGTTCTAGCCTGTTCAGTTGTCCCTCGTCCGGTATTGATGTTGCTGTATGTGATGTGCTACGTGTGTCTCCTGTCTGTCTTTGTGGATTTACCCTTGTGTGGATTATATTAAATACTGTTTGAATTCATCTCTTTCAACAAAAGATTCTCCACCCGGCCCTCCTCCGGGGGAAGGAGTGGTGCGGTCACCATCTCCTGAAGAGCAGGATCCAAGAGCTCCGGGTCGCCCGTCCCAAGGACGCCGCCCGCCCTGGTGCTTCACGGGCTTGGCAGGAGTGGAGCCGGGCTGCGCTGGTTTCCTGCGGCCAGCTCCACACTGCGGCCGTTGTGAAGGCTGCTGTTGTGGCAACGCCGGAGCGGAGGTGGAGGCCGCAGGAGGGCGCCCTCGGCGACGAGCAGACAGAGGGGCTGCGGTAAGGTGGAGACAGCAGCAGACCGCCGGGGCAGGATATGTTGAAAAGCTTCTGTCTGCTTCTGAGGGGCAGAGAACTGTGGCCAAAGCCCTCCACCGCTTCGCTGAAAGGCCGGCCGGGGAGATCGGGGAGTCCAGGAAACGATGCCTTGTCGTGGCCTCCTTCATATCCACCAAGGTAAGCAATAGGTGGCGAGCCACTGGAACACCAACGTGGAAAATCGTAGACCCAGCGGCAGCGACGTGACCCTTTCGTAGACATATGAGCGCTGAGGTCCGTGCCGTGCGCAGTTCCTGCAGCACAACTGGGTCAGCACCACCTTTCCTGCAACTGCTTCAACGCCTTGGCCTGATGGACTTGCAGGAGGGCCATGGCGTGAAGGGCAGAAGTGGCCTGTCCAGCAGCACTGTAAGCCTTGGCCGTTAGCGCGGATGAGAACTTACAGGCCCTGGACGGAAGGCGTGGACTACCTCTCCAGGCGGCGGTGCTTTGCGGGCAGAGCTGCATAGCAATAGCACACTCGGATGGGGGGATGTCCACATACCCTTGGGCAGCCCCCCCGTCGAGGGTGGTGAGGACGGAGGAGGCACAAAGTCTGTTTTTGGGCAGAAAAAAGAAAAGGAAAAAGGTGCCTTCCAAGACTTAGTAACCTCCTCATGCACTTACGGGAAGAATGGAACCGGAGGCGGCCTGCGCCCCCAGGAACCAATCACCCAGCCTCGAGCGTTCGGGAGAAGGAGGAGGCCTCCAGTGCAGCCAGCACGACACTCTCGGCGGACCGGGGGGAAAGATAGCGGTCAGATCTGGATTTGACTAGGGCAACTACACTCTTCTGACGGAGGGCGGCAGTGCAGCTGAATCTTCCTCTCCAAAGAGCTCCGGCTCGCCCTCCGATGCAGCGATTGACATCCTGTCATCCGCCTGTGCTCCACACAAGATGCTGGACCCCGCCCTCTCCGAGGACCCAGCACACTCGTCCGGAAAAACCCCAGGTGGTGCGCCATGCTTGAGCAATGAGAGGCCCGCGGAGACGTACTCAACGGGAAGCTCTCACCGTGATCCTCAGGTCTCCCTGACCATGAACCGAAGTAGCCCTCCAACCGGAGGAGCTAGAGCGGGGCATGGCAAGAGGGATACCCCCCCGTTTAATGAGGAGGTATCTAGACCGCAAAGTCGCGATGGTCATGTTCCCACACTGAGAACACGACTCATACATGAGCGCTGCTTCAGCGTGCTGTAAGCCCAGGCACGAGAGGCAGCGATCATGACCATCACATGAAGTCAGGAAACGACCACATCCAGAAACGCACAAGCGGAAAGCCATCTTTAAAAAGACGCCCGTCGCTCGTGAAGCTCTTTTAGAAATTGTCTCTTTTTTGAGAAGGAAAAACACTCTTTTAGAGAGAGCGCTGAAGCGCCCAGGGGAGGTCACGGCAAGACCGCAGAATGGCAGCTGCAGCACACAGAAGATGAGCAGCACTGAATGGCAACACCCGCTGACACGCCGTAACACCAACGACAGCTGTTTCCAAACACTCGCGGAGATTCGTCCTGAGAAGGCTCGGCTCCGAAGCGAAAAGCTGATGTGCGTTTGTACGCCAACTGTCATTGGCTTGTTTAGTTTACACTCGAAGGTGATTGGGCTCTCGGGCGAGATCCCAATTCGTCAGTCACGACTGAAAGGGAACACATTGTACTGAGTAATGTATCCCAATGTATCCAAATCTCATTTCAAGTCTTTTTCCCCCCATAATTCTCAATTGCAGAATTGACATAATTGGAATAATAAGTGGAAAAAATTAGAATTGCAAGATGCAAATCCAAATTTCAGAGGTAAAAAAATAAATAAACTCAGAATTGCAAGAAGAATAGTCAGAATTCTGAGTTTATATCATTATTTTGCCTTTTTTTGATCAGAATTGCAAGTTTATATCACAGAATTCTAACTTTTTTCTCATAATTGTGGGAAAATCGAATTGTGAGATTTTATTCTGTGGCAGAAACTTTCTTTCATACAAAATGTCAGAATTTACATGCAGTGTGTGTTTTTTAAACATTTCTTGTTGCATATGGCATACTGTTTCAGCAGTATACTAGAATTCCCTTCCACACACAACCAGTGTCTCATTGCATGTGTTTTGTTCTTTCCTTCAAAGACACCAAACAGAACAGCAAACATTAAGTGCATTATTTAGAAACTGTGAGACGAGCATAGAAAAAAATGTGCAAAGAGCTTGAGCAGAAATGAGTGTGACATTCGCAGTACTTTGAGCTTTCTTCTCCGTATGAACTCTGTCGTTCCGCAACCTATTTCCATATAAAGCAGCCTCCTGCCTGGAGAAAGAGAGAGAGGGAAAAAAACATCTCCCTCTGAGACACAGACAGAGAAAGAGCGCGCAATACTGCAGCCCGACTCCGATAACAACATTCAACTCAATTAAACTTCAGATTGGGGACGTTCTCTCACAGAAACGATGAGCGCTGAGATAAAAGTCTAATCACAGGACCGCTGACCCTACAGGTCTCTCTCTCTCTCTGTCTGCTCTGCTACCTGCTCTCTGTGATGATAGCGGAGGCTGTATTTAAGCATGCTTACTGGAGTCTCGTGATTATACGTGCGTGAGGATCATTATACCCCCTGATGGAGTAGGAGGAGTGTGAGGGGCTGATAACATGAGCCCCGGCCCATGAACACCCCACGGCCCTCCCTCTGCTCACCATATGACATGTGCTCGCTTATGACTCTCTGAGTGTGTATTTAATGCTGCTTGCTACTATTATTGCTCACTGAGATAGTGATTTGAAAAAAGCTCAAACTTAAAGGGACAGTGCACCTACACTCTAAAAAATGCTGGGTTGTTTCAACCCAACTTTGGGTCAAATATGGACTAACCCAACTTTTGGGTTAAAAATGTAATGTAAAAATTAAACCCAACGGTTGGGTTAGTCCATATATGACCCAAAGTTGATTTGAAACAGCCCAGCATTTTTTAGAGTGTAGAAATGTAAATTCATGTCGTTCCAAACCTGAACGAGTTTCTTTCAGCTGTTGAACACAAAGGCTATTTTGGCGAATGTTGGTAACCAAACAGTGGACGGTAGCCATTGACTTACAAAAATAATATGGAAGTCAATGGCTCCGAAATGTTCGGTACCAACATCTTTGGTTTTGTGTCTCGCTGAAGAAAGAAAATCGCAAATGGTTTGTAACAAGTGGAGGATGATGTCAAAAAATGATGGCAGAATTTTCAATTTAGGGTGAACTATACCTTTTTGGGCGGACTATACCTATAACTATACCTTTTCATTTGTGGGTGAAAATTTTTTTTTTTTTTTATAAATAAAAACTGGGTCACCTAAAAAAATTCTGGGTTAAATACAACCCAGTGCTGGGTAAAATAGGGACAAACCCAGCAATTGGGTTGTTTTGACCCAGCGGTTGGGTTACTACCCAGAAGGCTGGGTTAAACATTTAACCCAACCGTTGGGTTAAACCAACCCAATTGCTGGGTTTGTCCCTATTTTACCCAGCACTGGGTTGTATTTAAACCCAGCATTTTTTAGAGTGTATTAGTTGCACATTTTGGGTGAACTATACCTTAATTTTTGGCGTGAATTATCACATGGCGTAAGATGCATAAAAATAAGTGATTAGAGCTGCATCTAGAGACCAGAATATCACAGCGGACTAGCACCCAGCAACCACAAGAATACCCTAGCAACCATCCAGAACACACTAGCATTGTGACAATAATTTGGCTCCCACATTAAATGCCTGATCAAACAATGTATAAAACACATGTAACTCAACACTTATGTGGAGTATAGGTTTAAGATAGACACCGTTCAAAAGTTTTGGGTCAGTATGATATTTTCAAGAAATTAATACATTTATAATGTTACAAAGGATTTCGAATTCAAATAAATACTGTTCTTTTTAACTTTCTTTTGACAAGAATATTGAAAAACATGGTTTCACAGTCCAAAAACAAAAAATTAAGAGCAAAAAACTGTCTTGTAACATACATCCATAAGTTTTGAGCAGCAAATCAGTATATTAGAATGATTTCTGAAGCATCATGTGGCACTGAAGACTGGAGTAATGATGCTGAAAATTCAGCTTTGATCACAGGAATAAATTACAATTTAAAATATATTCAAATAGAAAACAGTTATTTGAAACGGAAATAATATTTCCAAATATTACTGTTTTTATTGTATTTTTGTTCAAATAAATGCTGCCATGGTGAGCAGAAGTTTTTTTTTATTAACTTCCTGCAATACATCAGCAAACTAAAAAAAAACAAAAAAACAAAATAAATATTAAATTGAATTCCATTCCAAACAAAAAACACATTACAAATCTACCTTTAAACTGTTATGACAATTTAAGTCACAATCACAATCTCTTAAATGTCTCAATTGTTTCTCCATGACATCAATGACATTAGTTTGAGAAACTTCTCCTACTTCTGAGATATTTCTCCTAGAAAAAGACTACAGAAATCTCAACTCAAACATTTCTCATCACATATTTTCAAATCTGAAGGATCTGAGTTGCTATTCACATTCATTTCATCACACTATTACTCTTACAAAAAAATTGTCTCATTTTGTATTATAAACTAAAATAAAACATAATTATTATTAGATGAAAAAAGTAAAAAATGTGTGTTGCTCTGGCAAAACTAAAGTAAAAGGTAATATTTTTAGAAATATTTTAGAAATATTTTAAAACAAAAACAAATTTTGCAAATGACAAACACACAAAAATAACTAAAACAAATAAAAATGAAAACAAAAACTGAAAAATAAAAATAAAAGCTATTTTTAAAAATATATTTCCAGCCTTTTTTATCTTTCTGCATCTTTTCAGCAGTGTTGTTTCCTTACACATTTGAAAATATTCACTATAAAACAGCACCACTTTACAACAATTAAATGAAATATGTGTACTGCAAAATAATAATATACATTTTATGTATACGATCAACAATATAATTCATTTTTCTAGAATGATTATGAAAGAACAACATTTGAGCCATCAGATGTTCCTCAGGGTGTGTTTGTGAGAGCGACTGAACTTCTTCAACATTAAGACAATAATGGAGAAGCAGAAGTTGTGATTGGAGAGTCTTGGGCACAGGGCCAACCAGACCTCAGCAGGAGGAACAGCTTGGCTTAATGACTAATTAAGACATCTTAACGACAATTAACTCCCCAATTAACACATCTTGCAATATGGTGTTTACTTTTAAAAGTCTTCAGCTCTGTTTCTATAAGTCCACCGAGAACAAACCATCACACGTTCTCCCACTCATAATCATTAACATATGCTTACAGAGAGCTCGAATTGAGTTCACCGCAATAAAAGTTATTTCGCACATTGAACCAAAGCGACTATTTTTAGGTTGTCATGGTTAACTGTTAGAGTTCAGGGTTTACTGTAAGACACCTAGTTAAGATGGGGTCACAAAAGTGGGTGTTTCATATCAGAACACCGGTGAATTGTGGGAGATCTCTCTCAATTATATACTATAAGATTGCCGTCAAACTGCATTCAAATTAGTGTGTTAGCAATTAGCAAAGAACTGCATCGCCTACAAAAACACTAAAAAACAACAGCTAAATAGCTATTTAGCTATAATGCAACAGTGCTCGGCCACTTTTTCAGTGGCATTTGATTTTTTCCTATTCATTTTCCCATAAGAGATTTTAAAAAGTCTTTGTTAAAAAGTTGTAAGTCATGAACCAAACCAACCAGCTATGTGGACATGAATGTGCTTTGTAGATATAGGCTACCTTTCTGAAATCCAAAATGAAATAAATGTTTTGCATCATGAGTTGTATTAGCAACACTTCAGCGTTTGAAAATACAACTTCTAACCAGTCGCCATGACTTTAATTTTGCAAAAAAAAGACAAAACAAATGTGTTACGTAACTTAATCCTCTTTGTCCAAAGTGAGACATAAGGCCGCAACAAATAAGGCCGGGCTGCGTTTTCCAATAACACTGTCTCTTAGTGCGCTTACGAAGAATCTAACGATATGCCTTAACTAAAGGTGTACCATTTCTTGGCATGTTCCCCGAACTATACCTTAAGAGGCTGCTTAAGATATACCTCCTTACGTGCGACATTACCAGGTGCCGATGGTGGTGGTGCTGAATTGGTTGATATCAATGGCTCGAGAATCGATTATTCATTCTATGATCATGAACATGAGAAAAATTTATAATTTTGACCCATTCTAAGAAGTGTTGATTTTAAATAAAGACATGGAACTCTTTCTTGTTAGAATGCAACAAACTTTGAAATGATGAAAACCAAGAAAGACTAATATATGCCCAGAGCACCTTCCAGTGGTCACATAAAGCATATGCATATAAAACATATACCACATAAAATACAAGGCGAAAAAAAGCCTACACGAGACACTGCTTAATAATTTAACAGCTATTAACAGAAGAGAAAGAGAGAGAGAAAAAAACACCTTGGGCCTACACAAGTCCAACAGAAAAACATTGTGGTAAGAGTGCTTTCCAACAAGTAGCACTTCAGAAATAGTTGAAATTGCATTAATCGGGACTCATGGGATCTTATAAAAATAATAAAAATTGCAAACTAAATCCATAATATGGATATATTTTATATAATTTTGAAATGAGTGCGCGAACCCGCAACCTCATGCCCAAATGTAGCCTATATCACTAACTGGCAGTATGCCTTCACTGGCCTTTGAATGGGTCATTTATTTGATCATAATATAGCCTATTTTCCATAGTGTCTTCATTTACTCCACAACCAGGGTTGATTGCCCAGCAGCCGCATCACATATGCACAAACCAGTAAGAAGTCGCACAGGTATATTTTGTAGTGATAGCAAAAATACATTGATGGGTCAAAATTATAAATTTTCTCCTGGTCATGCTCATGAAGATCATGTTATATGAAGATATTTTGTAAATGTCCTACTGTAAATATATCAAAACTTAATTTTTTAATATGCATTGCTAAGAACTTCATTTGAACAGCTTTAAAGGTGATTTTCCTCAAGATTTTGATTTTGTTGCACCTCAGATTCCAGATTTTCAAATATTAGTATCTCGGCCAAATATTGTCCTATCTTAACAAACCATACATCAGTGGAAAGCATATTTATTCAGCTTTCATGTGATGTATAAATCACAATTTTGAAAAAATGGAACACTTATGACTGTTTTGTGGTCCAGGGTCACATATTGTTGTAAATCACTAATTTCTGTTATTGGAAGACCTACTCAATAAAAACACAACAGGAGAAACATATAATCAACAGCTACTACTATTGTGGAGAAAAAGAGAGAAAGAGCCGCCAGCAGCTGAATTTGTCTCGACAAAATCGGACCAACAAGATCTAAAAGCTGCTGAATTTTAAAGTTTGCGTTTGCACTATAATTACAGGATCCAAGACGGCGTGTTTTGATTTGCACAACTATTATATTCGTATGGAATGAGATGTAAAGAACTGTCAAAAGTGATAAGGTGTGACCAGACCAACCTTATGAAAGTATGACTTACAGAAGGTATACTTACTAAGATGTTGGAGAAGAAAGAAAACACAGGTTAAGTAAAGCTAGAAACTTAAGAACGACGTAGCGTTAAGAAGGTTTTGGGAAACGCAGCCCTGGGCTTTGGAATGTGCTTCCCCCCCCATGAGAGCCTAATTTCTTCCAGCTCTGTCTCCACTGTCCGTCGCCATGTTGTTCTTGGCCTGCCACATTTGCGTTTGCAAGGTGGTGTCCAACGCAAAGCCACTTTAGGTATCCTTTCACAGGACATCCTATGTACATGATTGAGCCATCTTAATCTGCCTATCTTGATCTCCTGAGATATGTTATTTGATCTTGTCTTTTTGGACAGATTGGTATTGGAGATGGTATTGGGTATGGTATATGTAACAGATCTTTCTAAGGCAATTATTATGGAAGGCATCTATCTTGCGCATGTCTACTTTCACTACTCTCCAACATTCAGAGGCATACAAAAGCACTGATTTAACATTGCTGTTGTAAAGCTTGATCTTTGTTTTGAGGCTTAGCTGTTTGGACATCCAGATGGTTCTGAGTCTGCTAAAAGATCAAACAAATGTGTAAAGATTCTTAAATCAACAAACATTTAAGAAAAATTACATTATTTTTTATGAGAAATTTACCAAAATAAAGTTTATGACAAGACAAAGAGCAAGAGAAAACATTACTTAATTCAAAGGGAAAACAAGTTTTCATACCCCATTAATAAGTATTTTTTTTCTTTTTTTCATGCGTAAACTTCAAAATGTTGTTATATTTTTTCAAAAATGTACATTTGCATCTCAATTATGTACCATGTACCTTCATTTAAGAATATTTGGTTACACTTTATTTAAAGGTGTTTAATGTGTTATACATTTAAGTACTGAGTAATATTATTTAACTACATATACTTACTATATTGTTAGGGTTAGGATTATGGTTTGGCTTAGGGTTACTTGCATGTAATTATGCATGTTTTATTGTTATTATAATAGTACGTACATGTAACATGTGTAACAAGGACACCTTAAAATAAAATGTTACTGCATATTTAGATATTTATATTGGAAAACAAAAAATACTGAGGAAGGAATAATGTTTTGTTTTGTTGCGTGTGTGTGTGTGTGTGTTTTCTTGCAGTGCATGAAACTTTTAATGCCATGACTTTATGCACCAATTAAAGACCTTTTTAAGACTCTAAATTGTGGAGGGGAAAATTAAGGCTTTTTAAGACCTCAGAAACCCAACAGTAATTAGTAACACTGTATGTTTGAACTCTCAAAAAATCAAGATATTTACATTTTTATCTTGTGTTTTATGTGAATAATTAACAGTATATTTCTAGTTTCAACAGTATTTCTTCTGTAATTGCTCTTCTTTAAACTCAATAAGTTTTAGATGTATGCAAAGGGACCACATTTGGTTTTCAGCCATTGAAAATGAGTAAGATTCAACTATTTGGACACATTGAGAAACCAATAACTCTGGGACTGAACCATAGTGCTTTAAAAATGGAGATACCAAATGAAATGTTTGTCAAGAACCAGAATCTAAAAGGATATTAAGATTTCTTCAATATTTCTTGAGTTACAGTCATGCAAAGTTTGGAAAAACAAACACAAAAAGTGCGTTTTCTCATTTTTGGACTGTCACCATTGACATATAATGCAACAAGGATTGCTGACATCAACAGATTTGACTAATATACCTACCAATCTCTGGGTAAAAGTAAAATAATAATGCCATCTTTCTGAAAGTCATTTTCTCCCTCCTGTAATTTGGTCCAAAATTTGTGGATTAATCAGTAAATATTCATTCATAGCATTTAATATTTCTGCTTTCTAATTCATTTATGTAATTCTTTCACTAGAAAGAAAAAAATGCCAAAACTCAAGATTTTACCTTTGAGTTGACCCAACTTTGATCAGAAGATTGGGCAAAAAAGACAAAGGAATGAGACTTTGTATTTAACTGCTTAAGTAATGGAAAGAACTACAATAATGTAAAGAATTCCATGAAGCACTGCTACTGACATAAATAAAAACAATGACTAAATATAAAACTACTGATTAAAAGATGTTAATTATGTATATAGAAATAAATTATTTCATTTATTCCAATACATACATATATATGTATGCATTGGACATGTTTGTGGGATTGGATAGACACTAAATAGTTATTTTGCTGCAATTTGTTTCTGTTCACTGACTGTCGAAGATTGGCATATAATCATGGGTAATGTAGTTTTTCACCAGGAATTCCTTTGCTAACCACAATTATTAAAAAAAAAATAAGTTGAAATAATGCATACCGATGGCTTTAATGAAAGCATATACCATCGATTAGCAACCTTGTAGCTCACAGCAGGTCTGCCTTTAATGGTTTATGAGTTATCATTAAAAATCTATTCCTTTATGGAGAAAATGAATGGGATCTTTACTTCCAGAACTCGACTGTTGCACTATATTGATTAACACTATCCAACAGCCACATGACCTAGGTGATGTTAACTTAAAAGTTTTTTGAAGAAAGATTGCACCAACAAACTGGCGTTTTGTTATTTGGAGTAACATGCACCAATGAATTGTTCAC
The DNA here is from genome assembly GCA_018155175.1 of Sinocyclocheilus anophthalmus. Lineage (NCBI taxonomy): Eukaryota > Metazoa > Chordata > Actinopteri > Cypriniformes > Cyprinidae > Sinocyclocheilus > Sinocyclocheilus anophthalmus. The sequence goes on from JADLZN010004928.1 coordinate 404,971, forward strand.
AATAAGTCCAGGATCGTGCATTAAGAAAGCAAATGGGTTCAATTTTGATTCCGCATTGACTTTAACATCCGTAAACTCCTCGAGACAAGCACGCGCACAGGGCGAGAGCCGCCACAGTGATTTATCTGATTCAATTAGCCTGCAAATGTAAAACAAGTCAGTTCAATAAAGAGCTAAAACCTCTCTTTCTTTCTTTCGTTCGTTCGTCTCTTGCCCTCCCTCCCTCGACCTCCCTCTCTCTGCTGAATAATGAGAGTGTGTAAATGCTTAATTAGATTAAAAGGGTGTGTATAACGATATCAAGATGCTGTGTGTGTGTATGTTGAGATCTCTCTACATTAGCACTGTGTTATTGTGGGCAGGGCTGAGAATTTATGACGCACAAAAACCCTGAAACATCAAACCCATTAAAGAATCCTGATTTATTCTCCGTGAGCACTGGGGAAATATATCACCCATAAAGAGGTTTGTGTGTGTGTGTGTGTGTGTGTGTGTGAGACAGGAACTCCTGGGAAGCATGTGTTTAATAGGAGAGGCTTAGCCGAGGTCTTTTTGGAAGTGTGTGACCTGAAATAAAATTAGAATACAAGAATTTTAGAATTTTAAAACCTGCTTCTAAAATAAGTTTTCATATAATTTTCATATTTTCTATACTTTTATATTCTTCTTTGTTTTGCATTACTGATATTTTTTATTTTTATTTGACTAATATTACATTATTGTATTTTTAAAACTGAAAGACAGAACTAGATCCACAGAGATTATTTATATAATACAGTCTTCATTTTAATAATTAGATTTCTAAAGATACTAATGCACTTCTTTAATTTTTGTTCCGTTCATAGATTGGTACTTTCTTAGTTCACTCTACACTGTTATTTTGCATTATTTTACATTACTAACTTCATTACTTATTGTTGTACACATCAGTAGTAAATCAAAAATCACAATTATTTAGTTTTATATACAGCAATGAGATCAGATAAGAGCATTTTGCCCAAATAACCTCATGTCTATTTTTCAACAATTGAATTCATTAAATTCTCCCAAACAGTGTTATTTAGTATCATTGAGATACTATTAGAGTTTTTATTAATATTTTGAATCAGTTTATTTTTATTTTCCATGTCCATTGTGTTTTGTCATTTTAGAGGGTGTGTTGTGTTGTATATATATATATATATATATAAAAAAAAAATATATATATATATATATATAGTATATATATATATACAACCGATTCCAAAAAAGTTGGGGACACTGTACAAATTGTGAATAAAAAAGGAATGGAATAATTTACAAAATCTCATAAACTTATATTTTATTCACAAATGAATATAGATAACATATCAAATGTTGAAAAGTGAGACATTTTGAAATGTCATGCCAAATATTGCCTCATTTTGGATTTCATGAGAGCTACAAAATTCAAAAAAAGTTGGGACAGGTAGCAATAAGAGGCCGGAAAAGTTAAAATGTACATATAAGGAACAGCTGGAAGACCAATTTGCAACTTATTAGGTCAATTGGCAACATGATTGGTATAAAAAGAGCCTCTCAGAGTAGCAGTGTCTCTCAGAAGTCAAGATGGGCAGAGGATCACCAATTCCCCCAAGGCTGCGGCGAAAAATAGTGGAGCAATATCAGAAAGGAGTTTCTCAGAGAAAAAATTGCAAAGAGTTTGAAGTTATAATCATCTACAGTGCATAATATCATCCAAAGATTCAGAGAATCTGGAACAATCTCTGTGTGTAAGGGTCAAGGCCGGAAAACCATACTGGAAGCCCGTGATCTTCGGGCCCTTAGACAGCACTGCATCACATACAAGAATGCTACTCTAATGGAAATCACAACATGGGCTCAGAAATACTTCCAGAAAACATTGTCAGTGAACACAATACACCGTGCCATTCGCCATTGCCGGCTAAAACTATAGGTCAAAAAAGAAGCCATATCTAAACATGATCCAGAAGCGCAGGCGTTTTCTCTGGGCCAAGGCTCATTTAAAATGGACTGTGGCAAAGTGGAAAACTGTTCTGTGGTCAGACGAATCAAAATTTGAAGTTCTTTTTGGAAAACTGGGACGCCATGTCATCCGGACTAAAGAGGACAAGGACAACCCAAGTTGTTATCAGCGCTCAGTTCAGAAGCCTGCATCTCTGATGGTATGGGGGTGCATGAGTGCATGTGGCATGGGCAGATTACACATCTGGAAAGGCACCATCAATGCTGAAAGGTATATCCAAGTTCTAGAACAACATATGCTCCCATCCAGACGTCGTCTCTTTCAGGGAAGACCTTGCATTTTCCAACATGACAATGCCAGACCACATACTGCATCAATTACAACATCATGGCTGCGTAGAAGAAGGATCCGGGTACTGAAATGGCCAGCCTGCAGTCCAGATCTTTCACCCATAGAAAACATTTGGTGCATCATAAAGAGGAAGATGCGACAAAGAAGACCTAAGACAGTTGAGCAACTAGAAGCCTGTATTAGACAAGAATGGGACAACATTCCTATTCCTAAACTTGAGCAACTTGTCTCCTCAGTCCCCAGACGTTTGCAGACTGTTATAAAAAGAAGAGGGGATGCCACACAGTGGTAAACATGGCCTTGTCCCAACTTTTTTGAGATGTGTTGATGCCATAAAATTTAAAATCAACTTATTTTTCCCTTAAAATTATACATTTTCTCAGTTTAAACATTTGATATGTCATCTATGTTGTATTCTGAATAAAATATTGAAATTTGAAACTTCCACATCATTGCATTCTGTTTTTATTCACAATTTGTACAGTGTCCCAACTTTTTTGGAATCGGGTTTGTGTATATATATATATATACACACATATATATATAGACACATACAAATGCTTTTGACATAAAAAAGTAAATTTACATCGAAATAAAGCTAAATCAAAACAGTGAATCTGAGAGCCAGATCTCCTGTTATCCATCATGCAGCGAGCAGACTCACATGCCAATCACTTAAAATAGTACTGACACAGTCGCCAACTTCACGCGATATATAACCGATCAGAGAAAAACCTATATGATGCATGTATTTATTTAAACCATCTATTTGTTGTGTAGGATAGAATAGCGAAGTCGGGACCATTAAGGAACGGATGTGCATATAATATCTACGAACGACTATGGCATCGCATATACTGTGGTGAATCGTGTGTACCGACAGTGAATGTAGTGTCTCAATGAAACAGAACTAGGAGAGAAGACAGGAGAAGAGGGGCATCTTGTCTTCTTTCTGAGCGAAAAACGAGCAGACCCACGACAAAACCAACTCAAGAACGCCTCAATCACATGAAACACCAAACTACTCTCAATCAGTCTCACTGACCTTTGACCTGAGCTAGGCACTGCTGTGAGCAGAGGGTTTCCTCAAAGACCTGCGTGAAGATAAAGATCTCATGCTGGACACCAAAGGATCATGAAGCGTCACGTTGAAGGTGCCTTTCAGAACCGTGTCCATGATGCCCGGACTAGCACAGTATCCTGGAAAAAAAAAGCACACACAGCCAGAAGGTGCGACGACTATAATGTAGAAAGGAAAAATGTTGTAATACAGGCTTGTTTAATACATAATTTATTTGATCACAGATCGAAAGGTTTCCGTAAGCCAGGTGTAATTTATTTCTGAAATAAATGAAAAATATGATTCTTGTATGGATTAATATTCTATAGAAAGTGATTTATATTTATATAATTTTAAATTATTTTTAATGTATTTGTTTTTAAATAAATTATTCAATACTATATAATGAACTCAAATAATAATTAATTTAAATTATTAAACAATTAGACATATAGATATCTATTCAGTTATATATACATATAAGTAGATATACACACACACATGAATATACATGTTACATAAATATATGCAATACATACCTCATATGCTCCGGGTCCAGGTGTCTTGTCTTTAGGGCTTTTAAAGCGATCTTCTTTTGAGATAATCAGTGCAAGTTTTGAGCCTGATTTAACATCTGGACTATAATGAGCCGGACCTGAAAATCACAAATAAAAAACAGCTAGTTTAGCTTGAATACTAATACATAACACATGTCTAAAAACGCAGTTTACATGGAGAAAACTCCACGTTTTGTCGGTAAGGCATGAGCAGAAGATCCCAGGCACACAACAGCAGTCCCAATCAGACAACTTTTAAAGAAAACAAATATACACATGTTATATACCTGCACATTTCTGCTTTTAATCACTGAATGTTTAGCCCCATAGACTTCCAGTGTAATATTTCTGCTTTGTTTGTTTCAGCAAATCAACAGCAGGCCGCATTTGCCATGAAGATGAAGTTAGCATAGGTTCCTTTAATAACGGTCAGAGCTGGGGTCACCTGGGGTTTCAGGGTCGTAGTGGAGGAAGGCGGCGTCTCTGGGGGCGGCAGACAGGAAGCAGCTCTGTCGTTTGCGTGCTTTCTCGTTCCGTGGCTCGCTGTAGTGATGGAGTGAGGTGGCCAGTGGATACCTCACGTCAAAACGATTACGACTACAGCGTGATACTGAGCGAGTAGGAGGAGTTGATCACAGTCTGCCAGAGAATATCAATATCATAAACCAGATTGCACAGCATCATAAACATCATCTGCACAATGTATTTACAGCAAGTACATATGAGCCAGGAGGCTGTGTGTGTATGTGTGTGCTGTAAGTGCATTGCTGCGAACACAATTTTTGCTTGTTCCTACAAAACTAATGACGAGTCAAATTGCTACAGATGCTGTACATAGAAATTAAACTGTACAGAACTAGAAATATTCCAGTTATTTAGACGCGTATGTAACTATAGCACATTTGTATAATTGCATTCGGATCATTTTGGCATGACTGTAATCATGTCAGCAAACGAAAATCAACTAACCTCAAAATTCAAAATATAGATGTCAGTCAAGAGCGACAAGTCTAATGAATAAATATGCAAAGACCGTTTTGTGAATTAAGCCACAGTCAAAACACACACACTCACAGAGTTGCATGTCTTGTTTATAGAGCTGTGTAAATAGAAGCTGGGCAGACAGACAGAGAGAGAGAAACATCTAGATGGGTGAAGCTAACCAAACCTGTCAGGAACAAGACTATTTTTAAGACCATTAAAATGTTTTGTATTATGAAATTATTGTCATGACAATGAAACAAAATTCCAAATTCCCCTTTGTGTGATGCAAAAAAAACACTGGAAATGCACAATTTTAGATTTATGGTGATTGAAAATGTAATGTATGATTTAAAATAATAATAATAATTATTATTATTACATGGATAGCACCTTTCATACATAAAATGCAGTTCAAAGTGCTTCACATGTCAGAACATAAAAACAAAAGAAGAAAACGATAACAATTAAAAGACATCAAAGTAAAAGTGTAAAATTAGGATAACAACAACAACAACAACAGTATTAATAATAATAACTATTATTATATTTGCTTTTATTTGTTCATCACAATAACAATAATGTGAACAATAATGTTTTAACTAACGTTTTTTAAAAATCATTAAGAATAATAAGAATTACAAAAAAAAAACGAAAAAGTACAACTTTCCAAGGCATTATTGTAATTTATTATAAATGTGCTAAACTGTCATGAAAATAATGTTGATGCAAAACATCATAATCCTAACATTACGCTTCATGCAACATAAAATGTCCTATTTCTTTCTTTTGATTTTGTGCTGAAATGTGATCTGGGTGAGATTTGGTGGGACTGACGCAGACGGCGGTGTGTATGTGGTGTTATTTGTGAGGGAGCAGACATGTGTCTAATAAAAGCAAGGTGAGGTGCTGGGCTCATAATGAAATATTTGCAGCATCTGCATCAGAGCGTCTGAGTCAAACAATCTCTAGGTTACACACTTTCACATACGGACACTTCTGCGTTCTCATATCTTGCGCTGTATAATTACTGATGTTAGATATGGACAAGATTTCATCGGAACTCTCCATGAAGCCAAACTATCAGGGCTTTCCCACTGAATTCAAGTTTATGCAAACACACACACACAGACACATTAAAAATGAACTTTTAGGACAGGCTGTGTTTGAATTATTACTGAGAAAACTTGTATTGCTCAGAGTTTACTCTTTTATAGCTCAGAACATGTAGTTTCAGTGAAGCTTTATTTCAAGTATCAACTTCTTCCTTAGACATAAATGAGTCACAGTCGACATACAGTCAGAATATAAAGCTAAAAATAAATGTGGAGCAGTTTAGATCATTTGTTCTGAGAAGAATTTGATGAGAAATGTTTGAGTTCATTTTAACATCTCTTGTTTTGTTTTTTTTTTGCAGATTTTAGTATCTTGGCAACTCTCGATATCAAAAGTATAGAAACTATTGAGCTATTAAAGAGATCTCATCTGTGATTTTTCTTCCCTATGAGAGTCTAAATGTGAATTTGGAGTGTTGTGTGTGTCTTACTTTGGCGAACAGTGAACCCACAAGTCTGTCAGTGGCTGATTTAAAAGCAGCTGTACTCTGTTTCTTATATAACGCTTCAGTTGTTTTCTCCACCTGCGGCAAACACAAAAGAAAGAAAATATACAAGATTACTACAAGTTATTACTACAAGCTTCTTTAGAATACTTGGTTCTGATCGGTCAATCACAGCATCCCGCAGTCAAATATTTATGTATAATGACTGATTCATATTAATGAGCTTTACTGAGATTCAAATAACACTTACATTTGGGTCTGTTCTTCTCATAATTGGAGTATAGCACACAAGTCATACGTTTACATTTACATTTTATAATACTTGCATTACAGCTGCTGATCACGGTCTACTTCCCGTGTATGAAAAAAAGTATAGTGGAAATTCTCCGAAACATCTCTTCCACAGAAGAAAATGAATTAAATGCGTTTGGAACAACATAAAGGTGAATGCATGATGACAGATCTTCTACTTTTGGGCTTTTTATGATGGGCTGGTGTAGTTTTAGCAGTCTGCGTGGTCTCTGTCGACAGAAAAAACTCCTCTCTGGTTCAGCTTCTAATGGAAAATCATAATCTCCACTATCGTGACGCTAGAGATAAGATGCAGCAGGTCCTCATCTCAGACTCAGGTTGAGTTGAGAATGAAATACTAGCTTTCTGCAAAATATATATACACTATTTTTTTTACAAATTTCAGGGTTGGTTAAGTTACTCTAAAAAAAGTAATTAAAGGGATAGCTCACCCAAAAATGAAAATTCTGTCATTAATGACTCACCCTCATGTCGTTCCAAATCTGTAAGACCTTCGTTCATCTTCGGAACACAAATTAAGATATTTTTGATGAAATCCGAGAGCTCTCTGACCCTCCGTAGACAGCACGCAAACTAGCAAACCAACGATTGCAAGCGCCAAAGGTTAGGTAAAGACATCACATTAACATAGTCCATGTGGAACACAAGGGATCAACGTGTAGATGGTACGAGAAAATTACTTTTTGTCGCCACACAAAAGAAACAGAAAATAACACCTCGGCAATCAACATTTCTTCTATTCTGTGTCAGTCTGTGGAAAGTGCGACTAGTCGGCGTGTTCTGGCCTTCGAACGTCATCTCTTAGTCCTCCATTGAGTATTCTGGTTCAAATAAGTATGGCTGGGCAAGAAAGCTGACACAGAAGAGAAGAATTTGTTTTCTTTGCGCACAAAATATTCTCGTAGCTTCATAAAATTACGATTAAACCACTGACGTCACATGGACTATTTTAACAGTGCTCTTACTACCTTTATGGGCCTTGAACGTGGTGGTTCCCTTGCTGTCTGGATATCGTAATTTGTGTTCTGAAAATGAACGAAGGTCTTATGGGTTTGGAACGAAATGAGGGTCAGAAATTAATGACAGAATTTTCATTTTTGGGTGACCAATATCACTTTAATACTAGCTACAATTTACATCTTCAACAGTGGAATCAGATTACTGTACTAATTACTCTAAAAAGTATTACATTACTTATTACTACTAATACATAGGCATAAAAGTGCTATTTTAATTCTTTCAAATTAATAACTTTGCAGGAAGGTATATCTCCAGGGAGAGGATTCCTGCATTAAAACCATACATTACATGTTAAATGTTGATGTTAAATCCACTATTGTTTTATATAGAATTGTTCTATAGTCCATACAGTATACAATGCAATTACATCAGAAGGAATGTATAATAAAGTAATCCCTTACTTACTTTTCAAGGGAATGAATTATATATATATATTGCAGTAAATTATTACTTAGTAAGCATACAACAACACTGCATACGGCAATACACATCATGAAGGACATTTGTAGTTGCTATTACTTCCGGTTCATTTGTCACACCTGCAATGGAAGGTCTAATCAAGTGCACTGCATTGTGGGATACAGTATCCCCCACAGTGTGCTCTGTTTGCATATTGGACATTTTGGAAAATGCAGTAGGTCATCTGCATGTGCACTCGATGGACAAAAGTTTGGGGTCAGCAAGAGATTTTTTTTTTTGTTCAAGGATTCATTAAATTGATCAAAAGTGTGAGTAAAAAAGTCGGTGAGAATCTACAGGGCCAGCAGGATTCATTCACTGCTCTTATCTATACAGGCAGAGACCGTGAACGAGGAACAAAAGCAGAGGAGCGTCCATAAAGACCTCCACTGGGGTCCGTTTGCTTCAGGAATCAGGCCAGCTGGACACTCACACTGGAAATGATGGACGTTTCCGAGGAAAACAGCCCATAAAGGCCCAATGTCCCGAGTTTACTGTGAATAACTTCAGAGGCAGCGACTGATTCGGCAGCCACAACACACACTGTTATCATCCTGAATCTGTTATTCTAACAAAAACCTACCACAGAGTTTGCCAAAAGACCACAGTTACTATAGTTACTGTTACTACAGAAGAACCATAACTAGATCTAAAGAAAATATGATGCTTATGCTTGCAAAACTACTCCATCGATGCTACAATGATGTGGTCGCTAGGGTTTTCTGGGAGGTTGCTATGTAGTTGTTGTTTCTTTCGCTCCTCCTCCTAAGAATCGACACTCACGTTGGTTGCCAAATTGAGAATGCGCAATAGGAACAAGTGCAATTGACAATGAAAGGCAAAGAGCCTTACACTGTAAGTTAATGAATTGATTTAACAGCATTTAAATATTCCTTTGGTCATAGAGCTTTCTAGATGGATGCCGGGGGGGGGTTAGGTATGGTAGAACCCAGTTCTGACTCAGGGGCCGTTTACATGACAAAGATTTCAGCAAAAACGAGGAAACTTTTTAAGCGTTTTGCCGTTCGTTTACACGCACGGCGTTTTTTTTAATTTTTTTTTTTTTTTTTTTTTTAACACGGGACTGAAAATGCATATTTTTGAAAACGGGTTTCAAAGTGCACATTTTTGAAAACGCCATCGTTGTCGTTTCCGTGTAAACACAAAAAAACGGGAATCTTTGAAAACTGTGACATCATGCGTGTGCGTAGTACGTGTTAGGCATGTAGACATGCGCAGTACGTGTCGATTTTAAAGGCAAGCACGAAAAAACATACACAACAATGGCGGGGTACATGGTACTGTTGTTGCTGCTCAAGAGTTTGCTAACGCTTCTTCAGCAAAGTGTGGATTTACTTCACCAATATTACAACCAACAGCGGAGACACATCATATACACACGGCACCAGGTACTGTTCACTAACAAGGTGACAGCGCCAACTACTGGCCTGGCATACGTAATACAGCGTTTTTGGCCATTTTCGCGGATGTGTAAACGCGAATCGTTTTGAAAACATTGTCGTGTATACGTGAAAATTTTTAAAAACGCAAGGGAAAAACTTTTCCGTTTTTGACTACATCGTTGTCGTGTAAACGTAGCCTCAGTTCATTTGCTGGCTTCCATGGCTGTAATATGGCTGTGTTTTCTACCAACTGGCAACCCGGGGTGTCAAAATCCTATTGGGTAAACCAGCAGTGGGCGGAGTCACCAAAACAGACATTCAGACACAGAACGCACATTTCAAAGTAGAATTGAGTAGAATTCAAAGTAGAATTAAAACTGAGCATTTTTCCGAATTATTTGAAAACACAGTATTTTTATGCTTTAGTAAAGTCAAAAAAAAATTATTTACAGGACTGTTAATTCTGACCGCTTGGAAAAGCAAAAGCACACCTCTCCTGAACAAGCCAACAAGCAATTCAAGTCTGCATTCACGTCTGCTGCATGAATGATTGATACTTCATTTAAAAACCTCACCCTGAGCACCAGCAACAGTAATTAATAGTGGCATTTGCCATTAAGTGCAGCAATTGCGGTATTTTGGCTAAACCTATGGTACGTTTTGAAAGGATAGGCTCTAGATTGTAGACTGACATTTAGTGAATGCTGAGAAATATTCAGTTCAAGGGGATTTATGGAAGATTTATTCGATTCATTGGATGATACTCTCTGAAAAGTCTGAATAAGCTCCCAAGGGCGCTGGCAGATTAGCGCACAATAGACAATGAGTGCACACTTTCTGGGTTGAAGAAGTGCTCACCTTGTACTGAGTCGGCCCCGGGCGGCTCATTTCCTCTTTGCTGGGGAGGAAAAGCCGGCGCGGTGCAACAGAGCCGAAGGCGCCCTTCCTCGTGCTCTTCAGACAGGCTTTCTTTAAACTCTCATAAGCCAGGCCATACTCAAACACATTATAGTCACCGGGACCTAGACATGCATGAGTTAGACGATTAGTTACTACTGGAGCTGCGCTTACTAGGGCTGTTTTGTATGATGGCTGTTCAAAAGTTTGAGGTTGGTAAGATTTTTTTGTTTTTTTTTAAGGAAGTATTTTCTGCTCACCAAGGTTGCATTTATTTGATAAAAGTACAATAAAAACTGCAATATTGTGAAATATTTTTTTTTTTTTTTTTTTTTTTTTTTTTTCACTATTTAGAATAACTGTTTCTATGTAATATTGTAAAATGATATTTTTTCCTGTGATGCGAAGCTGAATTTTCAGCATCTTTACTGCAGTCTTCAGTGTCACATGACTCTTCAGAAATCATTATAATATGCTGATTGCTGCTCAAGAAATATTTCCTATTATATCAATGTTGAAAACAGTTGTGCTGCTTAATATATTTTGGGACCTGTGATATTTGTCAGGATTCTTTGATAAATAAAAATTTCAAAAGAACAGCATTTATTTAAAAAATAAAAAATTTGTTATTTTATAAAATCTTTACTGTTCACGCTTGACCAAGGAATGTGGTTTTGCTGACTATAAAAATTTCATAGGTTAAATCAGGTAAAAATTGATTTTTAATTGCAGGTTAACACTTTTTACAGTGTAGTTCATTGTTAAAATTAAATTTAAACTGAAAATACATCAAATTCAGTAGAAAGTAGTTCAATGGAAGGCAACAAAAAAGTTTTCATGAAATAACATCTCGAGACTACTTTGAAGCAAAATAGTAGGCTACACTAGTATACCAAACACTTTTGGCATACTACTTTCAATGTACTATGATTTGTGATGCATTAATTGTAATTTTGCATACTAGACAGTATGCAATTTAAAATGCATCTTGAGTGTTTTGATTGGTCGCTTTGAAAGTAGCTTGAAATCTGATTGGCTGCTGTTGTAAAGCATTTGTGTAGCAGTATGAAATCTAGTGCTTTGTCCCTCTGGCAAGCACAGCCCAAATCTGACCTCTCACTGTGTGTTTCACAGATAAAAGACATTTTGCATTCAGTATACTGAACAAAATCACATTCACACAGGACCAAACCTGGCGTAGCTTTCGATCTGTTTTCTGGCAGGAAGCGTACAGCTGTCAGGCCGAAAGGATTCTTCTTCACCCCTCTGCCTTTCTTCAGGATCTCCAGAGCACAGCGCGGGTCATCGTACGCACCTACAGGGGGCGTCTCATCCTTCACCGGACTGAACCGCTACAGAAAACAACACAATACTGAGATCAGATGAAAGTGACATGAAGAGGCATTCACGAAACTTTTTACTTCTATCATTACATTTTACTAAAAGATTATAATTACTATTTAAATAATGTGCATGGATGAGATGTGTATTAAAATGAATACACAGAAATGTGTATTAAACAAGTAAATAAGGTCTAATTTGATTTCATGTGACTTCAGGAGAGTTTTTTCCAGAGCAGCTGTTATTAGCAGCGGGTATGCATGTCCATAAATAAAGGAGTTTGTTGTTGCCTGAGCTTGAGACAGGAAGGGTGGACTCAACACAGGAGCGTGTGGGTTACTGGCCGTCTCAAACTGACTCTTTATGTAGTATCGCCCTGGTCCTGGGACACCCTAAAAATACACACACGCACACACACACACACAAAAAAACACAAAAAAACCAAAGTTATTTTGAAAAGCATCCATGCAGAAACGCATCTAAATTTGAGCTCAGGTCTTGTTGCAATAGTGCCCTCCACAGACAAGACAAAACATCTACATGCAAGCTTGCAAAATAATACTCTTAAAAATCTAACTCTTTGAAACGGAACAGTTTGTTGAGCCTTTGAAAAGTTTGAATATGTGCAATTTGAGTATCATATTTCAAATATGAGGCTTATATAGTATGATATAGAAAGAATATAGAGGAAAAACACCTCAGTTTTATTCAGATATTTATATGGCCAAAAAGTAAGATAAAATTCTGATAACTTGTAATGTAAATCAGTGAGATCTTTATAACAGTCGTTTAAACAGGATCTTACCATAACAAAAATTCATATAAAATATCAGAATGCATGTAGTAGATTGTGTACAACAGGGGGAAAAAATGTATCAAATATGATATAGGAATTTAAGTTATCATATCAGTGTGTTTCAAAATTGTCATTATTTGGGCATCAAGTGACACAGAACCAGTGTTGGGGAAAGTTACTTTTAAAAGTAATGCATTACAATATTGTGTTACTCCATAAAAAAGTAACTAATTACGTTACTTAGTTACTTTTATGGAAAGTAATGCGTTACGTTATTTTGTGTTACTTTTTAAAATCTGGACAGGGCTTGCATGTTTGTTTTTAAAATAAAAAAGTTATATTTTTGGCAAATATAAAAGCCTTTTCACACCAAAAGTGAAATGAATAAGCCTCAGGTAGAAGGGAAAGTACATTTACGTCCGTACAGTAGAATGCAGAAGAAGAAATTTCAACACACTTCAGCAATAAACAAAGACACACAAATGTTGTCTAGAGTCATTTGTGCTTATTAGTACGCTTGAACTGGATCATCGAAGGTCAGAAGCAAAGACATTGCTTAATAGAATGGGATTAAATACATTAAGCATATTTGTGTTGTTTAACATTTAATTATTGAAGGTTTGCGTCATATTATGAGTTGCATTATTTTTTATTCATTTCGAGGAATACTGAATCTGTTTTTGTGCAAGTGAGATGAATTAATGCATATTCATATTTATTTTAGAACTACAGTAACATCTGATTTCTCTCAACATGGGGACAGGAGAGCTGTCAATCAATAAATTGAAAAAAAAAGTAACTTGCGTTACTTATTTGAAAAAGTAACTCAGATATTCTCTTGTAAATTAAAAAGTAATGCGTTACTTTACTAGTTACTTGAAAAAAAGTAATCTGATTACGTAACACACGTTATCCCCTGTATGAGGTAACCCCAACACTGCACAGAACTGACACTTTGGCTGTAACTTGCAGTCTTCAACGCATCAAATGTCTTGAAATTAAAATCACCCAAGCGTCCAAAACGAATTCCTCTGATAGCTCACAGGGTTAAAAGAGGAAAAATCAAGGATATGAGGTTTAAACCTGCTCTCAACTGTAGAGCACCAGCTCGTGGATACCGAGATGACCAGCTCTGACCGGCCTCTACTGCTCTCGCCTGAGATTCACCTTTCTCACAGAGGACAAGCTGATTCCCTGCATAACACACAAACACACACGGGAGACACAAAGTCAGCATTTATCAAACAACCATACAGTGCTGCGGATGTGTTTTTTGGTACTAATCATAAAGTCAATGGGTTTTTTGAAGTTTTTGAATTAACTTCGTAGTTGAACACAAGCTCAAGATATTTTCAATTTTTATTGAGCAACATAAAATAGATCAGTAATACCCCCTTGTGAATTTTTAAGAAGCTTAATGGCTAAGTCATGTGACTGTGGTGTAGTTCATTTATAGCCAACATTTAGCTTTTTACTTTTGCCGATTATATTTCGGCTTCGAAATTCATAGAAGTTGTGTTCCTTTTTGAAGATTATCATGATGAACAAAACATGTAAAAATCATAAACTTTTGTTGGACACAGATTTTTTTTTTTCTGCAGTGATCCAAAAGACAATAGGAAAATCTTGAAATGTTGAGTTTTGTGCACAGTGTTCATCAGACGGTCAGAGAACAGACTGCATGCAGTTGGTCCGTAGCTAAAATTTATTCTAAAGCATCTGCACATGGAAAACCTTCAGAATAAATTTTGCAAGACAATGCGAACGCTGCTGTGTTACAGCTAAGACAATCTGCATCAATCAAACTCACTCTTGTAGATCATAATGTCCTGGTCCAGGTCCGTCTCCACCCGTTGCCTGCTCTCTCCGGCCCGACATCTTCCCGAAATGCACACCTTTATACTTCAGAGAGGACGACAGATCCTCCTATAAAACGCCAAAAAAAAAACAAAGATATTTTTCAATATATTTTTTTATGATTTCAATCCTTTCACCTTGAATGTTTGTTCCTGAGCCCAACTCACTTGTCATCGGATAATAATACAGATTTATGTTTTAAAGAGAATCTAATATAGCGCATACTCTAACATTCAAAGTCCACTAAGACCATTTACTGTATTGAAACTAAACTGCAAAAAAAAACTCATAATTCAGAAAATATCGTGATTAGATGATCAAAAATCTCAATACATTAAAAGGAAAACTTCAACATGTCTGCTAAATTAATATTTGAAATATATCAAATGTTATTTGTATGAGGAAGACACCAACTCAAAAAAAATTATATTAACACATTATCAATATTAATATAAAATTGCTCATATAATTATTTTACCAACATAACATTATTTTTTATTCTTTATTCAAACACACTCACTTTTTTCTTATAATTTATTTTTTACATTGTCAGAGTTTATAAGTAAAAGGTTTTCTAGTATATTTCACAACCTGATTCCTATGTACATTTTTTTTAGAATGATATATGAATTATATATTACTTAAAGACAAAACTGATTTATACTGACAGAATGTATTCAGTTTAATTATATTGTACTATTTATTTATTTGTGACCCTGGAGCACAAACGCAGTGTTAAGTCGCTGGGGTATAATTGTAGAATAGCCAAGAAATGACCAATTGTATGGGTCAAAATTATTGATTTTTCTTTTGTGCCAAAAATCATGTTCCATGAAAATATTTTGTAAATGTCCTACTGTAAATATATCAAAACTTCATTTTTGATTGTAATATGCATTGTTAAGAACTTCATTTGGACAAATTTAAAGGCTTTTTTCTCAATATTTAAATTTTTTTGCACCCTCAGACTCCAGATTTTCATCATTTCATGTATCTCGGCCAAATATTGTAATTTCATAACAAACCATACATCAATGGAAAGCTTATTTATTCAGCTTTCAGGTGATGCATAAATCTCAATTTTGAAAAATTGACCCTTGAGACTGGTTTTGTGCTCCAGGGCCACATATCATGTTTTTATAATTTATTTTTGATATTTACTATACAATATTGAGTATTAGCCATAATAGATGGTTATTCGTCATAATAAATCGTAAACTTTATTGGCCAAATTTTCAATGTCAGTGCATTCATAATGAAACCTTGATGAAAATGGTTAATTAACCTTGATGAACCTCATTGAGCTGCATGTTTTATGTACACTATGGCTCACTATAGGTTTTGGTCAATAAGTGGTCTTCAGTGAAACTAAATAAAGTGCAACAAAAGTGTACAAAAAAAAAAAAGTGCAAAAATAATTGTAAAAAAGTGGGCGAAACTAAATGGGCGGAATATGTGTAATCAACGAGCAAAACCTGAGACGAGAGAGAGAAACAGAGATGCACCATGACGGATGGCCCTGCGCTTTGATAAAGCGTTCTTCCCCCTCTAGAGGAAGTTGGCAGCTCAATGGCAAATGAAAGATGATTTGATTAAAGCTGAGTCCAGCATCTGCTGCATTATTGTAAGTGAATATTGAAATATAACGTAAAGAATAATTACCCAGGGTTTTCGGTCCTGACAGTAAAATGGATGAGTGCTGCGCTTTGTGACTTTTTAAAATAATGCAGCGATCATTAGTAATGGAAATAGGCCTGGCACTAATGATGCAGAGCGGAGGGGCATTAGACGCTCTTCTGTTAATGGACACATCTGACCTCACACACGCACACTCAAAGCACTCCATTAGACGTGTATCTTTTTCACTGAGTGCACATCCATTTACACACACTGCTCGTAATCTGTCTGACCGGTACAGGACTGTAGAAGGCCGGGCCGAGGGTCTGGTCTCTGGTGGGGGGTTTGTGCCGGTGCAGGACACCTTGAGCATCCTCTTCATATCCGAACGCCTGTCCAAGAGACGGGATAGACGGGGCATCAGGATTCAGCAGCAACCTCACCGCTTTAGAGACGGCCTGCAGACATTGTAATGACATATAATCAAATATGCCAATATCAGACCATTATCAAGAGAGATGCATTACAGCTGCAAGGGAAAAGTATTCAAACCCTTTGGGCTTAGCAGGATAGTTGCATTAATTGTGAATAAATAACTTCTCGAAATATTTTGGGGGGCATGTGATTAATTGGTGTGAAAGTCAAATGCACCTTTATACCAAACAAACAAAAAAAATAAATATATATATATATATATATATATATATATATATATGTATTTGGAGATATATAGAAATTTGTTATTTTTTATACCAAATATAATTTGTTAGAAAAAATAATGTATCATTTGTTACAAATATATTATGTTGTTTAAAAACCCTTGCTATCATATGCAAAATTTAAAAAATGCAAGGATCCTACAAAACAGGTTTATTATCTAGTATTTATTTTATTACATGGTTTATTGCAAAATAGAATTTTATACTTGTATAACAAGCATAAGTTGGTTCCAAATATAATTTTATTGTGTAATCTGTTCCAAATACAATGTTATGTATAATAAACATGTACTTGTTATATTTTTATATTATATTTGCTGTTGTATTTTTATATATTATAATTTTTTATATTTTTATAACAATCTAATTTTGTTATAAAATAATTTTATTTTCAATTTGTGACAACATATAATTAGTTTTATTGTAAAATTTTTAACAACACTTGGATAAATGGTTATATCTTCATAACTCCGAACAATAAAATTAAAGTATAGTCCATATGATAATCCAAACTTTTATTTTGTTTTATGTGACCCTGGAGCACAAAACCAGTCATAAGCAGTGTTGGGGGTAACGCATTACAAGTAACGCGAGTTACGTAATCAGATGACTTTTTTTCAAGTAACTAGTAAAGTAACGCATTAATTTTTAATTTACAAGAGAATATTTGAGTTACTTTTTCAAATAAGTCACGCAAGTTACTTTTTTTTGTTTTTTTTTTTTTTTTTCCATTTATTGAGCTCTCCTGTCCCCATGCTGAGAGAAATCAGATGTTACTGTAGTTCTAAAATAAATATGAATATGCATTAATTCATCTCACTCACAAAAAAACAAAACACAGATTCAGTATTCCTCAAAATGAATAAAAATAATCCAACTCAGAATATGACGCAAACCTGCAATAATTAAATGTTAAACAACACAAATATGCTTTATGTATTTAAATCCCATTCTATTAAGCAATGTCTTTTGCTTCTGACCTTCGATGATCCAGTTCAGCTGTACTAATAACCACAAATTACTCTAGACAAACATTTGAGTCCTTTTTTTGTTTATCGCTGTAGTGTGTTGAAATGTCTTCTTCTGCACTCTACTGTACGGATGTAAATTTACTTTCCCTTCAGCCTGAGGCGCATTCATTTCACTTTTGGTGTGAAAAGGCTTTTATATTTGCCAAAATATAACTTTTTTATTTTTAAAAACAAACAAGCAAGCCCTGTCCAGATTTAAAAAGTAACGCAAAAGTAACGTAACGCATTACTTTCCCTAAAAAAGTAACTAAGTAGGACTAAGTAGGGCCATAAAAAAGTAACGTAATTAGTTACTTTTTTATGGAGTAATGCAATATTGTAAAGCATTACTTTTAAAAGTAACTTTCCCAACACTGATCATTAGAGCACCACAGGTATACGTATATTTGTAGCAATATCCAAAAATACATTGTATGGGTCAAATGATTGATTTTTCTTTTATGCCAAAAAAATCATTAGGATATTAAGTATAGATCGTGTTCCATGAAGATATTTTGTTAATTTCCTGCTGTAAATATATCAAAACTTTTTTTTTTTTTTATTAGTAATATGCATTGCTAAGAACTCATTTTGGACAACTTTAAAGGCAATTTTATCAATATGTAGATTTTTTTTGCACCCTCAGACTCCAGATTTTCAAATAGTTGTATCTCGATCAAATATTGTCCTAACATACCATACATCAATGGAAAGCTTATTTATTCAGCTTTCAGATGATGCATAAATCTCAATTTCGAAAAATTGACCCTTATGACTGGTTTTGTGCTCCAGGGTCACATATAGTATAATTTGTTATATTTTTATAACAAATATAATTTGCTATAAAATACAATTTATTATAATTGGTTACAAAATATCATTAGTTTTATTGTAACATTTTTAACAACACTTGGATAAATGGTTATATGTAACTTTATATCTCATCATAATAAAAAAATGAGTCCATTTGATAACCCAAACTAATGTCTCACCTTTGGGCTCTTCTCTGGATTGGTTTGTCTTTTCCCTGCAGGTGAAACATCATTTGTAACATTGTACGCTCCCGGTCCCGGCACATCTGACACCACGTCATCAAAGCGTTTGCAGCGATTCTGAAGACTCTTTCCTCCCAAAATGTGATTCTGCAAGATTCTAGTTATAAGTTTGCATTCATCGCTGATATTAATTGCTTGCGAGGTGATGTTATAAAAAAAATGTTTATGTACCCTGTTGATGTCACTGTTGTACTGTCCTGGTCCAGGAGCGAGGGGACCACTGCCTGACCCCAGGAACCCAGACTCTCTACTGGACAGCGCGAGAAGGGGGCATACGATCTGAGAAACAGAGAGAAATGATAACTACACTGAACAAAATTATAAACGCAACACTTTTGTTTTTTGCCCCCATTTGTCATGATCGGAACCAAAGAATCTAAGACTTTTCTTCTATGCTTACACAAATAGTCTAAATCGGAGTGCTTTAGTCGAAGCATCATTCTCCTTTGCCGAATACTCCATGTTCCACGCTCACATGGTGTTGCGGCATCTCACGACTGCTGATTAGTATCAGCATGATTATGCACAGGTGTGCCTTAGTGCTTTCGGACCAACATCAATCAATGTATTTTATATTCCCGCTACAATTTTTGTTCAGTGTAAATCATACATGATACATACATATACATAATTCATATTCTATTTACTAGCAGACAAAATAATACATTATAAAAATATAATATCCTATATATAGTAATAGTAACTATACAATAGAGCCAGTCCAAATTTCACTTTGGGGGGCGCTATCTCCCCGGGCCGGGGGGGTGGGTGGGGGGGTGGGGGTCCTCGACCCTCGGGGGGGGCGGCGTCGGAGAGGGGGCCTCGGGGTCTATCATCGACCCGAGATTGGCGGGGCCGCCTCGGCGGGATATAGCCGGTCAAAGTCTCAACTTTTGGGGGCGCTATCCCCGGCCACCGGCGACCTATCGACTCGGGGCGGGCGGCTTCGGACAGGGGGCCTCGGGGTCTACCATCACCCACCTTGTAAAGGTTGCCCAAACAAATAATAACCAAAAAGTTTGTCACCCATCTAATGCCATAAAGTCTGTGCTACGCACAAAATTCTTTATGTCTCCGTTTTTAGAAAATGCATCTATAACTATTCTTTATAAAACACTGTAATGAGTCTTAAAAACCTATCCCTAATGAAACATCAAAGAACCTCCTGAAAAGAAAAATTACTTGGTAAGAAGAGAGGCTGCAGAGAAGCACTGAAGAACCCTTAAGATCATTTCTGAGCTTGTGTCAGGTTTTAGGTTTTCAAAATAATGACAATTTCCTGGCCAAAAATGAAACTCACACCCCCTTTTCCCCTTAAACCTGCCGCTCAGCAGACGCTCCTGGCTGATGTCATATCTCCCCCAAATCCTTGTTCTCACTGTTCGATCACACGTTACTTACCGGGTTGGCCGCTTAATGTCAAATGCGCGAACCTGGGAGCTCGATCATACATGCTGATTCATTATTTATATTTTACAGCGATGAAACGTGTCTAATTAACTAATGTAACAGTGTGAGAGCAGTGAAGTGTCACTGGAGTGCGTCGCCGCGTTGCCTGGGCGTCGGTGTTCATGAATATTAATTAGGTAAATAGAGACGTTCGTAAACTTCCTGAAGCCGCCAGCCACTTAACCTGCTTAATATTCATGAGCTAATTCGTTGCCTGGACACTGAAACGCAGTCACGGGTGGAAAAACACTAAACTATGTAGAGAAAAGTGTTCATTCTCTGCGTCTAACTTCATTCAAACCTCAATAAATAAACAAACAAGCCAACATTATTCATTTTTTTTTAAACAATGTTAAACACTAAAATAATACTAATATGATTAGTAACGATAAACGATAACGATCAAATGATGTTAATACAACTAAACCATAACGACCACAAAACAACACATGACTGAATCAAAACATCGCTTTTTTTACATCATTGGGTTAAACCAACAAAATCGCTTATTATATACACTTTAGATTTGCTAAATTTTTAGGCCTATATTAGACTTGCTGAAGTGTAATAAAAATTATTAAATATAACTTTTATAAATATATATTTATATATTTATAACAAATAAGTAACATTTTATCACCAAATATATAAACTTACTACACTAACTATACTTTATATATATATTTTTTTAAAGTACAAACAAATGAGGAAAAGCCAAGCAATTTAGGCCATAAGCCTAAAAAAGATAAACAAGACCCTACTACCGTATTAGCGCGCACAGAAAGCCTAAAGCAGAATAAATCACAAAACAAATGAGAAACTTGAGGAAATCATCTCATTTTATCATTTTAAAGTTCCATTATTTATAGGTTCTCTCTGAAGTATTTCTTACAAGCAAAATAAAATTGCAAATGTAAAGTGTTGGCTTGCTAACGAAAAACAACGAATTTTATAAAGAAAGAAACATGTTATCAACGTCACGATTTGAATTTCAACAGAATTTCTAACAGAAAAAAGCCCCAAGCAGAAGTGGAAGACAAAACAAGAGACTAGAGTCAATTGTATTT
Source organism: Sinocyclocheilus anophthalmus (assembly GCA_018155175.1). Classification (NCBI taxonomy): domain Eukaryota; kingdom Metazoa; phylum Chordata; class Actinopteri; order Cypriniformes; family Cyprinidae; genus Sinocyclocheilus; species Sinocyclocheilus anophthalmus. The sequence goes on from JADLZN010004928.1 coordinate 426,449, forward strand.
ATTACATTATTATTATTTTTTTATTATTTTAATCTTTAAAATGAGTCATTGATTTAGTATTTATATAGTTTCCTCTAAAGTGTTTAAAATGGACAAATAAATAGAACTATAATGTTTTTGGCTCTAAAACGAGATGGTCCTCACTGCAGATCCCGGGGGTTTATATAAATTCCCACTCATGCCACCTTACATATCTTAAACCCACCCGTCTCACCCCCTGTGATCCCCAACCCCCCGTCTCCAGCCCTAAACCTATCCCAGTCCCTTCTACACCCCCTGATCCCTAAACCCACCCATCTCCACACCTAAACCTACCCATCTCCACCCCCTTATCCCTAAACCTACCCATCTCCACCCCCTTATCCCTAAACCTACCCATCTCCACCACCTGATCCCTAAACCCACCCATCTCCACCCCCTGATCCCTAAACCCACCCATCTCAACCCCTAAACCTACCCATCTCCACCCCCTGATCCTTAAAGCCACCTTACATATACCTAAACCTACCCGACTCCACCCCCTGATCCATAAACCCACCCATCTCCACACCTAAACCTACCCATCTCCACCCCCCTGAATCCATAAACCCACCCATCTCCACCCCTAAACCTACCTGTCTCCACCCCCTGATCCATAACCCCACCCATCTCCACCCCTAAACCTACCCATCTCCACCCCCTGATCCTTAAAGCCACCTTACATATACCTAAACCTACCCGGCTCCACCCCCTGATCCCTAAACCCACCCATCACCTTTTCCTAACCTACCCATCTCCACCCTCCAATCCCTAAACCACCCATCTCCACCCCTAAACCTACCCGTATCCACCCCATGAGCCCTAAACCTACCCAACTCCAGCCCTAAACCTACCCGACTCCACCCCCTGATCCCTAAACCCACCTTTCATATACCTAAACCTACCCGTCTCCACTCCCTGATCCATAAACCCACCCATCTCCAGCCCTAAACCTACCAATCTCCACCCCCCTGATCCCTAAACCCACCCCTCCCCACCCCTAAACCCACCCGTCTCCACCCCCGATTCCTAACCCACCCATCTCCAACCCTAAACCTACCCGTCTCCACCCCTTGAGCCCTAAACCCACCCATCTCCACCCCTAAAACCTACCCATCTCCACCCTCCAATCCCTAAACCACCCATCTCCACCCCTAAACCTACCCGACTCCACCCCCTCATCCCTAAACCCACCCATCTCCACCACCAAACCTACTATTCTCCACCCCGATCCCTAAACCCACCCACCTCCACCCCTAAACCCACCCATCTCCAACCCTAAACCTACCCATCTCCACCCCCTGTGAACCCTAAACCCACCCATCTCCACTCTAAACCTACCCGACTTCCACCGATTCCTAAACCCAACCATCTCTACCCCTAAACCTACCCTCGCCCCCCGTTTTCCTAAACCCCCCCATCTCCACCCCTAAACCTACCCGTCTCCACCCCCTGATCCCTAAACCCACCCATCTCTACCCCTAAACCTACCCGTCTCCACCCCGATTCCTAAACCCACCCATCTCCACCCCTAAACCTACCCGGCTCCACCCCCTGATCCCTAAACCCACCCATCTACACCCCTAAACCTACAAATCTCCACCTCCTAGATGTGGATCCAATCCCGCCCCCTGGATCTTTGTTCTGCAGTGAGGGGCTACTGGCCTAACCAAAACGCATGTGCATAACCATCCGCGCCGGTGTGTGGCGCTGCGGCGGCAGATCGCTGTTCACGAACCTGAGCGAGGATCCCCGAAGAACCGTAAACAAAGAGATTCAGCAGAACGGGGTCACGGAACCACGGTTGCCGCTGCTAAAAACATCAGCTGTAAGTTGAAATACACTGAACACACTTTACGAATCACTTAATCTATTTCTGTACACTTTAATACAGTAACGAGAGCGCGGAGAACTCATTGTCGTGGCACTTTTGTTTGTTTGTTTGTGTGTCCCGCAGTGAAAGTAGGACACGTTGTTGGTCGAGCATGCCCAGTAACACGGCTCAACTCCTGGAGTCCGACGATACTGACCCGGACCTCCCGGTACCGGTACAGAACCTGAGCGGGATGAGCCTCCGGGATGAAGAGAGTCCATCAGAACTAACGTTACATGATACTTCTCATCTGGGTGTCCTGAGTGCGGTTTTGGACCTCCAGCCCTTGTCCCAAACTGGATCAGAGGAGGAAAACACCACCAACACTAACAATAACAACATCATCAGACATGATGCTGATCTGGACCAGCTGAGGGCCCGGGCCCTCACAGCCATGGAGGCCCCGGGGACCGGTGTGCTCTTCCTGGACGGGCCGGGCGAGTCCCAGGGCTATCAGGTTCAGGGGAGCATGATGATGGCGATGATGATGATGCAGGAGGGTGAGAGGTGTGCACTCAATACCAGGAGGAAGAGCGTGAACACAACAGAGTGCGTGATGGTGCCCACATCTGAGCATGTGGCGGAAATAGTTGGTCGGCAGGGTGGGTTTGTTTGATTGCTAATGTGTCATGTTTGATATTCTAATATCGTGACTCCTCGTGTCTCACTTTTCAACAGTGCTCAACAATAAGGAGGCCAGTTGGATTAGTGATTCATATTTGTACTCGCCCTTCTGATTTTCACAGACCCACCTCCTGAAAAAAATGGATTGTGTGTGTGTATATATATTATATATATATATATATATAAACAAAACATATATCTAAACAAAAATAATTTAATATATAATAATTAACAAATTATGAAATATGAGTATATTTTAATTATATTAATAATAATATAAGATAAAGCAATGTAGTATACCTTTTAATTATTTAAATAATCATATTAATATAACATGTAATAATAATTGTACCTAAATATTTTGTTATAGAAATATATATTTTGTATTTACTTAAAGTGCCAGTTAGTTACCGAAAGTTTTTACATAAAAAAAAAAAAAGGGAGTTATTCCCCACATCTTTTGTAGTAGCCTAGATTTCCAACCTGAATTAACTTTGAACTAGGGTTATTATATTGTTAATTCAAACAGAAACTAAAACCCATAAAAAAGCCCATGTTCCAGTACTCAAAATAAATGTTACTGAAAAAAGTCAAATATAAAAAAAACACCTATTTCAGTTGGCAACATTTCTTATTTTATTTTAGTGTAACTAAAATAACTAACTAGATATACTAAAACTGAAATACAAATTCATAAATTAGACAATAAAAAGACATTGTCTAAATAAATAAAACAAAAACTACTAAAAATGGCACAAAAAAAAAAATTACTAAAACTTTAACTAAAATTCAAATAAAATGCAAACTAGAAATAAAAACTAATTCAAAATATTTGATTTAGTTTTAAAAAAAAAAGTTAAAAGACAAAACCTTATTTATTTTTAATATTAGTAATAAGCCTGATCATTAGTCATAATTATTTGTAATGTGTGTGGGCCAATTTCTCAATATCAGCACATTCATAATGAAACCGGGATGAAAATGGTTTTAATAATATATGCTTGCACTGACCTCATTGAACTGCATGTGTCATGCACACTTATCTGTAATGACGATGTTTCTTCACTGCACTGGATGAAAACAAGTTGTGTAATACTAACATGTGAACTAACACACTGACAACCCCTGTCACCATATCAAGTCTGTTAGTATTGACCAATCAGCATCCAGGACTGCACTAATCACTCCTGAGAAGAGCTCACTTGTCTATGCCTGTGATTGATTGATAGATAGATGTCTTCTTAAGCTAGCAAAGTGTTGACTTGTCTTTGTATTTCTGTTCTCCACAGGTTGCAAAATCAAAGCTCTGAGAGCAAAGACCAACACTTACATCAAAACCCCCGTGAGAGGAGAGGAGCCCATGTTTGTAGTGACCGGCCGGAAGGAGGACGTCATCACAGCCAAGCGTGAGATTCTGTCCGCGGCTGAGCATTTTTCCCTCATCCGGGCATCTCGGAACAAAGTGGCACCGACAAACAGCAATCCTTGCCATCCGGGACAGACCACCATCCAGGTTCGGGTGCCGTATCGAATGGTAGGGCTCGTGGTGGGGCCAAAAGGAGCGACTATCAAGAGGATCCAGCAGCAAACCCACACCTACATCGTCACGCCAAGCCGCGACAAAGAACCGGTGTTTGAGGTGACTGGGATGCCCGAGAATGTAGACCGAGCCCGAGAGGAGATCGAGTCTCATATTGTGACGCGTACCGCAGGAAGTGTGGACACCACTGTGGACGATGATGATTTCCACTACAACGGCACCGACGTTGGTTTCGAGTCGGGCGGCAACAGAGCCTGGCTCTTCTCTGGCAGCGTTTCAAACTTCCACAGCAACGCCGCGGGCTATCGCAACGACAGCTCCAGCTCGCTCGGAAGCAACTCTAGCGAGTCCTACTACAGCGGGAAAGGCAGCGCAGTGGCGGATCTCAGTCCCGGCAGCAGCGGAGGCACATTCTGGTTTGGCGATTCCCAGTTGCCTTTGGGATCCGAAGATCCTGTGGGATACGACGGGCTAACGATGACGGCGCCATCCGCCAATCCATCATTGTGGAGCGCTCTCGAGCAGGGAGGAGCGAGTTTGCCCACTACGCCGAGGCTCTCTCCGTCCATTCTGGCCCGTCTGTCTCCGTCTCTTCCGGAGGATCATCCGCTGGTTCGGTTAGTGCAGGAGAATTCCCAGAGCCTCCCGGCCTTTGGTTCCGTGTTTTCCCCGTCTAGCGACAGCACAGGCTCCAGCTCTCCGCCGGACATGCGCACTTACCCCAAACACAGCCAAGCTCCTGCGTGCGTACGCTGCGGAGACAACGTGGCGGCGCTTGTCCTGGGCGGGCAAAACCTCGTTTGTTTGGAGTGTTCCAACTCCATCCTGCAAAACGCATAGAGAGAGGAAAAAAATTGGGATGGGGAGGAGTAAACTGGGTTAATTTTTTTACATTGAAATACTTATTATTACGTTGAAATAAGGTTTTTGATTAATAACCACCGTTGAGTTCATCTCAAAGATTTGCGTTTAGTTGTCGCGTCGTTCTCGCGGCGAGCGGTGCTGGTTTTTTTTGGCAGTGCTAAATTGCCATCACTTGTGTTTTTTGTTGTTTTGTTTTCAAAGTATCGACTTGTTTGTTTACATTTCCATGTGCCTGATTCCATGGTGGTGGTGGTGTGGATTGGCGATGTTGCTGCGAAAGCATCTGTGGTCTTTAGTTTCTGTTTCACAACACTAGAGTCGAGCAGTACGCGATCATAAAGAGCCGTCCTGAACGCCACCTAAGGGACCACTTTGAGCATCTCCGTACGCAATACGAAATTGAAGGGCATTGCTTGTCCTCATTATAGGAATAGTTAAATAAAATTTGCTGAAAATGTACTCACCCTCAGGCCATCCGAGATGAATGAGTTTGTTTCTTCATCAGAACAGATTTGGAGAAATGTAACGTTACTTCACTTGCTCTCCAATGGAGAAAGCAATATTATGGATAGCGGACCCTTATTTTAGAACGGTTTTGAAGTAAAACACTTAGATGGATGTTGTTGCTTACAACCTGCACTCTCACAGAGTTAACTGATGGACTGGAGTGGTGTGGATTTTTTGTGAATTATTGTGATGTTTCTATCAGCTGTTTGTACTTTTGTTCTGACGGCACCCATTCACTGCAGAGCATCCATTGGTGAGCAAGTGATGCAATGCAAAATTTCTCCATATCTGTTCTGATGAAGAAACGATGGCCTGAAGGTGACAACATTTTCAATTTCAGGTGAAGTATTTCTTTAAATGCGAGCAAAATTAATTTGCGTGAATGAATTGCTCATGAATCAGTTTGTGCATAAATTGCTGTGTTAAACTGTCAAATTACATGCAGGTAGTTTTTAGATAAATGTAAACATTGCTTGTTTCAAACCAATTTCACATTCAATTAAATGTTTCCATCCACATATCTGTATGCAAAATTTGGGATATCGTATTTAAAAAACTGGATGGAAGTAGTGCTGTCAAACGATTAATCGCTCCAACTAAAAGTTTTGTTTACATAATTTTATGTGTACTCTGTATATTATCTTATATATGAGAAAATATTTCGTGTTATTTATGTATAATTTATATTCATATTTATATTATATAAAATATTTAATAGTATACCACATTTGTCTTAATATATACATAATAAATACAACACAGTACACATACATATATTATGTAAACAAAAACTTATTTTGGATGCGATTAATCGCGATTAATCGCTTGACAGCACTAGATGGAAGTGCCAAGATGTGCAATAAAATAAATAAATAATGCACATTGAAAATGTCATGCTCGATTCCTGGATGTGCAATACTAAAGTCAGCACACAATTGCTTTCCCAAACATCAGGCTTCCCCAAAAGCACCAACTTTTTATTATTTTAATACTCATTTTTCCAGGAGTGTAGACTTTATTCTCTTGAACGCATGGGGTTTCATTCTCAAATGTGTTATGCGATATTCCAATGTTTCACACGAGTATAATTCACAACTTTTGATGGAAACATTAACTAGAGTGAACTGTTTCACGCACGAGGCCCTTTTTCGTAGGTTGCATTACAGTATGTGTTTATGACTCCTCTCTTTGCCTTAAACGAATGGGTCCTGCCAGGACATCGCACGGTGTCGTACCGAGAGGAGCGGGTCGTTAGGACCGAGAGGAGTGATTTTTGTCAAAGATAATGTGGTATAAACTTTTCAAAGTGTAGGTTGACACGGCTACTTGCGCCTGGTTACTTTGTGCAAACACCACTAAACAAAGAATCTAAGGCATTGGAGATCCATAACCTCTCAAGATTCACCATGAAAGTTTTTTTTTTTTACAATTTTGTTGTATTTCTGTAGTTTATATTTCATATTCAAATACATATATATTAAGATTTAAGATATATATTAAGACTATCTGGCGAGCAGTCGGCTGCCGTAAGTATTAGCTTGTAGAGTATTGATGTTAATTATTATAGAGCAGGAAAGAGCACACCTGCATGATTTATTATCTATTCCTAAACCGCAACAAAAAAAGCCAAGGATTAAATATAGATATATATATACACTGCATTAGGTCTGAATACTACCACATTATGAACAAAATTAAAGTCCTATGTTAAACACGACTAGGAATTGTATGTTTATCAGCGGGATTTTTTACCATCACACTGCAACAATGTTTCTGTATTTGATCATTTTACTGTTCTTTTAATATGTATATACGTTTATGCAGGGACATTTAAAGGCATATAAGTTGTATTCTTAAAGTTTAAAATATATTTTATGATAAATGGCCTTACTGTCCTGTGGCCAAAGCACTGATATTATATATTTGCTGTAAAAAAGAATCAAGATTTTTATTTTTCTGATATTAAAAGTTCCTTAATAAATTGTTTCATTTAAAACCTATGTGCTCTGTGTGATTTGAGTTTTATTTGTAATTTTGTGATTAAGTCTATTTTTGGGCTCATCCCGGTATTTTTGCATCAAGCTGCGGTCGAACTGCTGTTGCAAAAATGAATCTATGAATAAAATATCTGATGAAATTCATGAAAAGCACAAAGTTTGGTAGTATAGTTCTCCCTTATGAAAACTGCCATGGTAACCACATTTTCAGCAAAAATACTGCAGTCATAAATTATATTGATTTCAGTGCAGTGGAAACCGTTGCATTTTAGTAGAAACGTTTTGTACCATGGTCATTTTTCAGCCTCAAGGTAATCCATACAGCTTCTGATTTTTACACAAAAAACACTGATGCAATTTTATATAATGACAAACATAAAAAAAATAAAATACAAACCAGTTTGTCACATTTAATAGTTTCAGAAAGAACAGCTGCATTGTTAAATGACATTAATGACTGAAAGCCATGAAATATAATTACTGTATTCTCATTCTACAGTACTGTAATAGTATGTTTCAGTCAGTCTTCTGTTGATCAGATTAAGTCATTATGTCGATGAGCATGAACAGAAAAGCACTAATAAGTGCAGAAACACACCGGAAAATCTCCATCAGCCTGCACAAGTCACACACACTGTGTTCAGAATAAAATACTAGTGTACTACGCAGTACATACTGCATACTGGTTTTTAAATATGTGAAATAGTCTGTAATACACAATGCGAAACACTTCAAACTGTCATTTTTTATTATTGTTATCTTGTGCCAAGTTGCATGTTTAATTCAAGTGGCATCCAGTTATCAACAGTGGAAATGAGTGCACTTATTTTGTATTTGTAATCAAATTTTTATGTAATATTTTACATTTTTGGCACTCTGATCAAATACTGAGTCTCACATTTCTTCAGTATGTTTATTACTCTAGTTTAATCACACTGACAATCCATCAAATCGATCATTATGCATTGTGCTATCTGATCATGTATGTACTATGAACAATATACTGCACACTACAAAAATAGTAGTATGCCATTCTGAACATACCTTCATATTCAATACTGTTCCCAACTCTTTATCCCAGGTTGCTCCATCTCCATGCCAATATGAACATGCATCACTAAAAAAAAAATCATAAAAAACGCACATGCATTGAGAGGACAAAACTGGTTAGTACAATGAAACAATCGGTATTAACTGTATCTAACCCACCTGGGCTAAACGGAGGGAAGGTTTAGTATCAAAGACAAAATGCGTTTGGCTCCAACTCCAAGAAATCATAATTCATGTCTTCTAATAGTCTAAAACAGATCTGGATGCAGGATGAGCCCGTTTTCATTCTGACTGCACTCAGCTTGATGAGACGAAATCTTTACAGCTGATAAAGTAATCGAGTGCTTGACATAAAGGAGTTAGCATTAAAGTTATAACAAATGCAAAATAAAAAAACAAATTAACACACACAAAGGACAATATTCTGGCCACATACTCATTGCAACAATTTGGAAGTGACAAAAGTGACTCTCATAAGTTACTCAAAAACAAGCTGAACAAAACAAGTCGAATTTAGGCATTACATGTTCATAAAATATCATTTCTGATATGTATATAGCTGAACAAATTTCTGTCAATTTTAGTTTGTGAAACCATATTTACATGAACTGCTGCATTCAAATCAATGCAAAAAAAAAAGTTGCTGTAAATGTTCAGTTGTTTGTGATTGTTTCCGTTTCATTATAAAATGATGCAATTGTTGCATATTAATTAAATAATTTCACACCGTTCTGTCACAATTTTTAATGTTGGAAAGACGTCTTATGTGCTTAGTAGGCTGTATTTATTGATCAAAAATACAGAACAAAAAATCAGTAATATTCTGAAATATTTTAAATTTAAAATACAGTTTTCATCGTAATATATGTTAAAATTCATTTATCCTGGTGATGCAGTAAATTGTCAGATCATTTATAAACCCGATCCTTCAGAATCATTGGAATATGCTGATTGCCGTTCAAGAACCTTTGCACGGTAGTATCAAAAAAGAATGGTTTTGCAATTTCTGGATTGTGTAAATTGTTGCGTTCAAATCAATGCAAATTACATAATCCATAAACCACAAAACCATTACCTAAATTACCTGCATTCAATTTAATGCAATTATTTACATAATTTTTTTACATAATCGTTAATGAATGCAACAATTTACGTAATATGGAATTTTTGGTTTTACGAACTACAACGAAAGATACATTTCTTAGTAAATTAGTTATAAAACTATTGCATTAGATTTTTTTCGGATGATTTGCGCAAGGTTCATCTTTGTTGTGTGAATGATCATGTGCACAGAACATCAAACTCTGAAGAGCAGTGACATCTGTTTTTCACTGCAGTGTGTATGTGGCCACCGTACACGTCTGACTAACACTGGATTAAATGCAATATGAAGTCTCTACAGTTTGAAATTCAAAAGTCAAGGTCTCAAAAAAGGGTGATTTTACTGGTTTGATGAACAGTCCTGTTGGATAGATAGTTAGTGAGAGTTAGTGTTGTTTTGTAGTATTGCTGGTTTTCAACGTTTTGCCAGACGGCGTAACAAATCAGTCAAGACGTTCGTGGCTAAGGTCAAAGGTCAGCGGAGTCATTTTGAGCTATGTGCACTGTAATAATGTTGAAGGTTAAATGTTCAAGCATCAGTCCAGAGGTTGCGGGTCGGCTATAGGCATGGTGTGCAGAACCTCGTCCAAGAGCTGCAGAGCGCGGTGCAAATTAATTTCTATCCAGCACGGGGTCTCCTTGATGTTCTGGCGAGGGTAATCGGGACCCCAGCCCTTCACGAAACTCATGCGCAGAATGCACAGACGCCGCAGGTCGTCCACGCCGATGCCTGCCGCGGCAGACAGACCTGAGGACAGGCGGAGGGATCATTACTAAACTAAGGAAACACTGCCAGGGGGTATTTTAGCTACCACTGCATCGGCGGGGAAGCCAGATGTTCAAGAAACCAATTAACAGAATGAACGCAATATAAATAATTATGGTACAAATAAACAAACCGTTAAAAAAAAAAAAATTACGAATCCAATGTCATGAAAAAGTTGGTTCCAGTATTTTGATTTGTGTTTTTTAAGAATGTTAACAAGAAATTAATGTCTCAAAGTATTGTTTCTAAATAATAATAAAATTAAAAAAAGCGACTAGAGAAGAATGATCACGAAAATCAGTTGTTAGTTTCAGATTTTTGTTAAATAACGGTTAAACGGAAACAAACACATGACAACTCAGTGGTTGTTAAGAACGATTTTAGGACCTGATTGTCATGAACTAAAAATTAAAAATTAATAAAGAATCATTATAGGATCGAACAGCATGAATCACTTGGCTCCAGATTTAAAAAAAATTGTTAACAGAAAACGAAGGTCATAAATTACGTCATTACGGAATAAAAAAATAAATTTGAACAATAATCAAATAATGGAAACTCAAAAAAATCATTAGAAAAAAAAGTTAAACATTATTCGCATAATGGCAGAAAAAAGCTGTAATATGGATCTATACATGTTACAAATGAACGTAGTAAGACTCAATGCTTGGCAGGGGCGATGCCTCCCACCACCCAGGCCTGGGATGTGTTTCCCGCCACCGCAGCCGCTGCGCAGCCACCGCAGCCTTAGACGTCGCCGCTAGTGCGCATCTGACGATGACACTGACGCAGATCAAACACTGCAGACACCAAACACAGACGTCAGCTATCCTCACGCCGATGATATCGAAGTGAGGAAGATGCGTGTGCAATTACTCTGAAGGTCACTTTTGTGTTAGTTACAGCCCAGAAAGGACACTATTAGATTTGCCCAAAATTGTTACACGGCATTGAAGCAGACAAATTATACAAAAAGATACTTGACATCTTAAATGTGGTACTTGACAGCCATAAAATGATTTGCTGCCCATACACGCACACTGTTCTAATTTGATTAGTTGCAATTACTGTAAGTATCAGCAAGCATTCAATGCGGTTACACTAACCGAGATCTTATGTTCTCAGGTGAGATAAACCATGATGTTGGAAAACAGAAAATATTTTGTAAACTAATAAATGATTAAAGATTTAATATGCTGATTGTAATATATGATCAAGATGCTAAAATTAATATTGTTAAGTACTTTCATGGTGCAAATATTAAATGTAATTATACTGTTCCTAATTATATAATGAATACTTTGTGGTAGAAAACAAAGATTACCTGTTAATGTTATAATTATTTAAATTCTATGAGAATTATTACACAATTTGTTTTGATTACAGGGAACCATTAATAGCATGACATATATATATATATATATAGAACCCATGCTTATTAATGATATATAATATACATATTACAAACATTTTTATTATAAACTTAAATAATATGACTGAATCATTTTTGTTTTACATTTAAAAAGACAATGCCACCTTAAATTGCCTAACAGTTGTTTTTGTTAGTAGACTAACTAGTAGTAGTGTGGCTAACTCAAAAAAAAGTTACTAAAAAATATCAAAAGTAGCTTCTTCAAACTGTATACACATATACCACAGTACTTCTTTTTATATGCCATTTCTATTTCTATACTTCAAAAGAATATCAGTCTATTATAATGGTACTATGTCCAATAAGATACTTTGGTTTCTTGGTGAAGATTTCAGTATGCTGTAAATAAGCAGGTGGAGTGGGTGATGGAGGTCAGCGCTTGTGTTACCTTGATGTAGGCACTGGGGTAAATCTTGTGGACGGCGTCACCTGGAGCTCGTCCAGCCTCGCGGTCCAGATAATAGCTCTGGACAAACACAGCGTGGTCACTGAGACAGCGCACCCACACGTCACCCTCGCCTTTACACTCCAGCTGAACACCTTTACCGATGTGAAGCCTGCAGGACAGAAAACAGAGAGAAACAAGCTTTACTTGTTTGCAGCTCAGAAGGGAGGATTGTGGGTAGGCATGGAGGAGAAAAGACAATCCAATCGACTGGCATAATGTCATTCAACGCTGTTGGTTCTGTCAGGACCACTATCGTCAAAAAATGATAGATACTACGCATAAGGTTTGGTTTGGCGGTATGGTTCTGTTATGGGCAAGAACTCCCTGTGCATCCATGCAACCTAGCATGGATGAGAGAAAGGAGAGCAATAAATAACCACTCCAAACAACACACAGCTGCTGACAGCAACTAATTATGAATGGGTGTCTCTGCTATGAGCAGGTAAGAAGAGCAGCTTGCCCCTTCGGGAGGACAGTGGCACTAGCGATAGGGGTTGCTTTCTTTCTAAGCAAATAGAAGAGCGCAAGCCCTAAGGCAGACAGATGTAGTCAATACTCAAGTTAGGCAACAGGCATGTTGCCCTTATCCAGATAAACATTAGCATTAATAACAACCGTATAGCAAGACTCTACATTACGGCGCATAGTATCAAGAACGTTAACGATACACTAGCTAGCTTAAAGCAACAGCTATCACTGCATTAAACGTTGTTGCGGGTTGGCAAATAATAGTTTAATGAAACGGCATCCTCAATACTAGATGAGCTTTAAGCAGCAAGCCTATTTCATATCAGACAGTCTTAAACAACAGATTTAAAACAAGGCTCGCTGTGGAAATTTTAACTGGGTAATGTTACCAGCGTGTCAAAATACAACAGCATGCCTAGCAAACATGTTACTGAACAACTAGCCTTAAACAATGAGCAATATTTGACTATAGCATATTTGCCAACATAGCATTAGGCAATGAGAATGAAATAAGAAACTTAGCGGTCAGTGTATATTTTGGTCATTTGATTTTTTTTATTTAATATGAAAGTAGAAACATGACAATTTTGTGGTTATTTTCATTTTTTGCAAAAAACATAATTCGGCTTCATTTTTCGTTTTTTTAGGGGGTAGAAAAAGGAATAATAACGCGTGAATATTCGATTCTACACGTGGGGGGAATTAAATGACATTTCTGCTGATTGGTCAGCCGAGATCAAACCGTGCGCCCGGATCAGTTCGTCTGTAGTTCCGGCGGCCAGAATACTAGTCCTCCGCTGCTGCAATTGTAGGGATTCTAAACCAGTTTTATTGCAACTACATTTTTAATCTTTTTCTCATCAAACAACCAGACTAATGAATGGCTCGACACAAACCGTACCGTGCGGCAGAGCCTGGGATTTCTTCTGTGTAGATATACAGTCTATGCTTGAAAAGTGGGCATGCAGGGTTATGATATGACAAGCGGCTAGTAAGTCTGTTTGTTTAATTAATTAATTAGTTTCAAAATAATAATATATTTTAAACACTAATACAAAAAGGAAAGAATAATGCTTTGATTTGGGTTCTAGAATAGTTCTAATTACTAATTAGGTATTAATATAATAGTATTAAAACAGAATGTCATGCCTTTAAAAAAATAAAGAGAAGAACAGAATGCGCTGCTTTAGCGCGTCTTGGTTTCCTTGAACATCGTATGCCTCAAACCTGAACCAATACACAGCAAATACTTGAAGCGTCTATTTTAAAACGTTTCATTTTTAGGTGTATTGACGTTATTTAGTACTTAGACTAACCAGGCTTTACTTCAAAATAGTGCAAAAAACATGGCGAACAGACTAATTCGTTACTTGCATTTCAGTTTGTTATTAACTTGGAGTAAATAAAATAAAATGAATAAAAAAACCATATAAATATAATAATAATATAAAAATACCTAAACAAAATTACTAAAACCTTAACTAAAATAAAAAAAATAATAAAAAAAAAAGCAAATAAATGAATTCACAATATGAATAAAAACGATCATAGTATCTCAATAACACTGAAATACCACTGATAAGGGTTACCAGTAATTATATAATTATAATACCTGGCTCTCTCGATGGCCTCTGTGCGATGTACGTTACTCAGCTGGCCGAGACAGAAGCGATCTCCACCTGACGGGTCAACATATCCGTCCACCGTTACGACGGGACAGTTAGACGGCACCTTAAACGTCTCACCCGCCTGAATGTCCATCTCAAAGTACGCAATCGAGCACCAGCAATCTGGAGCTGAGAGAAACAGCACGGTGACAATTCAATTAGTCCATTTAACACTTAGATCATAGGATTTTAATATGAATTCTGAAATACGCATATTTAAAATGTTACCTAAAAGCCTTAACATTAAAATGTTCTTCGAGCACTTCACTGATGTGTGAAAGTAGACATAATGTACATGCGCACGTAATAAACCATTCCGATACTAATACTACGTACATGATAAGGTGAGGTACTGGTAAAATGAAATCAAGCTCTTCTGTTACTGCATAGGGGGTGTGGGTAATCTTAGCACAAAAAATCAATGCATATTATACTTTTGATTCAGTCTACTGCAGAATCCAGATACAAAAATTCATCAGAAAATGTATGATCCACCCATCTTTGGCATTTTAGATAAAGCAACAGTGTAATTTAATGTTATTTATATAGCTTATTAGTTTAGTATTTGAATGAGCTTTGAGATTGCCGTGTTTATTGCTCCTAATTTTGTTATAATATTATCGTTGTTTAATATTACATTTAGATTCCAATTGTCTTAATTCAGATGATGTATTTAGATTTTTTTGCAACTTAAACTAAAACAAAAATGTGAAATTGTTGCTGGCAGCTAACCAGTTTTTTTCATCTATTAACAATTTTATTTATTAAATACACCAATAATTAACAACACTGTGGTAACAGTTTCCACCGAAGGACCCCCATACAAGTAACATTAGTTAAGCATTCAACTAACAGTAAAATAACAATAACACTACATGCGGATCCAGTTTTATAATTTTTGTGAATATAGTAATAAAAACACTTGTCAGTGTTATTTGATGTTAACTAATGTGCAAAAAAATGGACTTATTGTAACGTGTTCGCAAAAATGGTTTTACTAAGTTTATATAATAATGTGATAGACAACAACGATACTTTAAAGTTTAAGAATCGTTAATTAATCGCTAATTAAGAATAGGGAAGTTCACATCACAACTATAATGATAACAACACAGAGGAATGACGTCATTGAAATCGCTCTCTGAAGAATTTTTCCAGCTTATGAACGATAAAATATTGACAGCCAATCAGAATCCACCTGACTTTAAAGAGCCTGAGCATTTAAAGCAGCAGACAACAAAACTACAGCATGTGCTTATAATAAACAGAATGTTATCATGCGTTGGTGTTATAGTTATCGTTGATGTGAACAGGCCTTAATTTTTATTTCACATACTATAGCATCTCCAGTCAATTAGGATGCAGTGTGTTTTATTCCTCACCTGGATGGGTGGATAAGGGCGGCTGAAACGCCAGCTCATTATGGACTGACCCTGACCAAGACACACAAAGAGAAACATTTAATGATGAGAGTAAAACAGGCAGTGATGGTAGTTAGGGGTGGTTCTAGTGACGCACAGTACTGGCCCATGTGAGGAAGAGGAGGGTGGTGCTGCAGGTGGCCATTCTGATGAGGGATGCTGGGAGGAAAACTGCTTCCTCTGGGCCATGAGCTGGGGGCATCTAATGGAGGAAAACATGTGGATATCATGCACTCATAGAGCTTATATCAGAGCATCAATTGCCAGGAACATGTTGATTTATAGCTATAAGATGTATGAAGTGGTGCATGCCATGTAAACAGGAGATGCTGGTTGTACAAAAGCATGAAATAATGACTCACTGGTTGGCCCGGCAGCCATACTGGTGAATGCGGAAGTGGAGGCGGAGCTTGCGGAGTCAGCTGGGCTGTTGAAAGCATCAGGCGGGGCAGAGGAAGAGGCAGTGTGCAGTGTGTGTCCATCAGCAGCAGAATGAGACGGCTGAGCATCGAACTCATCCTTCACCAGGGGATCTACACTCGGACCTACACATACACACGCCAAATCACTTATTCACCAATCTGATCTGATAAACTAGGGTAAACAGACTGTAATTATCCTTCTAAGCTAATTAGGCAACTAAAAGACATGAATATTTGATTTGAATTTAAACGTTTTTTGGTAACTGACGTCAGGCGAGTGGATGTGGGAGAAAGTGGGGTCTGTAAGGTTTTTACATTCTTTTGAAAGTCACTTCTGCTCACCAAGGCTGCATTTATTTGACCGAAAATACAGTAGAAATTGTGAAATATTATTCCCATTTAAAATAAATTTTACGTGAATATATATTAAAATACTATTTACTTCTGTGATGCAAAGCTGAATTTTCAGTGTTCAGTGTCACATGATCCTACAGAAAATCATCTATACTATGTGCTTTGCTGCTCAAAAACATATATTATTATCAGTTTTAAACAGTTATGCTTTTTTATATTATAATATTCTTTTGAAATATTTGATATCGTAGTATTCTTTTAAAATGTTTTAAAATAAACCATGATCCTTTTTTTTTTTTCCTAGAAAGTTCAAAAGAATAGCATCTTTTGAAATAGAATTTGTTTTTGTAATATTATAAAATGCCATTATTGCTATTATTATTGATCCATTAAACTTCTGAATGGTAGTATTTTAAAATTTACATGAAAAAATATAACAATATGTAAATATAAGTATTGAAAAAAAATAAATAAAAAAATTAAAAATTTAAGAGTAGTGCTGGGTGGTATGACCAAAAATGTATATCACGGTATTTTTCAAAATCATACCGGTTTCACGGTACATGAAGGTATATATTTTTTCATGCATGACCGGGTGTTAAACATATTTTCTACTGATTGAGAGGAAATACTGCAGTATATTGACTTAGAATGCCCTATTTTACTGTCATGATGAGTGAATATTGTCGAAAAATACCACACTAAATAGTGACTAAACACAACCTCTTTAATAAATGTTAACCAGGCGTCACTTCATTATACATCAACGGCATCGTCTGATAAAATCAGCCTGCATCTACATAAAGCAGCCCGGTATGTGGTGTTTTGGGATATACTGTTATGGTGGTTCCATCACCACAGGGCCACAGTGAAAAGGGACCCGTTTTTCAAACAGTGTCGCGTTACGACCGTTGTTTAAGTGAACAACACCGGTAGGCTTGGTATTTAAAAATTCATTATCATAACAAAAATAAACACCGGTATTCGGTATGAACTGGTATACCGCCCAGCACTAATTAAGAGCACCCTCACCTGGGCCGCCCAGAGTCAGAACAGACAGATCTGGAAAGAGAGAGATGTTGTAAATAAGAATTATTCAACATAAGAAAGTTTCAAATCACATCAAGATAACAGAAGGCAATTCACCGATGCTTGGAGACACGACCCTCTCGTAGTGGTACGGGTTCACACACACGCTGTCATATTTCAGGTCAAAGGCAAACTGGCAGTATTTCACGTGTTTCAACTCGTTCTTGTGCAGGTCTGGCCATCGCCACAGCCGTGCGTATATTACATGAGGAAATCCTTTGCGACCGGCCACCTGAGGAACAAATAAAATGCATTCACACATCACAGCTAAACCGTGGTTACAGAAATTACAATACAGGACAGAGTTCCCATTTCTAACATCCTAGGAATAGCTCACCCGAAAATGAAAAACTGCTGAAAATACTCACCCCCTCAGGCAATCCAAGACGTAGATGCGTTTGTTAGCCTGTCAGAACAGATTTGGAGGAATGTCGAATTACACACTTGCTCAACATGGAGTGAATGGGTGGCGTCAGAATGAGAGCTGATAAAAACAAGTAATCCACAGCACTCCAGTCCATCAGGTACCGTCCCATGAAGAGGAAAAACGTCTGCGATTGTAAGAAAAAAAATCCAACATTAAGGTGTTTTAACTTTAAACCGTCACTTCAGGCAAAATACAAGTCCATAATCGATAATAACGCTTCCTCCAGTGAAAAAAAATCATCTCGCGGCATAGAAGACGAACTACGCACCATCAAGTCGGTTACAAGGGAAAACAGTCCAAAACAGTTTTAAACAAATATTGTCAGTGGATTTTGATGTGAAAGGACAACAGGGGAGGGACTTTTTTGGCTATTGTTGTGGGTTATTATGGATTACAGACTTGCATTTTAGCCAGAAGCGACAGTTTGAATATTAAATGTCTTGATGGATTTGTTTCTTACAAAAACACAGTTGGGTTAACAGGGACATAATGGATGGGGTGGAGTGTGTGGGGCTATGTGTTGTTTTTATCAGCTGTTTGGACGGCATTTCTGACGGCACCCATTCACTGCAGGTGAGCAAGTTACGTAACGCTACATTTCACCAAATCTGTAATGCAGAAACAAACTCATCTGTATCTTTGATGTCCTGAGGGTGTGTACATTTTCAGCAAATTTTCATTTTTGAGTCAACTACTCTTTGAAGGCAGTAAAATCGTCGATTTTTACAGTCAAACAGACCTGCAGTCTACCGTCTAGCGTGCGTTGTATAGTCACACATTTACTGGGATGAGCGCCGCTCGTAGTGATGGCAGTGATCAGAGAGTCTAACTCCTCCTTCTTCTCCTTCAGCTTCTTCACCAAGCTCTCGATCACTCGTTTGGAGAAAGACTCGCTCTCTCCTCCCTGTCGATGGCACATGAGACTGTGGACGATGCTCAGACAGGCATCATTACTGGTGGGTGTGCTGGAGGCAGACATATTCTCACAGGTGAGAATAAACAAGCCCACGTCCTTCAAACCTCCCAAGCGTCTGGCTTCACACCCTGATGTCGAGATGTGGTCTACACCGGCCTAAACAACACAGAGAGACTGTAAGCATGACTTAATATGCATTCTTTTCTTTTTTTTCTGTGCTTTAGAAAAACAAAATTATGTCATGCCTATATTTGATCTGAATAATTGAATTAGATAGATAGATATCATTACTACTGATGCTAAAAACTGATTTACACACAATTCTGTTCATATTTATGCAGAATTATTGGTTAATCAGTTTTAAAAACAGTGATGGAAACACGTACCATCCCAATTAAGTCATACTGATCTATTAACAAATCATAAACTCATCAAAAGCACATCATTACACTTAATTACTACAGCAGTCAAATATGTGTGAACGTGACAATAATAATTCACACAGTTCAGTCTCTATGACAATACAACTCATCTCACTATGAGGCTAACGAGCTAACATTGCTAGCAGGTACTCCTTACATGTGCGGGGAACGGATAAATAAAGTGCCGACATTATTGCTAGAGTGCGATATGAGGCAGGAATACGAAAAAAAATGAGAAAATACAAACAGAAACGCTTACGATTCATGGCGTCAAGGCAGGGAGACCGTCTTTACGTAAGCGCTGTGATGTCATCGCGACGTCGCGTGAGCGTAAATACGCCCCGCCCACAAAGCAGCTGCTGAAAGATTTAAAAGGCCAGTCATAGGCAAAATGTGTTATATACTTTTATACGAGAATACTTAGTCTTACTACACAGCGCTTTGTTCATGATAGCAGATGGTACTCACAGTATGCAAATTGCCTGTATGCATAGAATTCCTGGAAGACTTTGCTATATTTACACAGTGCGGGAAAGAGTGTATCCCACAATGCAGTGCGTTTGAATTTATTTCCATTTTGATGAACGAGTTGGAAACAATATCTGCAGCAATTTTCACACGAATCTTTGCTCGGTTTTTGATCAGACTAAGTTATGCAACAATGTGGCACAGAACTGTTTGAAGCTTTTATTATACTGCATACTGTTCAAAGGCGGTGTGTAGTATATGCAGTACATTTCTGAACATAACTCAAGATTTGGAACTTATAGACTAAGATTTCTGTTGTCTTGACACATCTTTAAACCTGTGTGACAGGCAGAATCAACCCTACTCCTAAATGTGCATCATTCTACATAAATGCAAAAAGTTTTGAATTTCTGCACCAATTGCAACATCAAATGAGAATTGCAAATCTGTTTGAGAGTGTGAAAAGCTAAGGTGTGAAATTAGAGCAGAACAACCATGTCTGAAACATGATTAAAAACAGAAATTGTTCATGCAATTTACTTCGGTGCAGCTAATGACAGAAATTATACATGCTTTACTTACCATTAACCCTGGAAAGCCTGACATATGAAATAATCGAACAGAAAAAAACACTTGTCCAGCAATTGGACAAAATTTAAATAAAACATTTGAGCATGAGTTGTATAGGCATTTATGGCCCTTATAGTATGATCCAGGTGGGAAACAGAAAAAAAAGGGAAAAAAAATATTTTATTCAGAGACCTTTATGAGCAAAATATGTAATTTGGTGGTTATGTGGCAAAAAAGAAAGATGAAATTCTGATAGCTTGTAATATAAATCAATGAGCTCTACATAACAGTATAGCAGGAATACGGCATACAGTGGTGTGAAAAAGTGTTGGCTGATCCTGATTTCTTATTTTTTTGCATGTTGTCACACTTTAATGTTTCAGATAAACAAACAAATTTAAATATTAGTCAAAGAAAACACAACATGCAGTTGTTAACTGAAGGTTTATTATTAAGGGAAAACAAAACCCAAAACTACATGGCCCTGTGTGAAGAAGTGTTTGCCCCCTAAACCTTATAACTGGTTGGGCCACCCTTAGCAGTAACAATTGCAATCAAGCGTTTGCGATAACTTGCATTGAGTCTGTTACAGCGCTGTGGAGGAATTTTGGTCCACTCATCAATGCAGAATTGCTGTAATTCAGCCACATTGTAGGGTTTTCGAGCATGAACCGCCTTTAAGGTCATGCCACAGCATCTCAATAGGATTCAGGTCAGGTCCTACTCCAAAGTCTCATTTAGTTTTCTTGAGCCATTCAGAGGTGGACTTGCTGGTTTTTTTTGGATCATTGTCCTGCTGCAGAACCCAGGTTCGCTTCAGTTTGAGGTCACGAACAGATGGCCGGATATTGTCCTTCAGGATTTTTGGTAAACAGCAGAATTCATGGTTCCATTATCACAGCAAGTCTTCCAGGTCCTAAAGCAGCAAAACAGCCCCAGACCATCAAACTACCACCACCATATTTTACTGTTGATATGATGCTCTTTTTCTGAAATGCAGTGTTACTTATACGCCAGACGTAATGGGACACACACACACAAAATTTCAACTTTTGTCTCGTCAGTCAACAGAGTATTTTCCCAAAAGTCTTGGATCATCAAGATGTTTTCTGGCAAAACTGAGACGAGCCTTCATGTTCTTTTTGCTCAGCAGCGGTTTTTTCGTCTTGGAACTCTGCCATGCAGACCATTTTTGCCCAGTCTCTTTGTTATGGGGGAGTCATGAACACGGACCTTAACTGAGGCAAGTGAGGCCTACAGTTCTTTGGATGTTGTTGTGGGGTTTTTGTGACCTCTTGGATGAGTCGTCGCTGTGCTCTTGGGGAAATTATGGTCGGCCGGCCACTACTGGGAAGATTCTCCACTGTTCCATGTTTTCTCAATTTGTGGATAATGGCTATGACCGTGGTTCGCTGGAGTCCCAAAACCTTAGAAATGGCTTTATAACCCTTTCCAAACTGATAGATCTCAGTTACTTTCTTTCTCATTTGTTTCTGAATTTCTTTGGATCTCGGCATGATGATGTCTAGCTTTTGAGGATCTTTGGTCTACTTCACTTTGTCAGGCAGCTCCTATTTAAAGGTGTCTATGATGCTGCTAAAAAAGAAACATATTTGTGTAGTTGGTGTAATGAAATGGGTTTAGCGGTTGAAGGTTAAAAAAAAAACATTATTTTCCACACACTGTACATTATTGTTCTCCTCTATGCCCCGCCTTTTTGAAATGCGTAGATTTTTACAAAGCTCATCGGTCTGAAAAAGAGAGGTGTGCTGTGATTGTACAGCTATCCAGTGCGTTGTGATTGGCGAATACCTCAAGCATGTGACGGAAATGCTACGCCCCCCCCAAAACCCCCATTTTTTTTAACCCCTTTGGGTTGTTTAAAAAATTTTTCTCAGCGGACCAGCACGATCAGGCTTAGGCATGACGAAGCGGATATCGTCCTCTTTGGAAGACCAAACAAAGTAGTTTAACTTTCACAACGAAACACACAGCTCTTCGCGACATGGCGGCGGCGGCAACAATACTACCGCGAGATAAAAGTTATGCCTTCTTTCTTTGCGTGAACATTTTGGTGGTGTTATGCAAATCTTCCCACATAGTGATGTAGATATGTGGGGGCGTGTTAGAACGAGCCATTTTAGGTAGGTGTGGCTGACTCTTAACTTATAAAGAATATCTCTTTGGATTTGAGACTTACAGACCTTCTTTATGCACCAAGAGTTGTAACACTCAAAAGAGAAAGGAAAAAATTAAATCGCGTCATATGACCCTTTTAAGAGATTTCTTAATGCAAAAACAGGTGTGGCAGTAATCAGGCCTGGGAGTGGCTAGAGAAATTGAACTCAGGTGTGATAAACCAGTTTTAACAGGGTGGGGCAAACACTTTTTCACACAGGGCCATGTAGTTTTGGATTTTGTTTTCCCTTAATAATAAAAACTGCATGTTGTGTTTACTTGTGTTATCTTTTACTAATATTTAAATTTGTTTGATGATCTGAATCATTTAAGTGTGGCAAATATGCAAAAAATTAAAAAAACAGGAATGGGGGCCAACACTTTTTCACACCACGATTTCCAAATATGTCTCAGTAAGATATGTAAATGCTTATTTTTATGATAAAACAATGTAATGCAATACAAAGATGAGCTGAAGATTTTTACAATTATACTAAAAGGCCTTTTACTTGCTAAAAAGCCTAAACTATCAATCAGACAACAGAAGGCATGTAGTAGATTGAGTGCAACAGGTTTTTCAGAAAGGTTTAAATCGTGCTGATTATTTAGAGGTCTGAAACCGTAGGCTTTGTAGGGTAAAGCATCATCATACACAACACTGAAATGATTTATACCTGTCATTAGACAAATAAGATGCATCAAGACTTACAAACCTCAGTCCACTGGTCCAGCAGCCTCCGTTTATGAAAATGAAATGATTAACAATAAATAAACAAAATCTTACCTGCTCATGGATGTCCAACAGAGAGGCGTACACATTTAACACACCACTCACTCAATCAATACACATTTACTCACAAACGCAGCTCTAAATAAACAACACTCAAGAAAATGGTAAAAATGGCAGACTTTATTCAAATTTTTCCTTGTATTAAAATATAATTAAAAATGTTTCCATACATAAGGTATTACTGTGTCAAATTCTTCTTGAGCGCAATAGGCAGCGTGAGAAAGTCTTCAGCGAGAATGACCTCCATCCCCGACCCCTGCAGCACGAGCTCAGCCTGTCTCTTAAGCTGGGTCACGTCGTCGTCTCCGTCCCGCCGCAGTGTTTGGGGTTTGTAGCGCTGACTGAAGTGGTGCAGAACCAGTGTTTGTGCACCGCAGGCGAGCGCCGCTGCAGCAGCCATGCTGGGAGTGCTGTGCCCATGTTCCACGGCCTTCTCCTGCTGCCCGTCCTCCAGCGTGGCCTCGTGCACCAGCACATCGGCCCCCTGACACGCCCGTTTAAACCCCTCCCCCAGCGGCGCGCTGCAGTCGCCCAACACACACACCTTACGGCCCTTCAGCGGCGGCTCCAGCACCTCGCCGGCGCTCAGTACACGACCACTCTCTAGAGTCACAGACTCGCCATTCTTCAGACGCCCATAGAGAGGTCCTGGTTTCAAACCTGCATAAGATGACATAAAACGAGATTTTTAAAAATCTTAATCTTACAGTTCAATCAATGTGGTAACATATCTGCTTAATTACTGGTTTTTGAACTGTATTAGCAGATGTAGTATAAAACTGGTTGGTTGGTGTTTTAACACCATGCCAGCTTCATTGGTTATTTACATGCTGCATAACAATTCAGGGTGACTCTGTTAAAAATTACTTTTGCCGAGTAATATTATTATCATATTTACCATTTTAAGCCATATCAGCATCAAAGGCTATATTATTAAAATATATGAAATCAAGAATAATAAATTTATCAGCCTTAATACAATACTTCATAAAATATATTACAAAAAACAGATTTGCATATAAGTAGAAAATATATATTAATATAATTTTTACAATGATAAATCAACCACTGATAGTTGATTTAAATGTTTTTTTACACATATTTTATAATAATATTAGATATAGTCTATATATATATATAGTCACACAATTTTTTTTCCAGAAGAAACGTAAAAAAAGGTCCATTAATGCACTGTGAGTAAAACGTAAAAGAACTTAAAGCAGGACACTTTTATAATAAAATATGATTTACAATCAAGGAAGATTCTCCTTTCAATAAATATACACGGGACCAATTCAATATCTTATATACAGTCTGGTCATTTCTATTTTGAAAATAAAACAAATGATTAGATCTTTTCATTTATAACTGGATTCTCTTAATATTCCGGATCTTCATATTCTGGATTCTCTTCATAGGCCTAATTTGTTATGGATTCATTCATTGCATTCGATTTACCACTTTTTGGAAATATTCAATGAGTCTTGCGGAGTAATCTAATTCCTAAGAGAAACTTAACAAATACACAATTTAATTGAAAAATATATTAAAAAATTCAGAAAAAGCATTCCGATTTTGTTAAATAAAAAATACCGAAGTTATGGAAGTAACAATAACTCAATAAGTAACTACAGCATATTGGAGCAAACTATCATTTTACCATAGTATTTTTTTTTATACATATTAAATGTAGAACTGCATATCTCAAAACATTTTCACATTTCAGCCTTCTGGAAATCTAGGCTGGTAACTGAAAAAGAAAGTGTGAATCCCAAAATTCTCCCTAATTGCTGTGCACTCGATTTAAACAAATAAAAAATAAAAAAAATTTCCTCTGGTTACTCCAGGCTCATTGCACCTGTAATATGTGTATATTTTAAAATAAACTGCTAAATAGTAAATTAATCAATTACAAATAATAATAAATGAACCAGCTTTTCCCCTTCTGGAAATAAGGCTTTTTGCCTTTAACAAGTTACCTAGTTCTTTCAGCAGCTCTGTGTTTAACCGTCCTGGCCGCTCTCGTTCCTCCACCGAGAATCCAAACGATGGGACTCTGTGGTAGAGCTTGAACGCTTTAACCACAAACTGTTTGTCATCAATGAGGTGGTAACAGTCTGTGTGCGGGTCCAGCCGTACGCTTGAGCCGGGCCGCTCCTGTGGGTGAAGCGTGTCGCTGCTGGCGGTCAGCGCAGGACTGAGACGTCCCTCCGCGGGACACTGCTCATCCGCCGGCTCCAGCTCATGCACAGCATACGGGAAGAGCAGCTGCGAGCTGGACAGCTCTAACGCCACACGCAGGAAGCGTCTTAACCCCCGCGGGCCATAGATGTCCACGCAGGGAGCAGGCTGATCCGGCTGGGGGTTTGAGTTCAGACTGATGGTGCACAGCAAACCAGGAAGACCAAACAGATGATCACCATGGAGGTGAGATATGAACACTTTGGTGATTTTGCCTGGACAGGGAACACAGGAAAGTTCACTATACAGTGCATACAGTAATGATTTTTTGCTGGGTAACTTTTTTTCTTAACAGTCCCTAATATATATTATATATATTTAGTACAGGCGAACGTTTATCGCAATTAATCGCATCAATGAAAGTTTTGTTTTGTTTACATAAATATGTGGAGCATATAATTAAACCCACACAACATATATATTTTGAAAATATTTATCATTCATTTAAGCGTGTATATAATTCTATCCATATAAATTATATCATATATAAGTATATTTAAACTAACATTTTTCTTAAATTATACTGCATGTGTGCATACTATATATATAATATACATATCCACACATAGTTTTAAAAAAAATGACTATCTTCGATGTGATTAATCGCGATCTAAGCGTTTTTGACAGCACAAGTGCAAGTTGATCTATTATTAGTTATTTTTATTTATTTATTTATCTTGACAGTAATGAGAGATTTGGTGCGGAATTGTCATTAAAATAATGCCTCTAAAGGGGGCCTAAAATATTTCCCATAGGCATAAACCTATTCCTTTCTGTTGCTTTTGTGATCCTTGTTTTTGACAGATTCATAGGATTCACTTATGAGAGCACGAACATGAAAACATCGACAGGACCCCTCTGAAATGAGTTTTGACAGGGTATGAACTCACGATACAATCAAAGACTGAAGAGGAAAAACAAGCAGACTCACTGGCTTTAAGACAGCTCCTCATGAGCTGAGTCTGTGTTCCCTCTCCACAGTCAAACAGCCAGCTCTCCCCTTCAGTCCGCAACACAAGCGCAGACGCGCCGCGACAGGGAGACGGGTAAGCGGAGCCGGTCCCGAGGAACGTGATGTCCATAGACATTGTGCTGTTTTGTCTGCATGTGACGAATAATAACGCTAAACACCGTTAGAATAAACCGGCACCCTCGATCTCGACCAGCGGAGCCACTGAACACGTGCTCAAACAACAACATCCGGGGCACAAGCACGACGCGGACTCGCTCACTGTCGCGTACTGCACACTGCGTACTGCACAGTACACACTACACGCACTTACTGTTTTTATTGTATATTGTGAGTGTACTGCATACTATAAAACGATAATTATTCATTAAAAAAGATGTTCAAAATGGATACATAACATTAAGAAGGCTTAGCAATTTTCAGGAACACTAGAGGTCAGCAGAACATCACACACTAATCTAACAGATCACAGTTTAAACAGAGCAGAATTCCCAGGGAATCTCTTATTGTTAGTAACCTATTTAACTGTATAATTCGTCAGTATTATTTTAAAAATAAACCAGTAAAAAAAATGAAAAATGGAATATGCTAATTGTATATCGGCATAAATTAAAAAATGAGTAGAAGTATAATTGAGTGTATACTATTTTAGTAATTTACTGTTTAACTTCTCTAATTTTTTTCATTTAAATTAATTTTGCCCTGTAAATATTCATAAACTAATTAAAATTTTATAAATTAAATTCATTTTAAAAAATAATATATAATTAATTATTCTAATCTTTATTAAAAATAAAAAAATATAGATTATATTGTTTGACAAAAAGCTGGATTTTTCTTTACATAGTACACTGACTTTATAGATGATTTTTTTAAGAATTCCCCCAGCTCGTTTTTTTAATGTGTTACTCTATATAGGATTCAATGTTAGCGTAATATTAGCCTTCATTTCAATTAAATAGTAAAATTTTCCATAGCAACATAAATTTAAAATCTGAAACATAGATTCTATTTTAGTATTTTACCTAGTATCATTTTTTCACATAAATTATTAATACTGTAAATGTTATACCTACATAATAAAAACCAAATATAAATAGTAATGTGTAAAATATAAAAATACAGTTTACTTGTACAATTAAATTAAAAGTTAATTCGTTAAAGTTAATAGCTGTAATTTTTAACCATTAACATATTTAAAATATACAGCAAATAGACTAGCAGTGATTTGAGCACAAATCTTTATTCTGCACTTGTAACAGCGCACACAGGGTTCTGAGCAGCTCCTAGAGTTCAGACACTAAAGCAGCATCACATAGCAAAATAATCTCCACCCACAATGCACCTGCTCATCGCCTCTAGACGTGAGGAAGGACAGCGTTCGAAAACATTAACTGCATCAACACAGGTGTACAACATTGACCACAACAACGAAAGTGTCAAAGGACTGACAAATGAAGCATCTCTATGTGTTGGTCCTGAATACAAGAGGTTCACTAGTTAGTTTGTACGATATGCTGTCAAAAGAAAGAAAAAAAAACTCTGTGCCATTTTCAAACTTCTGTAAATGATGATAATGTGTTGTTCTTGTGATCTCTGGCTACTGCATTTACTATGGCATGTAAAATAACTACTGTACGATGTGCGGTGACCGTATGAAGATGTAGAAGCAGGCACTTTGGTACATTTATTTTTCTGATGGACAATAACAGCAGTCAAATATTTGAATATATTGCCTATTTAACTATAATTTACTGCTGTTGCATGAAACAAGCTTTGATAGTAAGCTGTGATAGCATTATATTTCTAATTTCTCTCTATGTTCTTCTCTTTTTCACATAATTTGAACTTAAATCAATATTTCATGTACATGTATTGATTTATTTGGGAAAGTAGCTGTGTACTAAGACGAATACTGTACAGTCAGCTGGTCATTTTCCAAGTTAGCCCCTTCATATCCTAAGCATGTGAATATTTGCTGGTAAATGCCCTAAAAACTAAGTCACAGCGACAAATATACGGCTTAATGCAATGACTGTAATATCGTGCAATATACTGAACTCTGCTAGTCCTTTATATCCTGTACTTCCTCCTCCAATTGGAAATAAATTGATCTTTATGAACTGAAATGAAAGTTACAGACACAACAAGAAACAAACACAAACAAATGGAGTGTGACTTCATTTTAGAAAAGGTTTCATTGCACGCAGCATATAAAAACAACTGAGAAGAGAGGCAAGGCACGCTATCCAACTCAACACTGGCGTGATGGCTGTAGAAAACACTGTAAGGGTGTGAAAAAAATCTAATCAAATATATTTAGCATAAAGCAAATAAAGCCAGTAACATTCAGAATTGTTTTTTTTTTTTCATGAAAAATAGGCACATTTACAACCAAATTCTCATTGCCTTAATGGACCTGGACATTTTACTTTCGAGTAAATTCTTGATGGTTTCTTATTAGATTCTCATTACTGTAATGTTGTTGTTTTTTTTACTATATTAGAGTGAAGACGTGTTGTAAAAATGGCAGGAAATACAACTAAATATTATAATGCATAAATACCTTAAAAAGTAAATAAAATATTTCACAGTGCATTTTGGGTAAAAATGTGCTTAATTGTGATGAATATAATTCAAATAGGCTTCATTTTCTTCATGCAAAATATTATTTAGTATTTATTTCTTTGGATTCTGGAGTGAAATGTTTCCCGGACATGTACATGATTTGTAAAATTCATTCATAAACTGAAATTGCAATTTAACCAAAGGGAGAAATCTGAATAAATACTCGAAAAAAGGGAGTGCCTAAAACAGAAGAATGAAAACTCCCTTCCCACTTCCTGGTTTTTGTTCTGTTTCTCTCTGTCTGGTGTTTTCTCGTGTGTTTGTCTAGTCTACTACAGGGCTGTGAGAAACCCCGGGCCAGTCGTATATCTCGGGCAGAAAGGAATCGTAGTTGATGTTCCACACAACCGATCTGACGTAGGCTTCCTTATCCACAGGCTCTGGGTATCGAAACGCCATTCCCTTTGAATACACGTACTGCATCACCTGCGCACAAAACACACAGCGTCTCAGTGAGGGCTTATGACAAGTGAAAACAAGTGCCGTTTGTGTCCCTTATTGGGATTTCTGCAAATAAATCTAAGACTTTTTAAAGACCACTTAAAGAAAATGTAAGCGTTAATACGCAAGTATGTTCTCTAAATATAAATGTCTAAGGAGCACACCATGAGTTCTATTAGCAAAGCTTCAAAATACAACTTACAAACAAATTTCGCACGCCATGAACTAGCACTTGATGAATACAGGTGCATCTCAATAAATTAGAATGTCGTGGAAAAGTTAATTTATTTCAGTAATTCAACTCAAATTGTGAAACTCGTGTATTAAATAAATTCAATGCACACAGACTGAAGTAGTTTAAGTCTTTGGTTCTTTAAATATTGATGATTTTGGCTCACATTTAACAAAAACCACCAATTCACTATCTCAACAAAATAGAACATGATGACATCCCAATCAGCTAATCAACTCAAAACACCTGCACAGGTTCCTGAGCCTTCAAAATGGTCTCTCATTTTGGTTCACTAGGCTACACAATCATAATCATGGGGAAGACTGCTGATCTGATAGTTGTCCAGAAGACAATCATTGACATCCTTTACAAGGAGGGTAAGCCACAAATATTCATTGCCAAATAAGCTGGCTGTTTCACAGAGTGCTGTGTCCAAGCATGTTAACAGAAAGTTTAGTGGAAAGAAAAAGTGTGGAAGAAAACGATGCACAACCAACCGAGAGATCCGCAGCCTTATGAGGATTGTCAAGCAAAATCGATTCAAGATTTTGATTGAACTTCAAGGAATGGACTGAGGCTGGGGTTAAGGCATCAATAGCCACCACACACAGATGTGTCAAGGTATTTGGCTACAGTTGTCGTATTCCCCTTTTTAAGCCACTCCTGAACAATCGACACGCACGGGTCTATACTGGGCTAAGGAAAGAGACTGGACTGTTGGCCCAGTGGTCCAAGTCGCTTTTCTCACAATTAGAGCAAGTTTTGTATTTTTATTTGGAAACGCACAGTCCTAGAGTCGGAGGAAGGGTGGAGAACGCACCATCACAGCCAAGTTGTTGAAGCCGTGTGTTATTTCCACATCTTGATGATTTTGGGGTTGCAATGTCCATCTGGCTGGTGGTTGGTCCATTGTGTTTTTTTTTTTTGAAACCCCCGTCACAATCACCCTTTACCAAGAAATTATTGGAGCCTTCATGCTTTCCTTCTGCTGACCAGCTTTTTGAAGATGCTGATTCATTTTCCAGCAGGATTTGGCACCTTTTGCCAAAAGCACCAAAAGTTGGTTAATGACCATGGTGTTGGTGTGCTTGATTGGCCTGCAAACTCGCCTGACCTGAAACCCCATAGAGAATCTATGGGGTATATTCAAGAGGAAAATGAGAACGAGACCAAAAAATGAGAATGAGCTGAAGGCCACTGTCAAAGAAACCTCTGCTTCCATACCACCTCAGCAGTGCCACCAACTGATCACCTCCATGCCACGCCGAATTGAGGCAGTAATTAAAGCAAAAGGAGCCCCTACCAAGTATTGAGTACATGTACAGTAAATAAACATACTTTCCAGAAGGCCAACAATTCACTAAAAATTTTTTTTTGGTCTTATGACGTATTCTAATTTGTTGAGATTAGATTTGTTTTTGTTAAATGTGAGCCAAAATCATCCCAATTAAAAGAACCAAAGACTTAAACTACTTCAGTCTGTGTGCATTTGATTTATTTAATACATGAGTTTCACAATTTGAGTTGAATTACTGAAATAAATGAACTTTTCCACGACATTCTAATTTATTGAGATGCACCTGTACATGTGTGTAAATGAACCAAATAAAGCGTATCTTTATTTAATTTAATCACAGGCTGTGACATACTGTGTCCTAAAACACACACAAGCACACAGTCTGACCTTGATGGCCATCTGCAGTGACACCTCTCTGATGTTGGACAGGGGTGGATACAGTCGGCCCTGACTCAGCTCTTCATCCGTCAGCTGATCCGCCAGCGTCTACAGAACAAACAAATAATATTTTATATTGTAACTTGTTTTTATCAAGATACACTATAAAATAGGAACAAAAACTGGTATTACAACAACTGCTTTTCACACACAAGCCATGCAGGGCTAATAACTAATGAAAAATAACTCTAGAGAGGAGCATATAGATATGCAATATATTACAAATTCATTATGTTTCTGATTCAAATGTATGTTTGAATAAATCTGTGATGAAAACAAGTTATGACACCCACCATTTACGTTTTTAGATTTCAGCTAGTGCTGTCAAACGATTAATCGCATCCAAAATTAAAGTTTTTGTTTACATAATATGTGTGTGCACAGTGTTTAATTATTATGCATATATGAAGACACACACATACAGCATATATTTTGAAAATATTATTTTACATGTAATATATGATATTCATAAAAATTATATCATATATGAATATATGTAAATACATAAACATAACATATTGTTTTTTTTAAATATATACATGCATGCTGTGGGTCTTTAACTTATATATATATATGTGTGTGTATTTACATATTAAAACTTTTATTTTGGATGCAATTAATCACGATTAATCATTAGACAGCACTAATTTCAACAACAAGTTGAAGAAGAAACAATTATATCATAAAAAGTTACAAAAAAAAAAAGTATGTGCAACTTACTTTGCATGGTCAAAAAAAACAACTAATACAACTTTTATTTGAGTGGCGAAATTTAATTTTAGTGCATCAACAAACATTAACAATTTGCATGATAATCAGCTACAAATATTCCAGAAAATCTGTTGTGCAATTTTGAAATGGAAAAAAAATGAAATGAAATGTATAAATACACGTGTAACATAACCCCTTTTAAATAAAAAATAATGCACATTAAAAAAAACAAAGTATACTCAGGCCTTAAGTGTGGTTCAGGATTGTATGTTTTACCTTTGCGGCCTCAAGGAAGACCGTATCACTGATGTGTCGCACTCCACTGAGTATAACAGCCAGAGCTACACCTGAAATCACAACCTATGGGTCAACACATGATAACCTGAGCAGGCCAGGTTTACACTATTTGTTCTTCAACATCTTCATATGCTTGTTAGATATTAGGAAATTTAAATTATGCATGCGTTTAGAGCTACCCACTAAAACCTCCATTATTGCCTGACTATAATTAGTGCATGTTAATACCTGGGAATATATAAGCGTTGTTGCCCTGTCCAGGGGTCAGTATTCTGCCATCTTCTAGTGACACAGGTGCGAACGGACTGCCACTGGCAAACAAACACCGTCCCTAGAACAGAAACATATTCACTAATATTCACATACTCTACATGTACACAATCTACTACATCTGATTGATAGTTTATAGTCGATATTTTAGGTTCAACTGCTTGCGGTTCCATGTGTCTTTTTCATGCAAATCTTTACTTTACCAAAGTAAACATAAGAATAACTTTTATAATATAAGTAATACTTTACTGGACTGAAGCAACTTAAGTTTACTTGATTATCCATATATATCATTTTTAGAGAAATCATATCAAATATGATCCTTAGGCTTTTGAGGATCTCTCATCATATGATTTGTTGTTTTGAAACTACAGAGCTTTGATCATGAAACTATGCATTTAAATATCATCTTACTAAGACATTACTGGAGATGCAGAGAGACAACTGATATTTATATGCTTTTTTTTTTATAGTAGTCTGCTATACACTGCTATAAAGATCTCATTTACAATACACAGAATTTCATCTTAATTTTTGGCCATGTAAATATCAGCAACTGCGCCAAATTACATATTTTTGCTCAGTTTGAGCCTCTGAATAAAACTGAGA
Source organism: Sinocyclocheilus anophthalmus (assembly GCA_018155175.1). Lineage (NCBI taxonomy): Eukaryota > Metazoa > Chordata > Actinopteri > Cypriniformes > Cyprinidae > Sinocyclocheilus > Sinocyclocheilus anophthalmus. The sequence continues at coordinate 459,995 of JADLZN010004928.1, forward strand.
TACTATATGAGCCATGATATGCAACAAAAACACATGCAATTATTTTTTTTTTCTGGCTATTATTCCATTTGTCAGGCTTTACAGGGTTAATGCATGAATGATATTTAACCTGTGTGAGGCTAAGATACAATATGAGATAATATATGCGCCATGATATGCAACAAAAACACATGCAAATTTTTTTTTCTGGCTATTATTCCATTTGTCAGACTTTACAGGGTTAATGCATGAATGATATTTAACCTGTGTGAGGCTGAGATACTATATGAGCCATGATATGCAACAAAAACACATTCAATTTTTTTTTCTGGCTATTATTCCATTTGTCAGGCTTTGCAGGGTTAATGCATGAATTATATTTAACCTGTGTGAGGTTGAGATACTATATGAGATACTATATGAGCCATGATATGCAACAAAAACACATGCAAATTTTTTTTTTCTGGCTATTATTCCATTTGTCAGGCTTTACAGGGTTAATGCATGAATTATATTTAACCTGTGTGAGGCTGTAGGCATCTTCAGCTGTACACTCTGCCTTAGCAGTCGGGTTGCTGAGGGCGAAGATTATGGGATGCTCGTTCAAACTGCCCATTGCTCTGATGACATCATGAGAGAAGAGCCGGCCAGCACCTGCCACACCTGATGACATTGAGAAAGAGGTCAAAACATGCATGCACATACATTAATACAGAATTCAGGGGTTATGTATGATGCATTCAGCTATATGCATAAACTATAATATGCAACAATAAAACAATGACAAGCCATGTTTACTTGCACACAGAAGGTTTAACGGTACAGCAACAAAAATAGCTTTTTTAATTCTAATGAAGTTTTCTGTTTTGGTGTAATGCTTGACTAACTTTAAAAAGAAACTAAATAAAATGAAGGTTAAACCTTTAAAGCTTAAGCAGAGGTCAAATGATTAATGTTGGGATTGATTTCTGTACAAGACACAGAGGGAGCAGCTCGTCTTACCGATGATCGCAGAGGGTTTGATAACATTGACAGCGTCTAAGAAGCTTTTCACTTCCCCGGGATCAGGATGAACAAAAGCCTCCTGATTACTATCAGTCTCATAAGCTCTGCCCTGAAAAACAGAGAAACGCACACCTGATTACTGGACTGCAGTTGTGAGTCTCAAAGCATGTGGGGAAAAAAACAAGTTGGTAAATGACACCGATTTTCAATTCATGTTTAGAGATTTTAGAGGAGACTTGAGCTCAGATAGTCATTTAGCTAAGCTTACTAAAATACTGTGATTGCATTTCAGACACTGCAAACAACCTTAGTAGTAGTACTCAGTGTTTTTGTTACATTTTATGGAGTATTATAGCTTTTCTATTTTCAGTTTAAAATTTTGAATGTAGTAAAAAAAAAAAAAAAAATTTATTTTAATATTACTATTTGTTTAATTAATTTTTATTTCAGTTTCAGTTTTAGTTCAGTTAGTATTTTTAGCTTAAACTTTTAGTGCTGTCAAACGATTAATCGCATCCAAAATAAAAGTTTTAGTTTACATACTATATGGGTGTGTACTGTGTATATTTATTACGTATAAAGACACACATGCAGCATATATTTTGAAAATATTTACATGTATACATTTATATGTATATTATTATAAATATAAATATTTTATATATAAATATAATTTTTTTCTTAAATATATACATGCATGTGTTTTTATATATACATAATTAATGTACACAGTATACACATATTATGTAAACAAAACTTTTTATTAATTAATAACGAAAATTACTCAAGATTAACCGTTTGACAGCCACTATAAAAATGTAATATTTCCAATTTACTAATTTTGGTTAGTTACAACATTTTTTAAAAATTTTATAAAATAAACTAAAATACACTACAATTTAAATATACTGTTTTTAATTACAATTTTACTGGGAATTTTATTTAATTAAAATTATTTGTAAAAATTATATTTTAAATGATTCATTTGTTAATTTATTTGTTTTTATTTACCTGTAGTTATGGATAATGATAATAATGAAAATAACCTCGGTATCATGAGAGTCTGATTAGAACAAGTGGTAAATGACAAGATTTTCAATTCATGTCTAGAGTTGTAGAGGAGACTTGAGCCAGCTAGCTCATTTATGCTAAGCTTACTTAAACTACAAATTAGGGGGGACACGGCAAACAACCTCAGAAGTAGTACTTTGGTATTCAGTACTATTTTGGATTTATATCTTTATATTTTCAGTTTTAAATTTTAAATGTAGTTTTGTTGGTACTTTGCACTTGCAATTTTTATTTTATATTACTATTTGTTTAATTAATTTTGATTTCAGTTTACTTGAGCTTCAGTTAGGATTTCGCTATGTTTTTATAACTGAAAATACAAAGAACTTTAAAATAACTTAAATTAATTTTCTTTCATTTAAAATTATTACATTTTTTAATTCATTTTATTTAATTTATCTGTAGTTATGATAATGAAATAACGAAAATAACCCTGGCATCACTGAGAAGTCTGATTAGTTTTTAAGAGTCGGTTCATTTGTTTCAAAACCAGGATTGACTAATCATTGTTTATATTCCATTTTTGCAGTAAAATCCATTTGAATCCATTTTAAAAACTCACTCATCAAAAGTATTAACGTTATCATCAGGAAAGTGATCGTGCTTTTGCACACAATCAGACTTATGTTGGTTTCTGCAAACAAATGATGACAGCCAAGCTTGTGTTTCTTGCAAACACTTTAATTCAGTTTGATATTTTGTCTTATTATGCAAAGACTTTCAGATATTTCTAACTCGGAGTTGGTGTAAAAAAAATACTGCATACATATTTAAGGTATTAAATGCTCACCTTTACTAACAGACCGTATTTGTCAAACATCCAGATTTTCTTTCTGGCTTCTGCCTGAGACATTCCCGCCTCCATCATCGCCATCACGATTAGGTTAGCGATTCCCAGAGCAGCCTAAAAATAAACAATCCCATCTTAAATACACAGGCTACATTAAAGTTTAATCTCATATCAAACCACACAGATTAAAAGACTGGGTTTGTGTTATTGTGTCTTTAAAATGTGTCACTTGTGCTCACCTCTCCAGCCCCCAGAAACAGAACTTTATGTTCGGTTATTGGCTTCCCCACAACACGCCGAGCTGCCAGTAAACCTGCCAGAGCTACTGATGCAGTGCCTGCGGATACACAAACACAACTGCTGATGCACGAATCAAAAAAAAAAAAATCAATCAAATATGCATTCTTGATGGAAATACCTGTGCTTGTAAGGTAAATCAGAATCAGAAATGAGGACTAATCACAATTCAGTATGCAAATATGACACAGACATCATTAGTCTCATTTAGACTTTGAAAAAAACTAAGTCTGGTCACACTTTCCTCAACAATATGCATATTTTGAGGAATGATTCATGTTTGGAGCACAAATGATTCAGGAGTTATGTGCCAAAGTTTAAAACTTAGTTTGAGAAGTTTGTTTAAAGCACTAAGTAACATAATGAACTGGTTCATTTGATTCAATGGTTAATTCTTGTGATTAGGACTTTGTTAAAAGCACTAAGACTGAGCAATAGAACTAATGATGCTTGTTTAAATTCAAATGGATTTAACTACAAAAACGAACTGTAAACAATGATTTCAGGTTATGAACCAGTGCATTGAATCAAATAAACTGATTCAGTAAAATGAGTCCGACTCCTAAGTGCTACCACTGTTATCATTAACTTAATGTAAAAGTAAAAACATTTTAATTAAGTTAAATAAAGTTTAAATAAAATATAAATATTAGACTAAAAACGTTTTACTAAATGAACTAAACGTTTCAAGTTAAAGACAAAGTTGAAGCACTAAAATTACTAACTGGACTAAAACTGAAATTAAAATAAATGAAAAACTAAGTAATAGTAAGTAATAAGTGCGGTACTGGTACACACCCTGGATGTCATCATTGAAGGTGCAGAACTTCTCACGGTATTTCTTCAGGAATCGGAAGGCGTTGTGATTTCCGAAGTCCTCAAATATTGTATGAGGGTGTCCTGTCCGTACTTATCCACCACAGCCTCCATGAACTCATCTATGAGATCGTCGTAGCGCTGGGAACGGTCACGCCGCTGATATAGACCCATGTAGAATGGGTCCCTCAGTAACTTCTGCAGAAACACACAAATACACAGATAAAACAGCAGCTTAATAAATCATCTGCAAGCAAACGTAATGTATGTTTGAACACTGAACAATATACCACAACAGTAGGATTCTTTTATATTTTTAATAACACTGTTATGCATACACGTATATGAATATACATATACACAGAGCTCCATACAGCCATAAAATCTGGTCACTTATGATTGTTTTGGGAATTAATGGTTACCAACCTCGTTATCCGTGCCTACATCAATGCAGACCGGCAGACAACTTTCAGGCCGGATTCCAGCACAGGCCGTATAAAGACACAGCTTTCCTACAGGAATACCCATCCCATACACTCCCAGATCCCCTAGACCCAGGATACGCTCACCGTCCGTCACCACTACAGCCTGCAAACACGCACACAGATGAAAGATCCCTCACTGTACTAACATAAACTCCAACTCTAAAAAACAAATTAATATACACATCACAGTCTAAAAGATGTCGTTCACCAAAAAAACTAAATGCTGTCACGTGTTTAGAACAACATGAGGGTAAAATGACTAAACTTAATAATCAAAGAGTGTCATCAAACATGCACTTTAATAAAAATAAAAAAGCACCGGAATGCTGGAATGTTGAAATCCAATACCTTGACAGTGGTTTCTGGCCAATTATCCAATATGGAACGAACATGTCCTTGGTCCTTAATGGAGATAAACAGACCTCTGTGGAAAAAGACAAAAATTTCAATCTTTCTGCAAAACGAACACACAAATCAGTGTTTCAGAGTAAATCTCCCCTATAATGACATTGAAAAAATAGTCCAAAATGAATACTTAACAAAACGATACTTTTCTGGTAAAATATATTGATGTTTTGACTCCATTTTAAATGAGCATCTACTTTAAACTACACATTGCCATATGTACATGTCATGAACCCTAAACACAAAGTAACAGTTGGTTTATTGTGTACATGATCGAATGTAATGTTAACTTGCAGTTCAGTGAGTAAAATGTTAAATCTGTAAACGCCCTGACTGACTCAGTGTTGAAGGATTCAAATAGAAGTGTTTGTTAAACGGATTCAAACCAATGATTCATGAGTTTGTGAGTCGCATTGAATGATTCATTAAAATAACTGGTTCATAAGATTTATTCGTTCATCAATCAGACTGGTCACACCGTGTTTGTTTTTGTGTGCAGCCAGGGAAGACAAGTCATTTTTCTATTAACATCTAGAAATTATTTTTATTCTTCAATTTCTTTTGCTGTGATGTTGTAAATTCTGCGCAAGTTGCTCTCAGTTTCACCGACACATTTATCTGAGAATAAGAGCATGCTGGGCATACAATTACAGCTGGGATTTACACAGAAAAGGTTCAATGTATCATAGCTAAATAGGTAATAATTAATGAAGTGTAGCTTACTTGGGCCGCCTGAAGATATGTCCATACTGAGTACACGCGAGACCAACAGTAGGCGTGTAGACGATGGGCATGAGAGCCTCGATGTCTTCCATCAGCACGCGGTAGAAGAGACGCTCGTTCCTCTCCTGAATCCCCATCAGATAGATGTACCTGTTCAAATTAACCCATACATGAATCTGCATTTAAAAAAGATTTAACTTTTGTAATTGGACATATTTTCCAAACAGAAACAGAATATTGAGTGTCAAATAATGTTGGGTTGGACATTTTAGCTTTGTAATTTTATCTATAAATATCATAAAAAGCAGATAATGCTATAACATATTGACTACGTATATAGAAAGAATAAATATAATATATATATTATACAACAGTATCTTACGGTCTTATACCAATGACAGGTTAATTCTCAAAAAATTTGAATTTTCATAACATTTTCTTGTTGTTTGTTTAAGTGAAACTTTCATATATTATAGATTCATTATATGTATAGTAAAACATTTCAAAAGTTTTTTTTTTTTTGTTTTAATTTTGATGATTAGAGCTTAAAGCTCATGAAAGTCAAAAATCCAGTATCTCAAAATATTAGAACATTTACATTTGAGTTTCATTAAATGACATCCCTACAGTATATATTCCGGGTTTCTCTTGTTTTTTGAAACCACCCCTATGGGGAGGACTGTTGAGTGGCACATGGGTCTAGCAGACTCACAACGCGGTACTCACAGAAGGTCCTGACTGAAAGGTGTGCGTGCACAGAGTGCTGTATCAAAAAACAGATATTTAAAGCAAAGTGGCTGGAAGGACCGAAATTGGGTAGGCAAAAAGGTGCACAAGCCAACAGGGATGACGCAAGCTTGAGAATACTGTCCAAGCAAAGCCGATTCCCTCAAACACTTGGGAGAGCTTCACCAAGGAGTGGGGCCTGAAGAGGAGAAGTGGCACCTCAAAAGCCACCATGCTCAGACGTCTCAGGAACGGGGACTACAAGCCACTTCTGAAACAAATCAACCTGAACATCTTACCTGGGCTAAGGAGAAAAAGATCTGGACTGTTGCTCAGTGGTTCAAAGTCCTCTTTTCTGTTTAAAGTAAATTTTGCATTTCATTTGGAGATCAAGGTCTGGAGGAAGACTGGAGAAGCACAGAATCCAAGCTGCTTGAAGTCAAGTGTGAAGTTTCCAAAGTCAGTGATGATTTTGGCTTGCACGGACATAGGTGGTGTTGGTCCTTGTGTTTCATTCAGGTTCCAAGTCAAGCCAGGCCGTTTTACCAGGAGAGTGCTGGAGAACTTTACTTTCATCTGCTTGACAGCTTTTGGAGATGAGTATCCTTTTTCAGGCGGACTAGCACCTGCCCCACAGTGCAAACACTTCCAGTGGTTTGATGACCATGAATTACTGTGCTTGACTGGCCAGCCAAAATGGGCTGACCTGAAACCATATGGAAATCTAGGGGATGTTCAAGAGAAAGATGAGAAACAGCGTCCAAGATGAAGGCTCAATAGTGCTCCGCAGAGCCACAGGTGAATCGCTTCATGCCAACACAACTCACGATGCTGGAGTTTGTTGCTAAAGGCGCCCCCACCAAGTCTTGAGTGCTAAATGAATACTTTAAAGACTTGCACTTGTTCGTTTTTCAAATCCTTATTTGATGGATATAGGAAACATGCTAATATTTTGAGCTACTGGTGTTTTGATTTATGTCAGCTCTAATCATCAAAATTACTTTTTGAAATATTTTACTTACAGGTAATGATATAGATTATGATATGTTTCATTTTTTGAAATAAGTTCCAAAAAAAAAGAAACTTCTTATGATTCTATTTTTTTTTTTAGATGCAATGTATATTACTGACTATTATATATGTTATATATATATTGACTAATATAATTTTTTATCCACACAGCCTTAAATACAGAATTTATCATGGTAAACTTCAGATTTTATATGGACATTTTAAATTAAGTTTAAATTCAAATCAAATTGTGAAACAGCTCTTATTTTCTGAAATGGGTATCAAAGTGAATGAATGTACTTCTGCAGTGGGTCGGACATCTTCTTCAGGTTCTTCTGGAAGCGCATGGCCTGGGTGTCCTGAGTCTCGATCTTTGGAGGCAACAGACCATGAATGCCCAAAATCTGCCGTTCCTTCAGAGTGAAGGCCATTCCCTGTGCATGCACAAATACACAATGTTTACAATGATTTGTACATTTTTTTTTTTTTTTTTTTTTTTTACTAGAGTCAAATAGAGGATTGCGAGGACAATGCTAATGTGTTGGGAGTGTTTGTCAGTCAACTGAGTCTCTAAGGCTTTGTTCAGCTGATTTTCGGCATATTTTAATCAAACTAGTTTTAAAATTTGGATGAAAAAAAGTGGCATTAAGTATATTATATTGTTTATACAACCAGTGATCAAGTTTTTCCTATTAATGAACAAAATAACAATAATAATAGTATCCAAACATTAAACATTTTTAAAATAAAAATAAAATGACATTAAAATACAATAAAAGAAACAATAAGCAAAAAAAGTTTTAAAAATAAAAATACAATTAAAAAAATGCAATTAATTAATGATGATAATAAAAACAATCAATTGTAAAATAACAATAAAATTATCAATCACTTATAAAATAAAATGAAACAAAAAATTTGATATTACAAAAATAATTACATCTGATATTTACAAACCTGAACAAAACTATATCCATATGTGGTTAGAAATTATTATTATTAGGATTGTGTCAAGATTCAAGAAGACATTAAAAAATAACCCTGTCTACAAACGCATCAAGTTTCATCGCTTGCTTGGTGCAACACCAAAGTTTCTTTAGGGTCACAGGTTTGCTCAAATCTCCAACCAGAATGAGCAATAGTGCTGCATGCCTTAGCAAACAGAATTACAGACAAAGCCACACACACAAAGACAACTGCAGATGGTCTAGTCTAATGCATTGTCTATGCAGAAGGCTGTGACATATGGAGTGCACAGAACACAATAGGTCATACAGAGACCCTGAAACACTGGCTTTGTGTGTGTTTGGGGGTGGGCTGGAGCCCTCCTCTGCTGTACATTAAAACCATGCATGACTCTTTGAACCGAGATGCCACAAATGTACATACATCTTAAGTGGGAGGAGGAAATGTCTGCGGGGAGCAAAGCAGAACAACGACCAATGAATGTCAGGGAGAGGGAAACACCCATCTATAACATACAGGAACTGCCTTCACTTTACATTCCATATGCCTGGAGTGTGTGCACATGTGTGTTTGAGCATGTTTGAGGACTGGGAACAGTCTTTAACAGGGTTGTGGGGTTGCAGGTCTTTTCTGAACAGCAGGGAAAATTATGTTAAATGCAAATAATTTCATAACTGCAACTATAATAACCACTCTTACATGCAATATAAGTATAATGATGGATATTTAGGTAGAATCAACTTTTAAATGGAAGGAAAAACACTTTGCATATCTTTTGTGGTTGACATCGAAAGCCGGGCAACCAAACTCATCTGTATTTTGTTGCAAATTTAAAAGAAAAACGAAAAAGAAAAAAAAAAAAGTTAAAATAAATGTGACCCAGACGACCAAATGAACCTGTAGTAAATAAAAAGTAGATTTTGAGTAATCATTCAAAATAAAGTCATAAAACAAGAAGAAAATTAAATAGTAACATAAACAAGATCACATAATGTAAAATTGGAAAAATATTACATAACATACAAAATAAAATAAATGTGGATGGCTAGAAACTGATGTTTATTATTAATTTTACTAATTATAGTTAAATAAAAAATACTAATGGATAAATAATTATTACAAATAATCATTTGCAATATGTCAAGAGTACACAGTCTACAAACAAACCAAATTTCATAATTATAGAGTTGCAGGTTTGTTCAAATCCCAAACCACAAGCATGAGCAATACTAGTGATGCTTAGTTAGTAATTTTGGTGCCAACTAATCATTGAAATTTCGTTGCAAAATCATCTCATTTGGTAAAAGCTTGTCAAGTCAGACAGGTGACGACACTGACATGCCTTCATCTTCAAAAAAACAAACAAAATTACACAAAGTAAAATAAAATACGACCCAGACCACATTAAATACAACTGCACCAATGCTTTGTGAGGAGAATTACTGGCTGCTGAGAGCATGAAACCATCAGGCTATTTAGTTTAGTTTTGTACAATAAACAATTTTGGATCTGTCCTGGGTCATAGTGATTGATTTCCAAAGTAAAATAAGAGTCCTGAAGCAAAACCAGTGGTCTACAGGACGGAAATGAAGCACACACCCATGTTTTCTAGGATACGTGGCACTTCTGCTGAGTCACTCCTCTAATGTTTTCCAGACAAAAGCGTTCAGACCCTCAACACACACAGGGGCCGTGTTAGAAAGTGTGTATGTATCTGTGCTAGGGAGTAAAAAAACCAGCACGTAAAAAACTAAGCAGGTAGTGGTGTGCATGCAGTCTAACATTCAAGTGAGCTGAGGCAGTAATTAAACACACTCTACTAAAATGTCCAGTTTAAGAATACATGATATACATTGAAATAAAATCTATACAGCTTAGTGCGTTTATCAAATTACAAGCAGTGATTTAATTAAATAAGGTTTCAGAGAAAAGCGTGGCACTGTGTTCATCTACACACATACAGATCATGATATGGTGTATGACATATAGCGCATATATTTATTTACTCTATTTTCTATTCTACAGGACATTAGCATAATTACTACAACTTATTTATTGTTTTAATAATTTATTTGATATTAATCACAATAAAAATCAATAATTATTTTATAATCAGTTACTGAATAGTTCAAAAAGAGTGGGAATGTGGCCTATAAAACTCGGTTCACTATAAGGTTAATTAAAGAGGTTTGATTTTATGCAAAAATGTATTTTATTACAAAAATATTCAGAGTAGATTTTTGTTGTTTGTTTTTTTTGTTTTTTATATACAATAATATTTTTATTATATCATTATAAATCTATAAAACTATATAAATTAATTATAATTACATATATTATAAATATACACCACAAAAACACAAAATATTGCAAAGCCATTTGTTTCAATATCATGTAGCTCTATATTCGTTAATCATATTGTATGGGCTCTTCTCTTAACTGGATCATAAAAACGGACTAATATAACTAATTTAAAACATAGTTAATACTGTTATATTGAACACTATTTTATTGTTCCAAGATATCCCTGGATGGTAATTTGTGTGTTATTTTATTAGTAGCAAATAAAATAAATATCTAGTGGCTTAGTATTTGTTTATTCTTCATCCTTTGAGTTAGTGATTTGAACAAACCCATAAATCCAAATATAAAACTTTGATGAGTAACTCTTTCTGCACAATTTGGTTTTGCATTTAGTGTAAGTGTATGTGTTTGAGTTTAATGTTGTCATCGCAACTGACATCCTCAATGTTTTGTGCCATTATTATCATTTAAATACTGCAAATTACAGATTAGATTCCTCATTGCTCAATAAATGATATTAGAAACAAGAAAGGATAGAGACTGATAGAGACACAGAGACAGAACTAGAAGGACTTATAGATTGTGTTTAGTCTAACCTTGTTGGTACGTGGGTTGAGCATGAGCGGTTTCCCCTTCTCTTTAGTGTGAACCCATCGGCACACGCTCACACACGGCCTCACACTCGTGCTTAATCTGGACAGCATGGCTGCACTGATACCGATACACACCTGCAAAAGAAAATACTGAAATAATACATGCAAACACACACTTAATGCACTCAGACACAAAAACAGATCATTCGGATCAGCAGTGTCTGATAGAAGAGCTCTTATCAGCTGATTAGATCTAATTATTATGGCTGATCTGTCAGCAGCAGCGATTCTCACACCACAGTCCTCTCCGCTGTGCTGATAAACATTCATGCCAGAGTCCTTATAAAGGATATCAGCACCCAGAAGAACATCTCTGTAGCCTTTATAAATGCAGTGGTCCTTGAGAAGTGGATTAAAGCAAAAAAATATATAATAATTTAATAATACATTTATAAATAACAAATGGAAATGCTTGCTAAAAATGCTAAAAAATAAATTAAAATGTAATATCAAAATTAAAACGCTTACTAAAATATATATTTTACTGGTCACCACCATGTCATGTGACCATTAACCAATATCAGATAACTGTGAACAAAATTAATATTGAAATTTTAACTTCACATCTTAGGGGGTATAAAATATTTAAGGGCAAAGGGGTTCAGCTGACAAAAAAGCTTGGGATTTCCTGGAATATTTCATCCATGAATGTAAATTGTCATCACCTTCTTCTTTCATGTTCATGCAGCGTATGATAATTTGAGCATTTGTAATTTTAACCCATTTTAACTGTTAGTACCAACACTATCACCAGACAGTTACTTTATTAAAATCTCATCTGTTAGGCAGCTAAAAGACTTTAACTTTGTGAAATATTTAAAACAATGCACAACAGACAACCAAATGTTGAAGTTTGAAGGCAATCAAAACTCATGACATGTGCTCATGCCCAGCAAGCCAATCACAACGTAGCCTGGCCACAAGGCAAGTCTGTTATCAGTAAATATGTAAATACGCAAACCAGTGTTTTTACAAAAATTAGGAAGACCAAAAAAAAAGATATCTAGGGTGAGTAAATAATTACAAAATGTTCATTTTTGTGTGAATCAAAATGTTAATATTAAACTCGTTACCAATATCAGAACTTCCAATCCTTGTCAAGAGGGGGCACAAAGGATCCCTCAATAATAAAAAAAAAGTGAATGCATGGAAATTATGAACGCAGGACGGGGTCATTATGATGCGATTTCAAGTTTTCCTTTAACTTTGGAGTGTTACAAGCTCTTGGTGAAAAAAGATCTGTAAAGTTGCAAAGACAAGAGAGGTCTCAAAAGAGAATCCAGAAAAGAGAACTTCTTATATCAAAAGTTAAAGGTACTCTGCCACTGACCCCCTAAGACTGCAGTCGTTCTAACACGTCCCACATGTCTACCTCACTATGTGGACATATTAGCATAATGCCGCCCAAATGTTCACGCAAAAAAAGAAGGCGTGGTTTCAGTAACTGCAGTTGATGCAGCCATGTCAGGGAGGACGCTGTGTGTTTCTAGGGGAAAGCAAAAGCACTTTATTTGGCCAACCGGAAGTAGATGCATTTAGGAATCTAAATACAATGAAAACAGCAATGCATTTTATGGATGACCGTTTCGTGAAACTAGGAGAGGAGGTCATTCTGACTTTAACATAGGCTATGACAATCTGGCGCTTCTGAATCAGCTACCGTTTTATTATATTAGTTAGTATTTGCTATTGACTGTTACAGTGGAGTTTGTGACCGCGTTGTGTGTGTGTTGTGGTGTGTGTGTGGGTGTGTGGTGTCGGGGGGGGGCACGGCGCGAGCGGTGAGAGAGCGAGAGATGCGGCAGGTCACATCACAGTGGAGTCAACTGTTTTAACGGTGGCTTGTGTACTGCAAACACATACCAGCTTCATCTCTGTGTCTGTCATGCGACTCTGTTCCCCTTTCGCGCTCTGTCTTTACATTTATTTTGAAAGATGAAGCTGACGATTATGGTAAGGGGCGTTACATTTCCGACGAGTGCTTGCGGTGTTCGGCCAATCACAATGCACTGGGTCAGCTGGCCAATCAGAGCAGACTGCGCTTGTCGGAAGGCGGGACTTTGAAGAAAACGAAGCGTTTTGAGAGAGGCGGGGCATATAGGACATACAATAATGTACAGTATTTTAAAAAAAATTGTTTTTTTAACATTAAAGCATGTCAACATATCCTGTTACACCAATTACACAAAATAATGATCTTTAAAAAAGCATCATATGACCCTTTTAAGCACAATCATATTAAACCATATTCAGCATATTATTCTATGTCTCAAATATCCATTTTAATAAAAGGTGGATGTAATATCACTTAATGTGATTCAATCACATACTCAACTCTAAAATGAAATAATCAGATGTCTCATGACTGCTGGTTTGTATGTCTGTAAGCACTTAAACACTCATGTCAGCACTGAAGTCGCCTACTTTGCTGTACGTAGAGGAAGTGAAACCTGTACAAACATAGAGCCAAACCCTTATATAACAAATAACTCATCACCAGCCACCTACGGTCGCTCCTTATCGATTCATCATACGGTGTTCTTCTGGGTCATTAAAAAAAAGTCAAAGTACAAAATAGTGATGCATGCTGACATCATTGCTGTTGTTAGGTCGGGACGGTTTCATCCGGTGTGAATCACAGCAGACTAAGTTTAAGTGTCTCGCTCAAGGGTTCAACGATGACGGGGCAGGGAGCTCTGGGGTCACTCCAAACTGGGACATGTGCATTTAAAGAAATAGTTCACCCAAAACACGAAAGCAGTATATTCAAAGATATTCTGAACTAAGGTATTGCATGAAGAACAGACAGGAAAGCAACTACTTACAATGTGATTTTAAATTTATGCATTTGGAAGACGCTTTTATCCGAAGCAAATTATGTTGCATTTAAAACATTCCCTGGGACTAGAACCCATGACCTTGGAGTTGCTATCGCCCCGCCCAATATACACCCAGGTAACCAAACTAAATACAACCTATTACAGATTATTCACCATCAGGCTACAACTGTGTCCCAGACGTAGAAAACAAGCATTCTTTCTGTAAGGCTGTTCCTGCCATGACCTTTGACAAGTGACACCAAAAGTTATTTTAGGGACCAAATGGGAAGTCACACCAGATCTGCCCAACCTCACAGTTGATGAACACACACTAAGCAAGCAAATGCACGGTTTCCGCCATAATTTGTGTGATTTATGGAACTACATGCAATTAAGGGCATGCATGTGTCTTGATTAAGGGCACAATGATGAAGATAGGTCGTGGGTTAAACCTAAAGCCTTTCAGACGCCAGCCCAGATCTCAATCAACTATATGACGATACCCTTAGAAGTTTTGTAGAAAGTAGTATGACACAAATGGGACAGTTCATCGATCACTCAATTCAGGGTTTGAACCTACAATCTCCAGTCATTAGCCCAGCTTGTAATGGAACAAGCTTTCAGTTACCAGTCTATATCTTTAACTACAATATCACAGAGCACAAAAAAAGTGAATTTGTAAATATGAATTAAAAGCACAACGCTGGTAGCATACAAACAGGGTTTGAACCTACATCCTTTCAGCTACCAGGCTACTAGATATTTAACCACTAAGCCACTACACCCATTAAAGGGGTCATATGATGCTTTTGTTTTTAAAGATCATTATTTTGTGTATTTGGTGTAACAGATATGTTGACATGCTTTAATGTTCAAAAAACCAATTATTTTTCAAATACATTATTGTAGGTCCTCTAAGCCCAGCCTCTCTCAAACGCTTTGTTTTCTAAAGTCCCTCCTTCGAAAAGCACTGTGTGCTCTGATTGGCCAGCTGACCCGGTGCATTTTGATTGGCCGAACACTGCAAGCACTCGTCGGACATGTAACGCCCCTAACCATAATCGCGAGCTTCATCTTTCAAAGTAATGTCAGGACAGAGCGCGAAAGGGGAACAGGGTCTTGTGCAGACAGTGATGAAGCTAGGATGGGTTGCAGGACACAGCCACTCGGTTAAGACAGCTGACTCACGGACTGATCCCCCTCCCTCCTCCCTCTCTCTCTTCTCTCTTCGCTCTGATCTCTTCTCTCTCTCACACACATACACACACGATGCGCATTTGAACAGTCAATAGCAAATATTAAACTAATAACAAAACAGTAGCTGATTCAGAAGCACCAGATTGTCATAGCAAAGTCAGAATGACCTCCTCTCCTAGGTCCACGAAACGATCGTCCATAAAATGCACTGCTGTTCTTTAGTAAGTAATCTTAAAGATTCCTAAATAAATCTACTTTCGGAAGGCCAAATAAAGTGCATTTGCTTTCGCCTAGAAACACACAGCATCACCCTGACATGCTGCTTCAACACTAACTGCGGTTACTGAAACCACGCGTTCTTTCTTTGCGTGCACATTTGGGTTGCATTATACTAATATTTCCACGTAGTGGGGTAGATATGTGGGGGCGTGTTAGAAGAGCTGTTTTAGGTAGGCGTGGAAGCCGTCTTAACTTGTTTAAAGTCCTCTTGGTTTTGAGCCTGTAGGTCGTTGCACCTGTCAGGTATCTTATTATGCACAATCAGTCTTGAACACTCCAAGGAGAAAGAAAAAACTGAACACGCATCATATGACCTTTTAAATGGGTTCAACTAGATTAAACGAAGTGCTAATCATTAAGGCAAGTAACCACAGGTGATCACCATACTTCTCTAGTTAATTTATTACAGTACATTAAGACAATTGTTTTGAATCACAAGTTTTCTGGAATTGGGTTTATGTACAAATTCAATAATGCATGTTCCAGTTCAAAATTCCTGTTTCATTTAGTTGATATTTTACATATTGGAGTTTTTAATCACGCCATAAATCAGAAAATGTTGTGAACAGTATTTTCAAAATGCTTTTTTTTTTTTTTTAAAACCTCTGTAAAAACCTTGATATGATAGGAATCAACTGCAAGGTCTGATGTATGCAAGTGACACTGAGGTGGAGAAAAAAATTCCTATAGCCTACAAAGACATGTACTGTAATTGAAAAATCCAGATGCAGATAGATGAAGTGTGATTAAATTAGCACTTCAGTGTAAATGTGTGGTGTTTTCTTTTCACTAGTCAGGAATGTTATGAAAGCAAAATAGCCCAAAATCTCCAAATTGACCAATGCCTGAAAAAACAATGTTCTGAAACCGTTAGCTAATGCAGCAAAACCAAAGTGCAACAGGTGGAGAATCACAATACTGTTAATGTTAAACCGGAAGGCCATCATTAGCTTATTTAACAATCATGTAAACATGAGTGAGGTGGTCTAGTGAAGTCATGACAGCTGCTGTTAAGCTACGCTAACACAATAATACTCCCTCCAGAGCTCTCATAAAGGATATATCTGAAGCCTTACCCTTTCCTTCAAACGTCTCAGAGTCAGTTAGTCACAATAATGCGCGACTAAACATTATATTTTAGATAAATTCACCGGTCTGTGCGTCAGGCCGCGCACAGTGAGTGACAGCCGCGAGCCTTCTTGGCACGAGACATTCTAACGCACACGCCGACAGCCAATCAGAAACGAGCAACGCCACAGCGCTTAAATCTACCGTAAAGCTCGTGAATAAAGCGCAGAATAAACAACAAAACCGCCGAGCACAGAAGCGGAAGGAAAATTATGAAATCATTATGAAAAGTTTCTTGCACAAACCTCATCTAATTCCTCAGTTGAGTTTTTGCAAGCCAGAGTAAGCTGCAAGTTTAAGCAAGACTCAAATAGTCGTGTTTTCGTTTTAGCCTTCTAGTTTTACAAATAAAGAAAGAATATAATTATTAATAATAATGTTTTTAATTTTTGTTCTTAACATTGATCATAAAACAAATGTAGGACTTTATAACTATTTAATATAAAAAAAATATAAGAATAGGTCTCACATAAATACTTCTAAATGAGGCACATATGTTTTTCATCAGTGTTTGTGGTTGTAAGGGATAAAAAGTTTTTTTAAAGTTATAATTTTTTCAGTGTAGTTTTGCACGACTTGTTGCTGGGAGATCTGAGGAAAAAGAAGAAAAGAAAAACTTATTTGTAGATGTATTTAATGTGTTGTTTGCATATTCTAATACATCATTACATGTGTATTTATTTTTTCTTATTAATTCATTTATTTTTAAGTTTTGTTTTTCGTTATATGCTCTTGTTTGTCACTTTAAGATGATTTTTATTATATATTTATCTTATGAGTTTGGTGAACACGTATCCAAAATGAATTTACTGCTCTGGTTGCTTGAGAACAACATTTTGACATAAAATCAATATCAAGTATCATTATCTTCATATCAAGTAAAGCATTTCCAGAGCGCGCATGCTGTTTCGCTCTAGGATACCAGAAGAAGTCCGCAACTACTAGTTTATAGTCTTGCCAATAAAATTAGAAAGTCATCACAACTAAAACAGAACTGACCATTTGGGAATGTTTGATAGCCATACTTTTTAACGGTTTGATTTTGTTATATGTTACAGTTAAATATGTCGTAATATGGTAGCATTTACTGGTAATACGGTAGTCGGTAACAAAACAATTATATTGACAGCTCCCCCCGCAGTGATGTATTTCAACATGAAATTGAAGGGGTGGTTGATTGCAATTTCACTTTTTTTATGTTAGCTATTGTGTAATTTTGCTGTTTGAGCATAAACAATATCTTAAAAGTTACGAAGCTGGAAGTTCAATGCAAACGGAGATGTCGTCTTTTTAAATTCTGGCAGTTTATTGCCTACAAAAGCGGCTGGTAGGGACTACAACGAGCTAATTCCCGGGTTCGTGACATCACAAACCCAGATTAACCCCGCCCCCTGGAACATGACAGCAAAGGGGGCGAGGGCATGCTGCGCTGCTTTAGAGAAGAGTGTGAGAAAACTAGACGTGGGGCAAAACGTTTTAAAAAAAAAAAAAAAAAACATGTTTTTTTTTTTTTTTTTTTTTTATATTTAATATAAGGAATCACGATTCTGTCTGCTAACGATGTAATGGATCACAAGTTCCAAAATCAATGTTCAAAGCACAGCAATGACCGTTCAATTATACACTTATTTTCACATGCTACTGTGAAGCGTTATTACATGGACCCCCCCCAAACCGATGCAGTTGCCATAATGTATTAAAGCTTTAATCAAGATAAAACCGTATATTAAAAGTAACATAAGCATGCATATACAATAACAGCCTATATCTAAAAATATGGAGACAACAAACACACAAAAAAAACAAAGCCCTACCAAAAAAAGGGGGGGTGCTTGCACAGGTTATGCCGTTCCTTTAATAATATCCTTGCTTCTCAATCGGGCTCAAACTGATAAGCGATATTTACGATGCAGTTGTGTACAATACAACCGGAGCACCTGCCGCTGATTGTGAGGGACGGAACAGGACGGGACTTTTGACGACGATAGCATGGCGTTTAGCCAATCACAACACACTGGGCTAGCTAACCAATCAGAGCCCATCACCTATTTATGAGGGAGGGGCTTCATAAAAGAAGGACAACTTATCGCTCGTTCTCAGAGAAGGGACAGAGCGGTGTGGAATAGAGGTTAAAAAACGAAGTGTTAACACATGTTAGACTGCACCCCATAAACACAATCAAGCCTAGAAAAAACCCAGTGTACCACCCCTTTAAGGCAAAAATATAGGAATCAGAATTTTTGTATTTAAAATACATTTAACAACTAGTAATCTGTTAAGTACTATTATATCGGTTGTTACTGTTATTTCAGTCACAGCAGTAAAGTATTGAAAGTGGTTTAGCTTTGCATAATTAGTTACACCATTCATTGTTGCACAGTTATTTACTGCAGCTAATTCTCCTCCTGGATTGTGCCTCTTTGGATGACTGTTTGAGTAAATATACCATCCATAATGATGTCCAAACCTGGAGATTTTTCCCCTCCTGCCCCATTTACCAAACACTTGTTGATCAAACACTCACCTCCAGATTGATCTGTTCTTATATAATCTTCTATTATGTTATGAAACATAAGCCCTCGTAAGGATTAAAGATGATTGGGAGAAGGAAACTTTGCAGAAAATTGCAGGGAGAGGCACCACAGACTCCACCTGATCAGGCTTAAAGTGAACGAGTCGAACGTCTGCTTTCATCTGTGAATAATACTCATAGCTGTAATATTAGTGTTTTCACCTCACTGACATACTGTCTGAAGACTTAAATAACTTATACTCTTAATAATGTTTTACATAAGAACGCTCCGAATGAGTGAAAGATACAGATCTTATGAGAGTGTACTTTATTTCATATGTGTACATGAACATCACATATCAAATGAACATTAGTTTTTTATTATCAAAATAAACAACAAATACTAAGGAAATTATATAATTAGTTAATAAATAGGTACAAACAATAAATATATTATTACAGTGGGTTTTATTATTTTATTCTATGTGCAATATATCTGTAGTGCACTCCACACCAGTGACATCAGCGTGAATTCTACCTGAAACAAAAACAATTTATTTTATGACATAAAATGTCTATATGCCTATATTCCACAATACATTGCGTAAAATGGGGGTTTTGTAGACTGTTTTAATGCTGAAGAAGGGACTGGAGTTTTACATAGCAAACACAACCCTAAAAGTCTCTTTTACATTTAGCAACTCATAAATAAAGACTTGGCCTTACTTCCTCTTCACACCATGATGTTCTTCTTCTCCAGTTTCTCTCTCTCATTAGTGGAGCTCAGGAACGCCGCCTGAAAGCGGTGATGTGTTCTATAGCTGAAATATAAGAACAATACAACGAAAAAATATATTAAAGTTAACAATTCTGCCAAATACTCAAATCCACTCTTACTTCTTAACATTTCCTATTTATTTCCATTTGCTTGATAATTGAATATTATCTTGTTATTTCTTCTTTATGTTAAGTGTGAAAACAACCTCAGAGGACTTCATTTTTAATATTGCTGGAATATTGCCACGTTGGGGCCTTGAACATAGTAAATGTCTGGGTTACTGTATTCTGTACATATAAAAACCTTTTGATCTAAAGGCTAGTTCCTACATGGGATATTTCGTTCACAAAACTAAATGTTTTTTGCTTGTTTTTATTTTGGGTGATAAATTCAAAATTCACGTGAACTCCTACAAAAGCATCCCAACATTGCGAAGTTGGTTTATGAATGTCCAGATTGAGCAAATCTAGTACAAATCTAAGAGGGAACATTCTGGCAAGGTTCACTCCAAGTTATGAACAAACATTCTTCTAGTAATGTTAATAGAGTGTTCCTTCAAAGTTATCTGGTCTTTAATAACGCTCTCAAAACATTATCACAAAAACATTATTTATACATCATTCATGGAACATTTTTTTTAGTTGCACATTCATCTAACATTTTTATAAGGTACATCCCTGTTGAAAAAAACAGCATATGCTGGTTAGGTATGTTTTGAAGCTGGGATGCTGTTCCTTTGCTGGTTTATGCTGGTCCTTTGCTGGTCCTAAACTGGTCCAACCAGCTTAAGACCAGCACATGACCAGCATAGACCAGCAAAGGACCAGCATAAACCAGCAAAGGACCAGCATAAACCAGCAAAGGACCAGCATAAACCAGCAAAGGACCAGCATAAACCAGCAAAGGACCAGCTTAAACCAGCAAAGGACCAGCTCCAACCAGCATCAAAACATACCTAACCAGCATGTGCTGGTTTTTTCAACAGGGATGTTACTACAGAAAACATTCAAAAGCAACATTCCCAGAATGTTTACAAATGATACAAAGGAAACTTAATTAGAATGTTAACTAAATGTTCCTAGAACAATTCCTAGAACTAGTAACCTCATAGTATTAATAATGATAAAGAATGAGTAGGTGCGTCCAAACTGCTGTCACAATATGTGCCAAGTATAACCCAGGCGTGTGTTTTGTGTGTGGGTGTATATTTAGCATGCATGCACTGAATGTACTTACTGCACGCAGACCATGAGCAGAATGGCTAGGCAGCTGATGACTGACAGGACGACAGCCATAATGACGAGCGCGGTGTGGCTCCTATCAGTGCTGCTCTCATCCCGAGACGTCCCGAGAAGCTGGATCCCACAGCGTTCCCCATCATAACCTCTCTTACATCTGAAACAATCAAACTTTCATTACTTGAAAACGAAATACTTTATTTCTTATCCCGTGGTGGAAACAAGCTTCCGTAGGTAAGTGTCACTCACACACACACAGGCTCTCTCAGGCCGTGCAGGTATGTGCAGTGGCCGTGGATGCAGTAGTCCACGTGAGAGGTCAGGCAGGGGTCAGCGGTTGTGCTGTGGCTCCAGTGACTGAGCGTGTGATTCGGCTGAACAGGAGTGATATTTTTATTCTTTTTTCTTCCTTTGTTCTTTTTGCGTCCAGAGCGCTTGTGATTCTGCTCGTCTCCTTTACTGGCTTGGGTTACTGAAAGATATGAGATATATGAGAAACTTTAATGTGTGTGAGAATATTTGCTTTCTATACTTATCATTTTCTTTAATGTTCTTTAAATGGCTCTTTAAAATGAAGCGGTCTTTTTATTTCTTTCTTTTTAACTTTTATTTTTATTTATATTCATTATAGATTACAATGCAGCAAACGCAACATTAACCCCACAGAGGAGAGGGCATTACATCCCTACACCTAAAAAATGCTGGGTTAAAAAGGGACAAACCCAGCTATTGGGTTGTTTTGACCCAGCGGTTGGGTTGGTTCAAAACATCCCAACCGTGGTCAAAACATCCCAACCGCGGGTCAAACAGACCCCTAGCTGTTCACACCAACCCACCTGCTGGGTCACACAAACCAAATGGGTTCAAAACAACCCAAACGCTGGGGTATCAACAAAACCCAATAGCTGGTTCAAAACAACCCAACCGCTGGGTCAAAACAACCCAATAGCTGGTTCAAAACAACCCAACTGCTGGGTCAAAACAACCCACTAGCGGGTTGTCCCTTTTTAACCCAGCGCTGGGTTATATTTAACCAAGCATTTTTTAGAGTGTATACTTATCAATTTTTTGCTACACTGCATACACAGCTATACAGTGCATAGATATATATATATATATGTACTAGCTTCACAATTAAAGGAAGTGGTCTTTTTCACCAATTATCTCTACACTTGTTTGCTCGATTTATTAATGCAGCACAACCCTTCATTTTGTCACAACTTTTAGTCTTATTGCATGCAATTCATTTTTAATTAGAACAATAGCTAAATTAATCATTAATGAACTACAAAGGTTCAAAATCAACATATCAAGTTAACATAAGTTGCATTGGAATTACAGGAATATTTGTTTCTTGCCATTAATGTAGAACTGGACAAGAAGGGAAATGCAAACTATTAAACTGAAATATGTGCTTTTTTGTAAGATTTGTTCAGATATTATTTTTATATTGAACATTTGTAGGTCATTTCTAAACCTTTGTAGTTCATTAATGATGCATTTATTGTCCTAATTAACATGCCAAAAGGTGTTATTCCAGTCAGTAATTATCATTAGCTTAATCTAACAACAGGCATCTATAGAAAATTGTCACAAGTTTGTCTAAAGATTAAAGAATGACACCTTCACGCCTCCTTTACTGACTTGGGTTTCTGAAAGTTTTGTACTTTGATTTCTATACTTTGAATTTTTAAATGTTTAAATGTTGTCATAAAACCCTCAAAAAGAGATGCAGGTAAGGTCTTTTCCACCAAATATCTCTACACTTGCTGTCTGCTCAATTTATTTAATTAAAATATAAACTAATGCAACTCAATTCTTCAACATTTTGTCACCAACTTTTGTTGAATTGCATGCAAATCGTTTAAATTTAAATGTATAGTTTACATACTTGATCATTTAGTTTATTATTCATTCCTATCTTTTCTTTTGATTTTAGTGTGAAATATCCTGAAATATTAGTTATTTTTGTGAAATTGTTATTATAATGAAACTGTGTTAAATTGATATATTAAATTCCGAATCTTTGCCGTTCATAAATATTGAATTTATCATCCTAATTAAAATGCCAAAGATGTTATTAGGTCAGTAATTTCAATTAGCAGAATAATAGACGTCTGCACGAGATTGTCAAGCAGGTGGACGAGTTTTACTGTCTGTACCCTTTTTTTAAGATTTATTTTTTGATGTTTTGCCTTTATTATGATAGGACAGTAGGATTCGGGATTCGAACTCGGGACACCCGTAACTCAACGGCGTTATATGTCTGCGCACTTGCCAACAAGGCTGTACCTTTAAACAAAGTTGGATCACTGAACATTCCCGATGGATCCTGATCATCATCAGATTCCAAATCTTCACCCACGGCGCTCTGAAGCCCCTCTCCCGATGATGAGATCACGGTCACATGATCCAGTGCAGATGTGTGAGTGGCAGCTGTCCGTATGGTGAAAACTGCACTGCAAACTGTACACAGAAACACGCAGTTATAGCACAGCAGAAATGTAATAACTGCTTGTGAGGAATGCTGATTTGTATAGTTTCGGCCCAGTTTGCAAATAATAACAGGATCAAACGCTTCATTATATCACAATGACACATTAACCTCAATTAGCAGATATAAAGAGCGGTTAATCTTCTAATGTTGAGGTTGATGTTGAGTCATGCTGTAAACACCCCATGTGTATTGTACTGAGCAGATTAGCTGTGTATGTGTGTGAGAGAGAAATTGAGAGTGAAAGACATAAGCGAGTGGAAAAGTTGAGGTTATGTGAGGTAAAGCTGCGCCTGCTGCAAGTAGCCTACAATACAAAATTAGAGTCCTTTATGTCCCCTTTTCTTGTTAGACTCCTGTTTATAAAACACATAGCCTAGTTCAGAATCCGATATGATCAATACAGCGTTCCATTCATGCGAAAATACACAATATAATAACAGGAATGATGTGAAGATAAATACTGCACAGAATCCATACAAACCAGGTAGGCTAAGTAACTGAACAATGTATATTATGTTTCCTTGTCTTGCACCAAGATATCCCCGTTTACCTGGCAGCAGAAGTTTTGACAGCTGTAGGGCGTTTGTAAAAACGGATCGAGTCGTACTTCCGCATTTGTTCCGCGTTAAGGAGAGTCGAACGCGCCCAGGGCATTATGGGTGTTGAAGTTTTTGTACTACCCCCCCCCCCCCCTCCATGGCCCTTTTTCTGTTTTCTATAATCGTGTAGCACCGAGAATAAAAGAAATATTGTTTTGCTTCATAAACAGCCAATTTTTTTTATCAAAACCCTATCTTGCCAGCGGTGAATTACCCTTGACCCTAATTTGGTTAATAGAACAATGATTCTGATGAAGAAAATGATGTTTCAATGAATATTTGTCAAATATTTATTTTCTCAATCATTCTTTGGTTTAAATAAGCATTTAAATATCATCTTACTAAGACACCCTATTGGGAGATATAGAGTGACAACTGATATTTATATGCATTTATGTAAGTAGCGTGTTACCACTGTAAAAAAATACTGTGAATTTAACGGTAAAAGACTGTAAAAATGCTACAGTAAAAACATGTTAAATAGTTAACGGTAAATTCCCCTACTATATACGGTGAAAAACTGTATTGGACATTACATGTATTGGACATTAATGAAATTACGGTATTTAACTGTAAATTTAAGTTAAAACCGTAAAACCTAAAACGTTTCTACAGTATTTTTTACGGTAAAATTCCAGCAACAACCGCTGTCGTTTTTTTACCGTAAATTTAGGATTTTTTTTTACAGTGTATGTTATAAAGATTTAAATTAAAGCTATCGAGTGTTTTTAATTTTTGCCACATAAATACCAGCAACTGCCAAATTGCATATTTTTGCTTCGTTTGGGCCTCTGAATAAATTTGAGGGTTTTTTCCCTACATGTTTTCACTACATCATGCCATAAAAGCCTGATATATTAAATATGATACTCACCCCCCTCAAAAAAACAAATACAACAACAACAAAAAACACATATGCACACTTTCTGATTTTTGATTTGTTTTGTCTAAAGTGTCAAAAAAAAAAAAAAAAAAAACATTTTTTCAAAACTATCATTTCGTATGTCAGGCTTTACAGGGTTAAAACAACATAAAATAATGTTTGCGTCTAAGGAGGTCTCAATGTTCACAACCCACGTGATTAATTTCCACAGTGAAACATGCTATTCAACGAGAAAATATGTAGGCCGGGACTTGATTTTATCCATCAGGAATTGATTGGGATCAAAAAAAAAAAAGTGGGCATTATATCACAGAATGGAGCCAGACCTGAATGTGAATGTGAAGGACTACTCCCATCCTGAAACACAGCCAGCATATGTTGGTTGAAACTTAAGTAACCAGGGTAACGTTGTTGGATAGGTGGAGTAAGTTTTGATCATCGCATTTTGATGAAACATTACAAAGTCAAACACGTTTGTATTTGGAATAACACACAAAAAGACCAGGAAAAAACATCAGTTTGATTTCCTTTTGGCTAGTAATCGAAGGTGCCATTATCTGAAAATTGCAGGAACAAATTCCACCAGCCCTGGGTGTGTGGCAAATCGATCCAGTCTATTAAACACTAATTGTAATTGTGCATGCCATTTTATTCTGCACACATTCTATTCCTTATCACATTAACCATTAACATGTTCCTTTAATGTCTTACAAATGAAGAGTCTCAGAATACTTCAATTTAGAACATCACTAGATTAAACAACAATCTTTGGTGTCAAATATTTAGCTTGAAAACCGTGCATGTGCTATTTTTCTTTCTAATAGATATGTGGCAATTCAGATATTTTAAAGTAGTGTATGTGCCTTTCTATCACAGGTATAAACTGGCGACGTCTGCAGTCAAACTAGTCTGCAAGGAGAATGTTTGAGTAAATGCATTTGATCTGAACACTCCTACCGACTGGAATCCTGCATTTAATTGTCAAAGAAATTCACACACACACACCTATTATTGTGTGCGGGGATGACCTTTCTAACGTTAGTTCGTACAGCTAAATATATATTTAACACGGCGGTGTGACGCCCTAATCCTCCGTCCTTTGCCATGAACAATAAGCGCTTTGTGACGTCGAACATGACAACAGACAGCCCAGATTTAAACTGTGTGGCGTTCTGGCATACACCTATATGGGAGAAGCCAGAGCTCACAGCTATTCAGAGGCATGTTACTACAGGTCGAGTCGATTTCCCAAAGCCCTGCCTGTCTGGAGACACAAACACAATACCACGCACACTTCACTCAGCGACAGAGTTCAAGCTGGTTTTGAAAGAGGTTTACTATCTTGGAGCCTTTCATATTCATCAGTCAGTTGTCTTTTGTCAGTTGTCAAAGTGAAATTAAAATACAATAAACAATAATAAGCAAATGCACAAAACTGACACTCGGCATGAAAGAAAATATGTTGCAAGTTTCGCTCACCTTTTGACTTTTCATTATTTTTTATTTTGATACTTTATCACTGGACAAGTTTTTATGTGTTTTTTTTTAGTTTATAATTTCTCAGAATTTGAAAAAATAAATACCAATATTTTAGAGCAAAGCATAACTAGAAAAGCATATATTCACACACATAAAAATCCAATAATATTTTAAGATTGTATTCATTTCCATGATTTCTTCAGGATTTTAAATCACGATTTTAAAATCCACTAAGATTTCCAGGTTTTCCACTACCGTGGCGCACCTGCAGCAGACAGGTCAAAAATAAAGTAAGACAGGATGGAGAAAACCAAACTCACCGACACAGAGCAGCAGAGAGGAGAGGCGCTGTAGGTTCATGGCAGCTGACAGCTGAGTTCTGTGTTGAGTTTCTGTTTGTCATGAACTTATCGTCCAGGAGGAGCTTTTATAGGGAGGTTTCCCTTCACACACACACACACACACATACACAGAGATAATATGTGTGTTTGTAGGCATCTTTTGTAAGGTAAATGTTTGACGAGAGTCCACCTGTAGAATTCATCCACAGGTCATTCATACACGAGTCATTATGTGAGATTAATTTTCCATTTCACGTCACTGGACTGTGATGCTGAATAGCTTGACTGTTTTGTCAAGTGTTCCTGAATGGGATATGAGAATACTTCTAAATAAACAGGAATATTGTTCATGTTTATTTGTACTTTAATAGACAATTATGATGACTTCACATGCACTGATGTAGATGTTTCAGATTTAGGGACACAGAGTCACTGGAATCGAATTTGACCTTAAGTCTTTGGAATATTTGAAATGGAATATGAGATGCATCCCGTCTGGAATAAAAAGAATGCAAAGAATGGGATTCTTGGGGGAAAATGCAATAGATAAAGAGAGGAGCCAAAACACCCCCAGCACACACATACTTGTTCGGTGTGAACACAGCCTCATGGGTCATTAAGTATATTACTGTCCCTGTAATTTGAGGCCAAAAAACTATGGTACGGGACGGAAGAGAGGTAGCTGGAAGAACGACCGGTTTTCTTAGATGAAGCCATGAATGAACGTGCTCGTGCAATTTAAATTCTGTTTGAGTCGCCTGCCGTGCAACATGTCCCTCACATCTGCATGGTAATGAGTTTCTGAAGAGCCCAAAAGGAAGAGAAGCACAGCTAATGACCCTGAACCGTTAACACAGAACAAGCTAAACACCCCATTAGACGCTATCCAGAATTTATATAAGGCCACCATTGGATTCATAAATTTGGATTAACTTTTAACTAAAAGCAATGCATTTACAATTGCATTTTACATCATCATTTTGAAAATACAGTGAACACCTGATGTGTTCATTAAATGCACAAAGAGTTAAATTACACAAAAATATAAGAGTGAGTTTGCATTCTGATCATATGGAAGATAACTTCAAATTCCACGTAGTCATATCTGATTATATAGGTACTCAGTGAGTGATAACATCAAACATCCTTTTTTAGCTCAAAACTTACATAATACACAGGTCTATATGAATGTAGTGCTACGGTTTTTAAAACAGAAATGACTAAAAGCAGAGCTATTCTGAGGCAGCTCCTTAAAACTTGCCTGCAATGTAAACCAACTTGTTGGTGCAGCCCAATGCTACGGGTGTCCTCTAATATGACACACAAATCTAGAGGATTAGAGCGTAGAGGCGTTTCACTGGTGGAAAGTAATGAAAAAAGTAACATACATACATACTCATGGTTTCATTTGTGAGCTAAAAGGGTTTTAAAAAAAACAGAAAAAGTGCGAAAAAAAAAAAAAAAAAAAAAATATTTCCCTGCAGTTTTATTTGTTTAATATTTTGTTAGATTAACCTACCACTATTTGGCCATGCGGTTTAAAAAGGCGTTTATCTTTTATTTGGCAGTAATGTTTTTATTTTATTTTATTTTATTGTCTATACTACTGTTAAGTATTGTGTAATTGATTCATGTTGGTTAATGTTATTAATGGAGGTTTATAAAGTGTTTAGTACATTCCCTAAATTTAAGACTTACATCAAACCTCATTCGATCATTTCAACAATCATTTCTATAGGAATCTTTACACAACTAAAGCCCCCAAAATAGACATGTTATTGATAGTGGCACCAAAACTTTCCATATTGCAACAGAAACAGAAAATGAATAATTTGCAGTTTTGTCATTGATTACACATTTAGACTAAAATTCAGACATATCAGTTCCTGATACATCATTATTAAATATTATAACAGGGTCTAATAAGCCATTGGAATATTTATCACTCCCCATAAATTGTATTTAATTTGTAGCAAATTTATTACATTTATATCTAAGTTTGAAACACATAGATTTACATGCATTTTTCCCTGAATCTGCTTCTATTCTGTTTTGTTAATACTACTAAAGTTAAACTGTAAAAACATGGCATTTACGTAGCAACTATTGTTAAAGGGGTCATATGATGCAAAGTTTTCCTTTCGTTGGAGTGCAGTGTTACAAGCTGTTGCTGACATTAGATAAGATCCTGAGTGCAACGACCTAAAGTCTCCAAACCCAAGCGATATTCTTTACACCGTTAAGACTCTGCCACGCCCCCCTACCACGGTCGTTCTAACACCCCCCCACATATCTACCTCACTATGTGGAAATATTTGCATAATGGCGCCCCACTAGCGCACGCAATCAACCGAGTCGGGCGTGGCTCTTCCAGTCACTTCGAGTCAGTGAATTGACGGGGGGAAGAGCATGTCCGGGCGCGTGTGTGTTTCCTAGGCGGAACCGCAAATGCACTTATTTGGGGCCGTGTGCTGCGCTTCCGCCACGCCCGCAATTGCAGATTAGGAATGCTTTGCCTGTTATTCTCTACAAACCGGGCACCCGCACTGCTTCTTCGTCGGGCCGACCGTTTGTGCCTCGGCGCGGCGGTATCGACTTTGCTGTCGCCAATCTGGCGTGTGGTATGAATCAGGGCTGTTCACTGTCTTGTTATTCGTTTCAAGTCTTTCTTCTGCCGTTCCCTGGAGGAGTTTTGTGCGCCTTCGGAGGGTTTGTGGGTGTCGGAGGAGAGCGCCACTGGGAGAGCCGGAGCGAGGGAGACGTGGGCAGCTGTCTAACCGTGGCTGGGGGCAGGGGAGCAAACACGAGTGACAGGATTCACCGATGTGTGCAATGTCCGCCACTCTGTTCCGCGCGCGCCATTTCGGGATTGAAATGATTGGTAAGAAGAGTACAAAAGAGGAATGTAGATAGAGCATTAGATTTACTTTCCCTTACATTTATTTTGAAAGATGAGCTCGTGATTATGGTAAGGGGCATTAAATTTCCAACGCGTGCTTGCTCGCTCCCCCGGTGTTCGGGACCAATCAAAGGTGCACTGGGTCAGCGGGCCAAATCGAGCAGACTGCGTTGTCGGAGGAGGGGCTTTGTAGAAAACGAACGCAGAACTTCGGTTGAGCGCGACGGTACATAGAGGACCTAGTCATATCCGATACAATGTATAGATATTGAAAAAATAGGGTTTTTGAAACCTTGATGCAGAATCGAATGTCACATATTCTGTTACACCACTAAATACACACGCAAAGAACAAAAGGGAGTCTTAAAAAAGCATCATAGACCCCCTTAAGTCAAATTTTCGTAAGGGCAGTACGGAATGCCAGAGAGCTGCGCATGCGCAGTGCAACTTTTCCGCATTGGGTCCTAGATCACGCTTCAGGTCGATGGAGACGTATTAGGGGAAAGTCGGAGTCGCCTAAAGGGACGAAGCCGCATACACTGTTTATTTACACTTCGTAAACGTTTATACGCAAGAAAGGGACGGTACGTAGGCGAGAGGCTCGAGCGTAGCTGCGGACGGGGGCGGACGTCTTAAAAACTCGGAGTCTTCTTAATTAGGAAAAATGTCTTGGAGAGGTTCGGCGAAATGGGGCAGGACAGGGGACCAGGGAGACATGGCCCCCAAACCGCAGCTACGAGTGAGGAGACAGAAGCGATGAAGGTAAGAGGTGCGCGTGGAGGAAAAGCCTACCTCGCAAGCCTACAAAAGTTTCATTATTTATTCACTCGTTTTTGCGTTGTTTCTTTGTCTGATAGCCTTACAAACACGCTCGTTTCCGATGCCATACAATGAAATGTATATAAGAGCATGCGATTTCTGGTTACGTTGAACTTTCTCCTGCGGGTGGAGGTTGGCGTTTCTCCAGCGCAGCGCAACGCAACGCAACTTTCTTTGCGCTTTTACGCGTTTTAAACGCTTGTCAACAACATGCGCGAAACCACCACAATTTAGCATAAAAGTTCAAAGAGCAAGAAGGTTCAGAACCTAGTGAGCAATCTACCTCGACAGCGCGTTTAGTCAACGTAGTACGCATTTTTTCTATAATCGGTGCATTATCTGGCGAGCCAAACAAAATGTTTATATGATGCCCAGAAATGTTGTCTAGATCAATGGTTTTGAGTCCCAGCCATGGTCTCATAGAAGCTAGTTACTTCCCCATATGAAAGAGCAGCTTCATTTAGCTTAGTGTGCAAAATAACGCATGCCATTTGGACTGGTGATTTATGATGATGCTGTGCACGGTCAGATATGTGTTGTGGTTAGAGATAGACCAATATTATCTTTTCACAACTGATACGATGCTTGTTATTTTAATATTTAAACATTGCATAACCGATATGCATAATAACTGTTTAATTTCTGCTTTCGGACACAATAATACCTAATTCTAAAAAAAGAAAGAAAGAAAAAAAAGAAAGGGGCATAATGGTTAGAGAGTCGGACTCATAACCCAAAAGTTGTGGGTTCGAGTCTCGTACCGGCAGGGATTGGAGGTGGGGGGAGTGAATAACCAGCGCTCTCTCCACCTTCAATACAACGACTGAGGTGCCTTGAGCAAGGCATCGAACCCCCAACTGCTCCCCGGGCGCCGCAGCATAAATGGCTGCCCACTGCTCCGGGTGTGTGTTCAGGATGGGATAAATGCAGAGCACTAATTCCGAGTATGGGTCACCATACTTGGCCACATGTCATGTCACTTCACTTTAGACTTTTCAACCAACAGTTGGGTTAAATGTTTAACCCAGCCTTCTGGGTAGTAACCCAACCGCTGGGTCAAAACAACCCAATTGCTGGGTTTGTCCCTATTTTACCCAGCACTGGGTTGTATTTAACCCAGCATTTTTTAGAGTGTAGATTCTTGGATGAATCTTGGAACCTCCAACTTTGGGAAACATTGTTAGTATTGCAGAACAGATTTCCTGTTGGTTGAAATGATTTCTACACTTCTGAACGATTGATCGTAGTTGTAATTGGTGGCAAACACAATAATCATATCCGGTGGAGGCCAGTGTTTCTATTTCCTAGGCTGATCTGGAAGTTCGGGAGGGGGCGGTTGGATCCCGCTCAGCAGGGCTTCTCACTTGTTTGCAATAGGCCAAATTGAAATACCTTTGCAGGCAGGAAATGCCCTTTGTTGTGCTTATAATGGTTTATTTATATATTTAGGCCTCAGGGCTTGGGTTCCTCTTAATTCTGTGTCCTGTGGTTTGCCCTGCATTTGAGCTGCGTTTAGTTCTGTGATACTACCTGGTTGTAGATGTGATGGTGTTTTGCATTTGGTTGGGCTGATAGGTGAAGATAAGGTTGTACAGGTGGAATTTTTCCAGCTCTGTTTTGCCTATAAATAGTGAGCAGAACACGGACAACTGTGGACCTAAAATGTGTATAAAACTGCTTCAGTGTGCAATCATTAGCTATTTGAAAATATAAGTTTAACATTCTTATTTATGTTTTAAACAGGCCAGGTCAAGGTGTACAGGGCTTTATTCACCTTTGACCCAAGGACGGTGAGTTTCATTCTTCTCTTCGGTTGTTTTGTTTGTTTTAGCTTGCCTGATTTGAGCTAATCATGTATATTTTCCTCTTTTTCAGCCAGATGAACTGTACTTTGAGGAAGGAGATATCTTGTACATCTCAGATACAGTAAGTTTATGTTAGTTCCTCCTGCTCCATAAAGAGCATTATATTCATGGCAGTGTTCGTGATTTTGAACTGATTGCTGGGTTTATGTTTTTAGAGTGACAGTAACTGGTGGAAGGGAACATGCAGGGGAAGGACTGGACTTATTCCCAGCAATTATGGTAAAGAAAGCAAGTGGCAAACTAGAACCTGCAAACCATCAGTCCTTTACTAGAACACCTTCAGTGATTTGAAAAGACGATGATGTCGGGAAAGTTTTATTTTTTTATTTTTAGAGACAATCAGTGCTGTTTCCTAAAGAAATCCTAGCTATTACTATTGCACGTATACTTGAGTTTAAGACCTTGGTTCATCTTCGGAACACAAATTAAGATGTTTTTGATGAAATCTGAGAGCTCTCTGACCCTCCATAGACAGCAAGGATACTACCACGATCAAGGCACTTCTATCCTCGCTACGTTTCTGTGCCTTGATCGTGTTAGGATCCTTGCAGTCTATGGATGGTCAGAGAGCTCTCAGATTTCATCAAAAACATCTTAATTCGTGTTCCGAAGATGAACCAAGGCCTTACGGGTTTGGAACGATGGGAGGGTGAGTAATTAATGACAATTTTCATTTTTGGGTGAACTAACCCCTTAAGTGTCAAACTTCTCTGCATATCATTTTATGCATTATACGCTATTACTTTTCTAAGCTATACTTAAATTTGTGATGTGATTTGCCTTTTTCCAGTGGCTGAGCAAGCAGAGTCCATAGACAACCCCATGCATGAAGCAGCCAAGCGAGGTACCCAAATATACACCTATCTGGCATTTTGTTTGTTTGATAGCGTGGTGAAACAATGAAATGTTTTGTGTGTGAATGCAGGTAATCTGAGCTGGCTCAGAGAGTGTTTGGATAATAAGGTTGGCATAAACGGACTGGACAAAGCAGGGAACACCGCTCTCTACTGGGCCTGTCACGGAGGACATAAAGGTAAAAGATGCACACACACTTTGATTTTCACATTTTAAAATTTCATTTTCGAGCTGCAGCAGTTGTGCACAAACTCTTTAAGCTGGTTTAAGCCTGTTTTGGCACATCAAGTCAAAAAAAGTACAAAAAATAATGGCAAGACGAAACGTTTAACCTACTTTGTGTTTGTGTTTTCTTAGATGTGGTGGAGATTTTGCTGAGTCAGCCAAACTGTGAGCTCAATCAGCAGGTAAAATGTTTTTGGCGAGTCACTTTTCTTGAGATCAAATGCATTTCATTTGAATTGGTTAAAATGCACAGTGAGATCAGCTTACAAATGTCTGTATGAAAAAGTGACAGCGATAGCAAAGTGTTTCTAGAAACGGAAGCAATGCTCATGTTCTTTATATTTTACTCAATGTAATAAATGGTGTGTTAATTTTTTGAACAGAATAAACTGGGAGACACGGCTCTACATGCAGCTGCCTGGAAGGGTTATTCAGATATAGCTGAGATGCTGCTCAATAAAAGTGAGTGAATTCTCCCCCCACCCGCCCCCCCCCACGTGTTATGTATGTGACACTAGGTGGGGGCAGAGCGCGACAGTGAAAGCACTTCACTTGCATTTGCAACTAAAAATAGATGTGTGCAAACTTGTAAAGTGCATTCAGGAGCATGTGTGAAAATTAAAAAAGCCCCCAGTTTTCTGAAATTTAAGGTCATAAAAAGTCTAAATCAATTTGTAATTGAAATGTAGGAAATTCCTAGTACAAACACACGTCCTTTTTTGTATCTGTATCTGCATGTTTGATATGTTTGTTTATATTGCAATATGTGTTGCTATAGATGCCAGGACAGATGTGGTTAACAATGAGAAGAAGACCGCTCTGGATATGGCCACCAATGCACAATGTGCCTCTCTGCTGAAGAGGAAACTGGGAGGAGGTGAGTCACAAGGCGTTACCTCCTTCAGATGTCACTTCCTGTGAGAGAGATTCACACTTAACTGTCTCTCTCTGTTGAATTTGCAGTGATTCTGCGCACCCACAGTAACGCCGAGGAGTATCTCGATGATGAAGACTCCGACTGAGAGAAGAGCAGCACTAATGAAGTCCATTCATTCCTACATTCATTCCAACACAAAACCATCACAACATGTATATAGATCAGATATATGTGGGAGAAACATTATTTACAAGGGTGGGGAGGATATGAAAGCTGGTTGTCGTTGTCTGATTTTCTCAACTTTCTTCTTCATTCCAGTTCATTGTAAAAGTATTGCAGTACTTGTCTGTTCTGTACATGTTTAGGATGGACACAGTGAACATTCGTTCTTCTATTCGCTGCTCCTCTTTTAACTGTATTTATTGCATAGAACTCTCGTTGATTTTAAAGTGCCTTTTTAATAGGGAGATCACCCAGAATGCCTCAGCACTGGGTCTTTTTATTCCAAAAGTTTTATGCGCATGTATGTAAGTGTGGGTCTGAGCATTTTAACCGTTTGATTGTGTTTGTGTGTGTGCGAGATGTGCTTGATGATAGCTTCTGAGATGCATGTAAATCTGAATGTTACGACTATGCAAATAAATCAGTGGCCTTTGCTTGATATGCAAGACTCAAAATGGAAGCTTGAATATAATTGTATTTGTAAGTGCCCTTTATTCATTGTGTGCACTAATTTAGCCATATTTTTAAGGTAAAAAGGGTAATTGACTTAAGGACATGAACATTTTTCTAAGATTTTAGATTACGATTTATATATTTTGTATTAGTCTGTATTTTTTGTGTTTTACCAGTTTACATAATTTTAAATCCGATTATGTGCTATTCAGGAACATGCTAGGGAAAACTATATTTGAACCTTTGCTCTCCAAATTGCATGAGGAAACTGAGTAAGTTGATAAAAAATACATAATATTCATAATTAAATCCGAGATATTCTTTTATTTTTAACATGTTTTAAAATGATAGTTCACCCAAAAATGAACGTTCAGTCATTTACTCCCAACATGTATGAATTTCTTTCTTCTGTAGAATATAAAAGATATTTTGAAGAATGTGGGTAAGCAAACAATTGCTTGACTTCCATATAGATTGACTTTTCATTAAAAATACTATAAAAAGTCAATGGTAACAAGAAACTGTTTGGTTACCTACATTCTTCAAAATATCTTCTTTTGTGTTCAGCAGAAGAGAGAAATTCATACAAGTTTGGAACTACTTGAGGGTAAATAAAGGATGGGGATTTAAATTTTTGGGTGAACTATACCCTGTTGAAAAAACCAGCATATGCTGGTTAGGTATGTTTTGACACTGGGATGCTGGTTTAAGCTGGTCATGTGCTGGCAAAGGACCAGCATAAACCAGCAAAGGACCAGCTTAAACCAGCAAAGGACCAGCATCAAAACATACCTAACCAGCAGCATATGCTGGTTTTTATCCCTTTGTCTTTTTTCATTAAAACATGTCAGGTCAACTAACCACAAATTCCGTTGCAATATAGGTTTTTCAGTTGCCTTAAAAACAGATGAAAACTTAAATTTGATGATTTTTGTTGTTGTACCGCATAGGCTAACGTTTGGTTTTGAGAGCAACGCGATTCATGCCAAAGACATTTTACATCAACATCGTTATCGTTTATTTTTCCAGCTTAACTGTAGGTAACCTCCATCTAAATTTGTGTTATTAATCAAGTTACTAAATCATTTTTGAAAAGAAATTGATGATTTGTCGTGAAGGGACTCACCTGAGAAACTCGCGCCATTCCTGTCAGCAATGAATGCGTTGCTAGCCAAGGGCGCGGTTTAAACACTAGCCTAACTGGCAATTTAATTAAATGATAAGTGTTTATTTTACAGCTTACTAGTTCACTATTATTCTAAGCGTAATAATGAATAATGTAGTGTCCAGTCTTTTAAGCAATACAAGTGATTTTAGATTCAGTTATTTCAGAAGATTTAGTTAGGAAATATAAGGAGTGCATTGACCCCGCTATTGCATTTACTGGAAGAGAACTCAAAAAGTAACTACCGTTTAGTGACCTCATGTTACATATTGACAAATAAACAACAAAAAAAGTAGGCTATTCTGCAATAATTTGCTGACTTTTCCATGTTCTGCCAGTCTCAGCTGCTGAACGTGCATTTTAGATTATAATATGCACCTGTTGAAAAAACCAGCATATGCTGGTTAGGTATGTTTTGACGCTGGGATGCTGGTTTATGCTTAAACCAGCAAAAGGACCAGCATAAACCAGCAAATGACCAGCTTAAACCAGCAAAAGGACCAGCATAAACCAGCAAAGGACCAGCATAAACCAGCAAAGGACCAGCATAAACCAGCATAAACCAGCAAAGGACCAGCATAAACCAGCAAAGGACCAGCATAAACCAGCAAAAGGACCAGCTTAAAACAGCAAAAGGACCAGCAATAACCGCAAAGGTCCAGTATAAACCAGCAAAGGACCAGTTTAAACCAGAAAAGGACCAGTTTAAACCAGCAAAGGGCCAGTTTAAACCAGCAAAGGGCCAGCATAAACCAGCAAAAGGACCAGCATAAACCAGCAAAGGACCAGCTTAAACAGCAAAGGACCAGAATAAACAGCAAAAGGACCAGCATAAACCAACTTAAACCAGCAAAGGACCAGCATACACCAGCAAAGGACCAGCTTAAACC
Organism: Sinocyclocheilus anophthalmus; assembly: GCA_018155175.1. NCBI lineage: Eukaryota > Metazoa > Chordata > Actinopteri > Cypriniformes > Cyprinidae > Sinocyclocheilus > Sinocyclocheilus anophthalmus. The sequence goes on from JADLZN010004928.1 coordinate 497,246, forward strand.
AGCAAAGGACCAGCATAAACCAGCAAAGGACCAGCTTAAACAGCAAATGACCAGCTTAAACCAGCAAAGGACCAGCAAAGGACCAGCATAAACCAGCAAAAGACCAGCATAAACCAGCACAAACCAGCAAAGGACCAGCATAAACCAGAAAAGGACAAGCATAAACCAGCAAAAGAACCAGCAAAAACAAGCAAAGGACCAGCAAAAACCAGCAAAAAACCAGCAAAAACCAGCAAAAAACCAGCATAAACCAGCAAAAGACCATCTTAAACCAGCAAAGGACCAGCATAAACCAGCAAAGGACAGCTTAAACCAGCAAAAGGACCAGCAAAAAACAGCAAAAGGACCAGCAAAAACCACCAAAGGACCAGCAAAAACCAGCAAAGGACCAGCTTAAAACCAGCAAAGGACCAGCATAAAACAGCAAAGGGACCAGCTTAAAACCAGCAAAGGACCAGCATAAAAAAGCAAAGGACCAGCATAAACCAGCAAAAAAACAGCATAAACCAGCAAAGGACCATCTAAAACCAGCAAAAGGACCAGCAAAAAACAGCAAAAGGACCAGCAAAAACCACCAAAAGGACCAGCAAAAACCAGCAAAAGACCCGCATAACCAGCTAATACCACAAAGGACCAGCCTAACCAGCAAAGGGAACAGCTCTAAACCAGCCCGGACAGCATAAACCAGCAATAGGCCCAGCTTAAACCCGCAAGGACCAGAGATAAACAGAAAGGACCAGCATAAAACAGCAAAGACCAGCTTAAACATGCAAAAGGACCAGCATAAACCAGCAATTGACCAGCATAAACCAGCAAAGGACCAACAAAAACCAACAAAAGGACCAGCAAAAACCAAAAAAGGACCAGCAAAAACCAGCAAAAAACCAGCAAAAACCAACAAAAAACCAGCAAATGACCAGGCTTAAACCTGCAACGGGACCAGCATAAACCAGCTTAAAACCAGAAAGGACCAGCTAAACCAGCAAGGACGCTTTTAAACGCAAAGGACCAGCATAAACCAGCGAAAGGACCAGCATTAACCAGCAAAGGACCAGCGTAAACCAACATAGGACCAGCGTAAACCAGCAAATGACCAGATAAACCAGCAAAGGACCAGCTTAAACCAGCAATGGACCAGCATAAACCAGCCAAAGGACCAGCTTAAACCAGCAAAAAAACAGTTTAAACCAGCAAAGGACCAGCAAAAAACAGCAAAAAACCTGCAAAGGACCAGCTTAAACCAGCAAAGGACCAGCATAAACCAGCAAAGGACCAGCTTAAACCAGCAAAGGACCAGCATAAACCAGCAAAGGACCAGCATAAACCAGCAAAGGACCAGCTTAAACCAGCAAAGGACCAGCATAAACCAGCAAATGACCAGCTTAAACCTGCAAAGGACCAGCATAAACCAGCAAATGACCAGCTTAAACCTGCAAAGGACCAGCTTAAACCAGCATACCAGCGTCAAAACATACCTAACCAGCATATGCTGGTTTTTTCAACAGGTACTGAACAATATGACACAAATGATAAAAATCTGTAGTTTTATTGTGCGATATATTTAAGTGATTTTTTATTAATTCTTATGACCACAGGCCTGAGCTCAGACATAATATTGAATGCATATATTAGCATAGGGCTTTAAATTAAATCATATGGTGGCGCTAAAGAGACAGATTAGTGTAACAGCCAGATGCTCTTTAAATTTAAAATGTATTCATGAATGAATGCTTTTTATCATACTATAAAATGTCATTCTGATTATTTTAGTGGACTGTGGATAATATAAACATTTACATAAATGCATTCAGCAGATGCTTTTATCCAGGGGGACTTAAGATTGTATTCAAGGTATACGCTTCATCAGTCCATGTATTTCCTGGGAATGTAATTTATACAAAATGAACATAAAATGGACAGAAAATATCAAATTTTGTCAGCTGTTAATGAGATTTCAATGCAAATAAATCAACGACGCATAAATCAGTCATTCAGATCCTGGTATTTATTCAATGTCTTGTACAGTCCATTTAGACCCCAAGTTTTAAATACAATGTGCATGTCATCAGTCAATGTAGAATAAAATATGACATCACCTTGAAAGAAAATCTTTAAATTATGAAAAAAACTAAAGTTGAGTAAAGTTGTTGCAATCACTGATAATCCGTAAGACTTTAATATATTTACTTGCATACAGTAGGAAATCGGATTAATTGAAATAGGGGGGAAATGTGCATCACAAACTCATTGCATAGAAGAAATTAAGACAAAAATCATTGTAAGTAAATCGCAAAACATGCCCGGTGGCAATAGGCACATTGCGGAACGCCACATACTCAACAAAACGGGCATCTGGGCCCGAACTGTTATCTTTAAGAAGGCGTTTTATAAGAAACAAATATGTATTATAACAGCAGAAGTGAGTTGTTTCTACAGTTAAACACATAAAGGCATAAGAATGGAAGCTCAAACCACTCCAGCCATCCAGAAAAACAGAAACCACCAATGCATATAAAAATACAAACAATCGTCAACAAAAAAAAGCAAAAAAGCACACTTTATAAAGTGATCAGACAGAGAAATACATGCACAATAAAATCAGCGCTGAGCAAACTCTCAGAGTACCAAAAATTAGAGAAATATACAGAATATGGCATTGAGATTTTGATGATGCCAAGCTGTTATTGCACCTTTAAGAAAAACCTGATGTGGCCGATGGAGAAAAGAAGCGATATAAAATAACAGAGTGTTGTTATACCAGAAAAAAAGAGATGCCTGAAATGTGCAAACAGAAGTGTGCATACGTATGTTCAAGTTAAGCTCAGTGTGTGTGTGTGTGTTGTGTGTGTGTGTGTGTGTAACAAGTACAAAAATAGATCTTGATTTGTCCGATGCAGTCGATGATATCTAAAATAGCTCAAGGACCATAATTTAGTCTCTAGATCCAGGGGAAGCATTTTAAAAAGGCTGTTAAAAATCGTAATAGCTTCCCTGAAGATCTACACTTATCTAAAAGTGCTTTGGCACAGGAACAAGCTGGTGTAATGCTCACTATCGCCACAAGATGACACTGTGACGAACTGTAAAACTCGACACTTGGGACTGCCTGTTCAAACACACACCCCTCAACACTATCAGACTCTAGCTGAAGAGCTTGACAAAGCAGCTTTGGCAGTAGGGTTTGTCGTTCTGCTCTTTGAATGTGCCCTTGTTCAGCTGTTTAAGGCAGAAGGCACAGACGAAATGCTCGGGGTGAAACTTCTTGCCCATGGCGGTGATGCAGCGGCCGGTAATGGGTTTCTGACAGCCGGAGCAGAGGGAGCCGCGGTGCTCGTGGTAATGAGCCTCACAGTACGGCTGCCCTTCATGCTCGAAGAAACTGCCGTTCACAAACGGAGTGAAACACTCCTGTGGAGGACAGAGAGAAAATGCAGGAATCAGTCAGTTATGCATGAATGATTCAAATAATGCTACAATAAAAAGATTCAGAAACATCTGATATTGAAACGTGCATGCATCCGAAACACCAAGATAGCAACATAAACACCACAAATTTTCCAAAACCATGTCTAGAAAGCAGCACGACTGATGATTGAAAACATGTCTATATGAATTCATATCGGAAATATTTAGTTAAAAATCTTTGGGGGAAAAAACTAAATGATTCATTATAAAATCAGAATATTTACAAATCTAAAAATGTAATTTCAGAATGTATCAAATTAAAATTTGTAATATACACCATTCATTATTATAATCATCCGATTTACAACTATACACACTATGATATTGCAGATTTTATGAATTATTTAGTATACTACATTAATAGACAAAGATTTATTGCCAGCAACCCTGCTGAATTAAATAAATAAGTTAAATAATTAATAATCTAAAATATAATCTTGACAGCAATATAACCATTTCAATACAAGTATAAATCCTAAATATATAAATATGAATTAGAATAATATATTAATAGGCCAATATATGATGTCAGCAACCCTGCTGAATTAATTAAATAAACTGAATAAAATGTAATACATTTAATGAAATGTAAATCCTGACAATAATATAACATAATAATCTCAATACAAGTATAAATCTTAAATATGCAACTATAAACAAAGATAAATAATTATAAAATACAACAAAATACAGAATATTTAAATGTGGTATACACAATACCTTGAATATTACAGTCTCAGATTGATAAATATATACACCTGACTGGAACTGTTAGATATACTCCGATATTAGTATATAAAAATTATTTAAGTATACTAATTAATAAGCCAATATTTTGTTTCAGAAACACTGCTAAATTTAATAACATGTAATAATTGTAATATATGCAATAAAATGTCATGAAATATAATGAATATAATAAAATGTAGCGTGCTCAATACATTTTAAAAACACATTTGGAATGCATAAAAATAACATTAAAAAATAAAATAAAAACAGGTTCAAAGCTAAATATTGGCCTATTAATTGGCTGATATATCAGTACAGACACACGCATATACTGACCCTGCAGACAAAACACTCAGGGTGCCAAAGAGCATTAAGGGCCGAAATATAGTTCTCCAGGATGGCACGAGCACAGCCGCCACATTTGGGGGCAAACATGTCGAAGTAGTCCTTCCTACAGTACGCCTTTCCCTCCTTCTCATGGAAGCCTGCAGAACAATGACAGAAAGAGGGCAAAAAAGTTGCCAAAGGCTTAAAACCATATTAAAGAAAATAAGCTGGTAAAAAAAGGAAACATCAGCTAAAGAGAAGAAAAGTGGTTGAGAGGAGTGGAAGCTGCTTACCCTCAGGCCCAAAGAATGACCCGCACTGGGCACAAAAGAAATGCTCCGGATGCCAAGTCCTGTCTAATGCGGTCACCACTCTCTGCAGGAGGAATTCGTTACAATGAAATGATGGTGAAAGAACAGAAAGCACAAAAGAATGCAAGAAAAACAAAGAATAAGACTATTATGACTACAATAAGTTCTGTGATTATGAATCTTTAGAACTGACTCATTTAAAGAATCTTCTCATAAGAATCATTTGTTACGGAACAGACTACACTGGTTGCACTATGTTTTTGCATGCAGCCGGCAAATACAAAACCTCATGACTTGTTGTTTATTGCCTTTTTCATTTTATTATTTTTTTTTGTTTGCGTACTATATGTAAATATTGTGTTAATGTGCATTTATGTCTCCAGTCAGTGAGTGATTCAGATGTTAACTCGTAACTCGTGTTCATGAATCTCATTAGAGAATCAGACTACACTGGTTGCTCTGTATGTTTTTGCATGCAGCCAACAAATACAACATACTATGCTGCTTTTGTATTATGCTGTGGTAGACACTTTTGTAAATGTATCTTATTTTAAGGATGTTTAGCCATTTTTACTAAAGATGTATTGCTTTAAAATGACTTTAGAGCCTTAAAGGGGTCATATGACGTGATTTCAATTTTTCCTTTCTCTTTGGAGTGTCACAAGCTCTTGGTGCATAAAGAAGATCTGTCAAGTTGCAAAGATTAAAGTCTCAAATCCAAAGAGATATTCTTTATAAAAAGGTCAGCCACGCCTACCTAAAATGGCTCGTTCTAACACGCCCCCACATGTCTATGTCACTATGTGGGAAGATTTGCATAACGCCACCCAAATGTTCACGCAAAGAAAGAAGGCGTAACTTTTATTCTCGCTGTAGTATTGTTGCCGCCGCCATGTCGTGAAGGCACCGTGTGTTTCGTTGTGAAAGCGAAACTACTTTGTTTGGTCTTCCAAAAGAGGACGATATCTGCTTCGTCATGCCTGGAGCTGATCCGTGCTGGTCGCTGAGGAAATACTTCAACTTCGCGCTGTGGATCGCCGGATCTGCTTTCACTGTGGACGAAGCGGAGTCCAGCCCGGGGTCGTCACATGTGGTTGCCGCAGGCATCACAGTATGGCAAGGGACGTAACATTTCCGTCACACACTTGTGGTATTCGGCCAATCACAACGCACTGGATAGCTGGCCAATCAGAGCACACCTCGCTTTTTCAGAACGATGAGCTGTGTAAAAATCGACACATTTCAGAAAGACAGGGGCATAGAGGAGAAACAATAATATAAATTATGTGGAGAATAATGTGTTTTTTTAACCTTAAACCGCATAAACATTTCATTACACCAAATAATGTTCTTTTTAGCAGCATCATATGACCCCTTTAAAAGAGATTTAAGATTATTTTTTTATGCATTTACATTCTCAGCAGACTCTCTCTGTGTTGAGTTCTACTGCAAAGAACCTATTTAGAGTGTCTTTAAGTGACTGTTTATGTTTACAGGAAATCTGAAGCCAGAGGTAAAGTGTGGCCGGCTATAGTAAGCACTATCTTGACTTGGTGGTGACACATGAGACGCTAACACACATGTCCGTGAATGCCCCGTCTGTGACCGCTTAAGGTGCTGATAGGAAGCAAAATCCTTACGTCCAGAATGGGTCCGTTGCAGTAGTAACAGCGTGGAGAGAAGAGGCTGTGGTAGTCCTTTTCACAGTACGGCTGGCCGTCTCGCTCAAAGAAGCTTTTGGAACCAATTTCCTCCTGACAGTGAGTACACACGAAATGTTCCGGATGCCACGTTCGCCCCATTGCTGTCACCACCTGAATGAATCAAAGAAAATGAGGACGGAAGTCTATGATTTCACTTTAAGAAGTAAACAACAAAAGACATAACTGAATATCAGTGGCTCAGAAATTTTGTTTAAGCCTACAAGCTAAAACTTTAAGATTACAACATCCGTAAATGCATATTCATACTACCGAATGAAATTAAGATTTTGTAATGTTTTTGAAAGAAAAGAAGCCTCTAACTCATAACGGGTGGCATTTATTGATCCAATACAGAGTAAAACAGTAATATTGTGAAATATTACTAAAACTTAAAATAACCGTTTTCTATTTTAACATATGTTAAAATGTAATTTTTCCTGTGTGGAAACTGTGATACATTTTTTTCAGAATTCTTTGCTGGATAGAAAGTTCAAAATCACAGCATTTATTTGAAATAGAAATCTTTTGTAACATTATAAATATCACTTTTGATTAATTAAATGCATCCTTGCTTAATACAATATCTATCTATTTTTTTGTTTTAATTGTCCTTACAAAAAAAGATATGAACCAGCACAAGTGTTTTCAACATTGATAATAATCATAAATGTTTCTTGAGCAGCAAATCAGCATATTAGAATAATTTCTGAAGGATCATGTGACACTAAAGACTGGGAGTGAATGATGCGAAATTCAGCTTTGATCACAAAGAATAAAATAACATTTAAAACACTTAACTAGAAAACCATGATTTCAAATTGCCTAATATTTAACAATTTTATAATATAAGATTGCAGCTTGGTGAGCATAGGAGACTTTCAATACATATTATAAATAAAATATTATTAATAGTAGTTTTTTCAGATTTATGACAATAAAATAAATTTACTTCTTAATTAAAAAAAATAAAAATTGTCTACACTGACATGTAAAACAGACACTTTGGTGGCCTTTTTGGTTTGTTTTGGAACAGAGCATCCACTCTAGAGCACAATATCCTAAAAATCCAAAAGCAATATATGCTTGGATAACGATTTGGGCAGTAAATGAGTTCTTCAAGGGATTTCTTACCTGGCCAGCGATGGGTTTCTTGCAGGCTCCACAAACGCCTTTGGCGACAGTCTGGACACCCAGCCGGTTGAGGTCTGACTGAAGGCTGCCCAACATGTTATCCAGTTTATTCCCCTGCTTTGGAACGCTGGTGGGGGAACTCTTGCCCTGAGCCATAATCTACAGGAAAAAGGAAAGAATTTTCACATTTTAAAGACTGCTTCATTAAGCAAAGAAAATGTGGATGCAGATCCCAACACAAAATAAGCAGTTTTGCTTTCTCCTTGGTACACATTACTAATGAATACCAATTAGTCGCTCAGCAGATGCATTCTTCCAAAGCATCTTTTAGTAGACTTTTTACCAGGTCAATCTTGATCAATGCCACAATGCTGATAATTCAGGCCTAAACATTTGCAGGGTTTAAAATGATACATTCAACAGAGAACACCCCAAATGTGTTAAATGTCCCCCAATGAACGGTGTAGTGGTTCAGAGATTTATTCATGCCCCAAAACTGATGATCAACTTTGCACCATTATACCGGGAAATCAAAAATGACCATCAACATGTGAAAAGGTCTTTTCCAACTTCCAATAAAGATTCAGCATGTACATCAAGATCTACTGAACTGCACACATTTAATTGCACAATGTATTAGTCAATACATTGCAGGATGTCAGTGGTTATTAAACAACCACCGCATGCACTTAAAGAAGCACAAGTAGTTCTCAACTTCGCTGAAACACCGAATCACTTATGTGGAATCAATTGTAATTAGCCATAGCAATGCATGTAATGGAAATGTTTACTGCTGCATTTGTCTTATTATTTCACAGCCTTTAGTGCAAACAGCAATCAACAGCCAGTCTGGTTAGATTTTATGCAACATTTGCAATGTTAAATGTCAGTTCATTTCACATAAATAGTAAGGCTTTTGAATAAGGTCTTTTTTTTATTAATATTAATCTAAGGAAACCAGTCTCACACTCTCTGCATAACCATCCCTAAATACATCAGGATCGAGAAGGTGTTAAAGACATAATCAGATGACAAACTGAGTGAGGATATGGGTCAAAAAGGCCTGGTAACCCCATCTCTGTTCTCCCAATTCAAGTAACCGTGACACAGAAGCATTCTTTAGAAAGCAAAAATAGCAACCCACACATCCTCTGTTATTTCTGCATATGAACTCGCACTTAAACAAGCTACTCTTGAAGCACTTCCACACAGCCTGACTTCTGACTTGCAGGTCATTCTGCAGCATATTCTTACATTTACACAATTCCGGCAGACTTAAAAACTTTGCTTTGCTTTAGAGCCAAAAACCTGCCAAAACAAGAAGAACATAGAAGCATAGATGGTTACAAACTTAGTTTTAAATGACAACTGTACAGATCAACAGCCTTTTCTGTGGTCACTAGCACTTCATTTGCAACATAATTTGTTCATGTACCAGGAATCTACAAGGGGAAAACACAAGGACAGACTGTCTTCATGGGACATGTTGGCACCAGCAAACTATTTAATAAATGCTGAGACACTCCTAGTGCAAACGCTGTTTGGAGGTCAAACACACAACAGCATGCGCTTTGTATGCAACATGCTAGAAACCATGAAAGAATGGATAGAAACAAGGCAGAGGGTTCCCACACTATCTGACCAATGTATTTTCAAAATCACCATTCCAGTCATTTTATTATCCACATTCACTATATCAACATTTACTATAAATTCCGAATGATTCACTAAAGAAACTGAATTGTGAACCAGTCCAAGAGATTCATAGAAAAGAATCCACTCTCAGAATGATTCACTATGGCTTGTGAGTAACTTTTCCTCTACACAAACCCAATATACAACCAGTTTCCTATGACTTTTTATTCATTTCCATTTAGACTTTTCCAGGCCTTACAAATTCCCTTATATTTCCCCATTTTCAATGACTGTGGGAACCCTGAAGACATAGAGGCAAGCTCTGATCAGATGCAGATAAACACAGAGAGCAAGTTCGTGCCTGTACCGGTGGAAAAACAGGTTCATATTCCGTTTGGCAGCCACAGACGTTAAAACCTTGGATGGAGGGGTGGGGTCACAGGTTTGGGAGGAGGGGATGGTGGAGGGGTGGGGTCTTAGGGGAGTGGAAGTTGGCACTGGAGTAGCGGGAGGAGGAGGAGGAGGAGGGAGCTCCCTAGGGGGTGGAGGTGGTGGGTGGAGAGGAGCGGGCATCAGTATCACAGGGTCTGGCTCTTTTGGGACAGGATGGGTTAGGACTTTTTTCGGAGGACTGGGCAAGTCTGGAGGAATGATGATCTGATGGACAAAGAAACATGAAACGTAGCAGGAAGTGAAAGGAGCACAAAATGCAGAATAAAGGGCAAAAAATTAGTTCTGGAAGTAAAAATCCCATTCATTTTCTACATAGGGAATTTGTTTTTAAAGATAACTTTATTATCGTAACTTTTAAAGACAGATCTCTTGTGAGCTCTAAGGTTGTAAAATCGAAGCTGAAGCCATCAGTCGGCATTATTTTTTCGACTTATTTTAAACAATTGTGTTAAACAGCAGAATTAATTAAGCACTGCCTGACTTGATAAGCTCTCAAAATACTTAAATGTGTATATATGCATATTCTGCTATAAACTTAAAATATAAATCATACATTACTTTCCATCAATAAATCTGTTAAGTACACAGTCTTGTACCTTTGCCTTTTTACTCAATTTTCAAATACTTTTTGCTTCAAAAGTTAGTAACATTGTGATTTTCCTCTTTGCTGGATGGTTTGGCTTATAGTGCTTAAAAAATACTTTTTAAAAATGGAAAAAATTAATGGAAAAATACCCACCAGGAACCTCTGGTAGGCGTTGTTGCTCTCTATTTGAAAATGTTTATAAAAACCAATATAAGAAATGTTGTTTTGCTAGCTTTTTGTGAGTTCCACCATTAATCTTGTGACTTGCACTACCTTATCAACCGTTGGTGATGCGACACCTTCCTCTCTTAAGCGCTGTGGGTTGGAACAGACAATGACCCCTTCCGTAAGCCAATCATCTGGCTGTTTTCGTGGCCGCTCAGTGCGACCGATTCCCAGTTTCCCTTGCAGCTCTTCAATGAGTAGATCCTGCGAGTTGCTCTTGTTGAGAATTAGCGGGCCCAATTTTTTGCGCATGTGGCCATCACGAAACATCGGGTGGACGTTGGACGTTTCCTTTGTGCGTCTGATGACCGATTTAAGCTGCGGAGAGGCAGCATTAATGAAGTGACCTGACCACTTTAAAATTTAGAACATGCAATGCTTTCAAACGGCTCTGGAAAGCAACCTCACACTGATCTGGTTTGGGACAATGCATTGCATAGCTTCAAACATCCTCTTCATGACCTTCTACAAACAATCTGAAATAATGCAAGAACATGTATAATGACCGTGAAACAAACACAACGTGCCAAAAACAATGCATAGCAAAAGTGACAAAGCAAACTGTCAATTTTAACCTCTTAGTTCAGTTGACATTGCAACTAAAATCATTTAATTCAATGCATTTATATTTAAAATTTGATTCAAAAATAGGGCTGCACGATAAATCGCATGCGAATGTCATGCGCATCTCGTCAGTAAAGCAGGTTCTGTGATTAGTAGTAAATCTCCATCACGTGCTTTCAGATGGAGCAGCATTTAATACACAGAGCCGTAGATCACGGACAAGCTATGCAATATCGCGTTCATAATCGCAGATGTATCGCTACTTTAGACTATAATCGTATCAGTTACTTGGAAAACTCAAAGCAGTTCAGAAAACGTTTAGATAAGTTCAGATGCAACAGATTTTGCCCAGATATTGTACATTTAAACTAATTGCAATAAATGTTTTTTGTAACTAGCAAACAAGCAATATATGATTTAAAGGTTAGATTTCAAGATCAATGCATATGAATCTACATGATTTTAATGCATCGAGAATATGAAGTAACTGTCATATCCTTAGACTTCACACATCACCTTTAGCAACTGCAAACAATTTTTTTGCATCATGCAAAACCATCAGACTATGGAATCAGTAAATGACCACTTTGCAGAACATCTCCTGCATCAAGTGCCCTGAAGAAATGGCAAAGAAGTGAAGATGGAATGCAATTGCACAATGAAACTCCACTACAGAACTGCAAAGAAACAAGCAAGCCTAGCCTTGTTGTCCATTTAGCGCCATACACCTCATTGAGGAAGCGCGTCAGGGCATGCATTTGAACATCGCAAAGACTCCTTCCACAGAATCTTATCCATTTCATGCACCAGACATACTTTGGATTCCTCAATTCTCCACCTTTCCAAAAACACGTGATGCAAAGCAATGCAACAGAAACCTAATTAAATGGCAATCCTTCCAATTTTAGGAGCACTAAGTGACGTCTGCACATGTGTATCAGGTTTTTGAGAGGCATATTTAACTTGCTAATGGTGGGTGCTTCTATCCGAGCAGGATGGAAAGGTTCAGATTGGGTATCAGCAGGCCCCTTGGCCCAAGGATCAGGCCCATTTATTTGAGAAAGCATAAACAGCCGTACGTGGTTCAGCATGCTTCTCGCCCATGCTCGCTAAATTTAGGGTTGCAAATTGGAGACAGTCTGACAGAGTCGGTGTGCCTCATACTTGTCCAGAAGTGAAGAGCCTTTCAACCGCTGATGGCTGGAGAAGGGGAAGGTCCAGCGAAACATCTGACGCCCCAGGGAATGATGTGGGGTCCATCCAAGTGACATCTTTAAAGCCACCTGGTGGTGTCGATTGATGAAGACGTGCCAGAACATCATCATTCACCTCTAATGAGGCAGGAGCTCCTTCACCCAGTTTCACCGGCTCTGGTTGAGAAAGACTGGACGTCAACAGCTTTTCCAGAGCTTCCTCAAGAAGAGGCTTGGGGCAAGGAAGACTTAATCCCAATATGCCCGGTTCAAAGCTCTCAGGTTTCTCTTTGGAAGGCTTCGGAGTTAATGTTAGGGTTGAAACTGGAGGAGCGGGCAGTGTAATGGTAGTTGGCAGCGGACTCTTGCTAGTAATCCCTGGCTCAGGACTTGGGCGCTTGGCAAGGACTCCAGGGATTGGACTTTTGGTTGCTCTAACAGCTGTAACGGGGCTTGGGCTCTTTCTTACCACAACTGGACTAGAGGTTTTAGCAGTTGTTACAGGACTAGGACTTTTCACATCGACAATTCGATTTGAGCTCTTGATAACCTGTGGAGGATTGGGGCTTTTAGATATCTTTGGAGTTATAACTGGTGAGGAGGCCTTTGGTACCACAGGTGGACTATTTTTGGTGACCGAAACAGGATTTGAGATTTTTGGATCAACGGTCTTTGGCGAACTGACTTCACATTTGTGTAAACTTAATGCCGGAGGGCTTGAGGTTTTTGTAGATGGTTCAGGTGATAAATGAGACTCAGGGGCTGGGCTCTTTGTGCTAGAAACTACCAGGAGTTTCTCTGAATGGGTCTTGGAGGAAGTGCAAAGCACCATGGATTTGGACACTGGAGCAACAGTTGTCGATTCCTCAACAATGTGGAGTTCCTGTAAAAGTGGTGCGCAATTTGGGGAAGGCTGGGGAGGAACGCTGCGGTCAGATACCTCTGCTTCTGGGATTGAAGGGACTGTGAGGTTCTCTGTCACCCCAAGATTGGGAAGTTCAGACCCTTTAGTGGATAATGAGTCCTCCTTAACTGACAGAGAGCCAGACTAGACAACCAACAGCAAGACAACAACAACAAAAAGAAAGGGAGGAACGCATTTGAGTAGAAACATGAAGGAATGGCATGCAAAATGAGGAGGCAATGTGACAACATTCAGTCTGATTCATTATCTTACTCTAAAATACGAAAACTATACATAAAAACCAGTGGCCTAATGTAATGCATTATATCTCAACATGTTTGGCTTATTTAGTCAATGTAACAAAATATAAGTTGGTTTACCAACATGAAGGCAAATATAAATCACCAGAATTCCCAAATATAACATGACACCACAACCACAGCATTCCAGATTCTCTCTTTTCGACCGCAGTGTGGCTCACATCCAAGATAGAAATGCTAACAAGACCTTCCTAATGGACCCATGAGAGCATGCCCTTCATACAGGCATATATACACGCCTTATTCATTTTAAAGGCCTTGAATGATAATAATCTACTGTTTACTATCTGATTATCATTATCAGCACTCACAGACATGCATGATAAATCACAACAGCTGATACCCCCTACAAATGCAAAACCCAATGACAACTCATTAAAACTGCCCTTGTAAAGCTTTAAGGCAGATTATTTGCCAATAAGAATTACAGAAGCACTACTAAATAATTTTGCTAATTAAACGCTTATTGTCTATTTCAAACACACATTATAAAACGGATAGTCCCGTCCTTGATTCTGATTGGCTGAGCCGCGTTCGAAGCTGTTGTAAATTACTCTACAAACACACACCTTTGTTTATTCTGTGTGTCGCTCAGCAATCACTTTGTTGGAACCACAACTGTTTCTGAGGAACTACATTGTTTGGTGGAAGAATACTGTTTTTATTTATATCACAACACTTTATTTGCTGTTTTAGTCTGTGAAACCTTACTACGTATATGGAATAACCGTTTTATAAAAGCAATAAGCCCTGTGAAGCCGTGGTTTACAGTGAATTTATAACAGCTAAGGGGCATTGTTACCCCCTTTAGCTGTTATAAATTCACTGTAAACCATGGCTTCACGGGCGTTATTGCTTTAAAAGGACTTCCATCAGAGTGGCTTTTAAAAAAAATATTCATATTATATATATATATATTTTTTTTAGGCAATTTTACTATTGTGTGGCAATGCAATGGATTACTGTTTAGGGAGATTTAGGGAGAAAACAAGAAAAATAACAATGTAATTTTACTTTTAAATAACCTTTATTTGACCCTCTAACTCGAACACTTTCTATTCTATTCTAATTCTACTTTATCTATATTTATCCTCTTTTTTATTTGCCCCTTTTGTAGTTTGAATGATTTTGTTGTCCTCATTTGTAAGTCGCCTTTGGATAAAAGCATATGCTAAATGCACTCCTAAATGTAAATGTATATTTTGCTCTCTGTCTCCAAGACTTACATGCTCTGAACTTAAGTCAGACAGTGAGCACATGAGTTCGTCGCAGTTCTCGTGTAGTGAGGAGGCGGCGACTTCTTGCCCTGTGATGGCAGGTGGGTCTCTCTAACTTCTCTCACTCAGAACCACTGGCACTGCGGGGAGGGGTCTGCTTAAAGTCACAAAATACAAATGAGATATAAGAAAGGTCTAGATCACGATAGGGAACCTAGTTTCACTGGTGCAAAACTTGAGCCTCATTTAAATATCCCGGTGTTTATTAGAGGGAAGTCCCAAATACCACAATGAAATCTGGGGTTTCAAAAGTCTACTTTAAACAAAAAAAAATTCAACTTTGTTTTATTTAAGACATCATTCAAGTTTCTGAAAAGTGTATGACAGAAAACGATAAAAAATATATTGTTAAAGAATATTTCTCTTCATTAAAAGTGGTAAAAACAAATATAAAAGATTTACAATTACAAAATAAAATTAATTAAATATTAATAAAATTATACTCTTTTGTTTTTTTTTTTTTTTAAAGGTCTCCTTATGTCATCCAAGGCTGCATTTATTTGACAAAAATACAATAAAAACAGTAATTTTGTGAAATATTACTTTTCATAGTAAATATTAATTTAACTTTTCTAGTTGAATATATTTTAAAATGTAATTTATTCCTGTGATGCACAGCTGAATTTTCTGCATCATTACTCCACTCTTCAGTGTCACATGAATCTTCAGAAATCATTTTAATACGTTGATTATTGATAAGAAACATTTATTATTGTCAGTGTTGAAAACATTTTTTGTTAATAATTGTTAGTAACTGATAATATTAAGAATCATTATTAATAATTGAGCACCAATAATAACTGATAATAACTGAGCAGCAAATCAGCATATTAGAATGATTTCTGAAGGATCATGTGACTTTGAAGACTGGAGTAATGATGCTGAAAATATAGCTTTGCATCACAGAAATAAACTATATTTAAGTTAAGTGCATTTATATAAATGCAGCCTTGGTGAGCAAAATAGACTTCTTTTTACAAACATGAAAAAAAAATCTTAACTATAAAAAATAAATATTTTCAGTAGTGTGCAAGCTTACGCAGGGGCCGGCACGGAGCTCTCCAACTCATTAAGCAGGTTCCCCACACTGGGTCTGACATCTTCTATCCCCCGTCCGGGTGCACTGCGTTTGGGTTTCTCCATCTTAGGAGGAGGTGCTTTCACTACTGATGAGACGCCGTTTTCTGGGACATAGCGCTGGGCATTGCTGGCTGGTTTGGGTGGGTAGGTCTCTATGAAACACCAAAAGGAAAAACATCTATTGGATTTGATATACTGTCAATAATGCGCACGTGATGTTTGTAGAGCTTTAACAACCCATTAACTGTGAGGTTTGAAGCGCTCACCTTCAGTAGGGAAGGCGGGTGTGCTGTGCTGTACAGCGTTGAGCTCCAGCAGCAGACGGTCCAGCTCTGACAGGTTACTGCCCAGTAATGAGCTCATGACGGCGGCGGGGGAGTCAGTAGTCTTCTGCTTGTTAGGGAAACTATAGACGTGCTCTTCTTCAGACTGTGACACACGAGGACTGGTGCTTTTCGGAGCTGAGCTGAAAGACTTGAGGAAAGAAAAAAAATGAAGTTGCTTTACTTTTACTAAGCACTTTGACAAGAGCAGAAATAGCCAACATGGGTAAACATTATGGAAAAAAAAAAAAAAAAAAAAGCTATGATACTGTACATCTGGGGTCTCAAAGCACCGCTTTATGTAGACTAAAATATTAATGGATAAATTTTTTTAACTTTGTGTAACAAGGGTTGGATGAAAATGTCACCTTTTGTGTGCCATGACAAAAACAACAGCATAAAAGTTTGGAATTACATGAGGGAAATTTTTTTATTTTTTTTTGGATGAGGATCAACATATCGGTCCATCCACTTTTTGGAAAATGGAACACAATGCATTTTTTTGTGATACTGCATAATTTGCCATTTAACCACAAAATAATTGCTAAAAGCACAGTACTACTTCTACATGTTAGTCTGATAAAGAAACATGCATGAATGAGAAAAAGCATGGGCAGTGCTTTAATGTTCATAAAGATTTGTTAAATGCAATAAGCCACAAAAAAAGAACTAAAGCTTTCTACATTTTTTTCCCTCTCATGCATGACTATTGTGCATCTAGAGTCACATGTAATATGGTAAACGTGGTATCAGAATAATAGAAATAACAGCAAATTTTCCACAAAATTCTGGAAATTACAGCCACAAAATCAACAGTCATGTTGATTGCAAAAAGTCACCAAAAGCGAAATCCTGGTGGGACTGATATGTAATGACAGAACATTTATTTTGGGGTGAACTATGCCTTTAAATAATTCCTGTAATCCCATAGAGCCAAAAACATACACTTAAACACCCAAATGTATTCAGTGTGACCGCTATCAAAAGCACCTGATGTCTTTCACAGAATATTTAAAGAAACTAAGCTACAAACACATTAAAATATGACCACCTATATTCCCATATCAATGCATTTTCAATATTGAGCAACTTAACCCACCCTGATGTGTTAATAATAACAGACATAATTCAAATCAAATTGAACAATATAATACTCCAAAGCAGTCACATACCTAAAAGTTGAAAAAAAGCATATAATAAACTGGGCTATTTAATTATAAAACTGTTGGCCAGTGCATTACGGCTTCAAACAGCCTTCCTCAGAGCACCTAATCGAAGCATCTTAAAGGTGCAGCCACAAAAACAGTCAGATTAATTCTCTCTAGGGCTGTCAAAATGGCTGAAAAACTCAATTCGAATTTTGTACTTAAATATTATCAAAATTCGAATTATATTCGAATTTAAAATGTATAATTTCAAAACAAGTTACCGTGAAGAAAAGCTTTTGGCTTCTCTCCTGAGGCCACAAGAGGGCGCATCGAGCAAAATATTACTAATGCACATTTATTCAAAGCAAAAGCCTCGAATTTTTTTGTTTTTTTCAAAGTTGAACTTGCATTAATTTTACATGGCTTTCTAAACATGCGGCTCTTTTGTGCGAGACGCGAGTGCAATGGTGATAGATGTCCCTCTAAAAAAAATGCGCGAAATATGTGTTCTGTGTGAACGGCTTGGTTTCAGTTTTGATGTAAACAAGATCTTCTCCGCATTGATGTTCTCTTTTCCCGCAACATTTTTAATTAACAATGCAGCAGCGCCGCATCTAGTGGCTTCAACTGGATAGGCTGACAAAAACATAATGCAATGACACTTACATCGTCATCGCATCTCGTGCGCCACTGATAAGCCTGCCTTCCTTAACGCACATCTAAAATTCGAATGCAACGTTTTTGCATTCGAATGTGGATTTTTATTTTAAATTTGACGAAATTCTCTCCATCACTGAGAGTGGAAAATGGTTGTGAAAAACTAAATTATGACTGTTTTTAGTCCAAGAAAGCTCGACTAACATTGTAAGTGAACTTAGATGCCACAAAGATGTATAATATGGCCGCATTCGAGAAACCTTGAATATGTTGAACCTGCTTAATGGCACAAGTGCTTTGCTCGAGGGCACAACAGAAAGTGGAACAGGCCGGCTTCTGGTATTTGTCATAAGGTTAAAGGATAACCGAGCAGGACTCATATAAAGACCAGCAGACAGCTCTGGGGAATAAAGAAACCCTACAGGAAGTAATGGTGCCTTTTACCTGGGTTGATGAGTGCTTCGATTCTGGCTTTTCTACCCAAGATCCATTCAGTGTTTGAGCAGGAGGAGAGGCTACTCGAGGTGGGGAGGACACGTCCTGATATGAGTCACTTCCTGAGGGGTAGGAATATGGCGTCTCTTCTGGCAGAAAAACAGCTTGTTTGGAAATGTGGGAGGTTGTGGACTCCAAATCCGCGAGAAGAGCATCTGTAAAAAACAGAACAATTGAAATATTGGTTTGATTCTCAGGGTTGGTTGGTTTTTTAACGCCACGAATCACATGATCAGGATGGTGAAATCACTGCAGGCTTCACTCATACGGGGTGTGGTGAGAGCGACAATCTCACACGTAAAGACTGCTCTGAAAAAGCATGCCTACAGGGATTGATTCAGCAGGAAGTAAAGTGCAAAATGCATGTGCATAAACAGACACTTCTTAATGCACACATAAAATCAATATTCAAAAGCCATAAGCGCAGGAATAGAACAGAAAGCACTTACACAATCCGCACACAACTAAGAAAGCTTGTAAAACATGCTCTTAAGTGACCGTCAACACATCTCTGGTTTAAAAGTCCTTCATTTAGCAATTACTTCTACGATAAGGCACCTTTGGTTTAAAAGTCCTTCATTTAGCAATTACTTCTACGATAAGGCACCTTTAGATCTCGGTTGCATCAACATCTTTGCTACCGAGCGTGTCACGCCATGTCTACACAGGAAGTGATTGATGTCACATTGCAGCATGACAGCTCGAGGTTCTGGATAGTAGAAGCGAAGCGACATGTCACCTTAATATATCTGTCAAACTGAACCAGTGAGCTATGATATGATAAATAATAAAACTAACGAAATTCTAAAACAGATCGATATAAAAAAGGACTAGCCTACGTATGGGTTATCGCAGAATAGCAAAATAATTGTATATATAATGTGTGCATGTGTTTATAAAAAAAAAATATATATATTTAAATCAGTGAGCAAGAAACATGGTCTGAGGATAAAAAAAAAAGAATCAGAATATTAATTCATAGATAATCAAATTTAGAGGAATTTATAAATATAAAATGCATAAACGTCATTAATACAGTATAACACACAAAATTCAGAGCAAATAAATCCATAAATTTATCATAAAAATCCTTTCATATAATTATTCCTAAATATATAACGCACAAAATTCAGAGCAAATAAATTCATAAATATTTAGCTCATAAAATCCAGAGTAAATCAATCCATAAATATATAAGGCCTGATATTCAGAGCATATTATTTGAAAATACATAACACAAAATTCGGAGAAAATTAATTTATAAACAAACAAAAAAAATCTATTGATAAACAAATAATTCATCAAATTCAGAGGAAGTGCATAATATACAAAATTCAGGACATATTAATTCAGAAATACATGACAAAATTCAGAACAAATTGGTTTATAAATATAGAACACAAAACAAGAGCAATTAATTCATATATAATTAAACTTTTATTACAAATATTTCAGACAAATGTGAAAAATACTGTAGAGCTTCCATGCAGCACATTAG
Source organism: Sinocyclocheilus anophthalmus (assembly GCA_018155175.1). Taxonomy (NCBI): domain Eukaryota; kingdom Metazoa; phylum Chordata; class Actinopteri; order Cypriniformes; family Cyprinidae; genus Sinocyclocheilus; species Sinocyclocheilus anophthalmus. The sequence continues at coordinate 517,270 of JADLZN010004928.1, forward strand.
GTGTCTGTCAAATGAAGCATCGGTTGTCAGTGTTTGGGATTTGATTGTAATTTTTGATGCTTTTCGACACACCAATCATGTCCAGTGTAGAGATAATGATCATCTAGACGTTAGGTTTATCTTCTACCACACGTGTTATACAATCCAAACTCACACAAGACGAGTGCAACAAAATCATCAAACTCAACAAGCAACTTGTGTAAGCAGGTAAACTCTGGTCAGTCCACATTGTTAATCACACAATATCAACAACAGCAGATCCCCAACATCACCATTACAGCCACAAACACATGAAACAACCAGTTAAAGGCAAATAACAGGAACGGAGTGAAGCTGGTTACTTACACTGTGAGCGGGACAGACAGAAACGCCCTGCTGAGCTCTGTGTCTTTACCTTCGCACTTTATCTCAGACAGGAGGAGCTATGACAAGGAGTGGAAAAAACAGATAGGAGAAGGATGGATTATCAAAGAGAGATAGAACGATCTAGACAGAAGAGGAGAAGAGAGAGGACAGGGGAAACGGAGCACTTCGAGACAGGACAAGTATCGTAAACTCTTCTGCGTTCAGTAGCAGTGACTGTGGAGTCGTCTGAGGGGAGGGCGGGAGTTTGTTTTTCGACAGGTGCTAACTTTAACGTCCCCTCCACATACCAGATACTAAAAATGCTGCGGTATATAACCTGCCTGCAGCTGTGTACAGGTCACTAATCTGGTCAAGCCAGAGAAAGACACCGCTACCATTAGACGAACAGATTACCTTGCTAAATGACTCAGTCAGAAACACTTTAGGATCATGATTATGTCGTTTGCCAAATAAATGTGAATATTATTTACAACAGCAAGGACTGCAAGACTTTGAGACATGAATCTGATCATATCTTGACTGTTTGTTCGGCACTCGGCCTGATGAGGGAGTGGCAAAGGAAACGTTAACCCATATTTCTCTCTCGCTCTCTCTGACGTTTCTCTATCAAAACCCATTACACTGATTTTTGCAATCGCTCTCCCTCACACTGAAAAAAAGGGATAGTTCACCCAAAATTGAAAATACCCTCAAGTTGTTCTAAACCAGCTTCTTTCTTCTGTTAAACATAAAAGAGGATATTTTGAAGACTGTGGGTAACCGATAGCCATTGACTTCCATTGAATGCTATATAAGTCAATGGGGACCAAGAACTGTTTGGTTACACACACTCTTCAAAATATGTGTGTGTGTTACGTCCCATGTTATAATTATGATGTGTTTTGGTACGGTTTTCCTTTTTCCCTGTCTTTGTGTTCAGCAGAAGAAAGAAATTCGTAAGGTTTGGAACAACTTGACGGTGAATGAATTATGATGGAATTTTCATTTTTGGGTGAAATTCTGTAGCATTAGACATCATCAAACATTTGACAACAAAAGGCTGTATCCTTTTTTAAGCAAAAAATAAGATAACTGGATTAGGAGATCACTAAAAACTAGGGATGCACCGAATGTTCGGCAACCGAAAGCGAATAAGCGAGAAGACCGAATAAATTGTACCGAACAATGACGTGACGCGATCAAATAGAGGCGCGCGCTAATGCAGCAAACATGACGGCAGTGTGGAAACATTTAAAGCTGTCCGAGAAAGACGCAAAAATCATGACACGCACCGACAGCGAGAGTCTGTTTAGTACTGCATTGCACGTCTTCGATGAGAAGAGGAAGGGTGGTTGACCAATTAAACAATTAAATAAACTGCAGAACGTTATATTTTCTAATACACGCACAAATTGCATGGTTTCAAACATGCTGCACTGCCTGCGCTGCAGCAGGGTTCAAAGGCCAAAGCGCGAGGAAAATCTGCGCTGAAACCGTGTTACTCGTCAGCTGCTCAGTAACATTTTTATGAATTTTTACAAGGCATGTGACAATGCTATACGTGCAACAAACGTCCTCCAAAATTCGTAATGAGAATCATTTGTCAACAAAGAGAAGCACTGAGGTCTTCCTGCGGGTTTCTGCCTAAATAAAAGCTGAGAAAAAGCAACAACTCCATCAACATTCATAATGTTAGTATTGTAATTTTACTGTTACTGTAATCATTACAACAGCTCTGTTTTAATACATTTATTGTAACATTTACACAGTGTTCAGACTGGGATCTATAATATTTTCTAATGTTTTAAAAGAAGTCTCTTCTGTTCAGCAAGGCTGCATTTATTTGTACGGTAAAAAAAAATACATGCCTGATTCAAGAAAGGAGTCTGATGGCCTAATAAATATTATTTTACTAACTTTTTAATTTTAAGTTAAGTTGTGCTTTATTGATATAATGTCTGCTAGAATTTTAAAAAAAATTTCAGTGTGAATAATTTTTTAAATTATTTTTTCTTTGAAAGCAGACAAAACCTAACAACACATTTTGGCTATTTATGCAATGGTGAAAAAATTGGCAAAATGGGGGAAAAACCATGATCAGTATTCGGCCTTCGGCCCAGTGTTTCAGTTTGTTCGGCTTCGGCTATTTCGGTGCATCCCTACTAAAAACAACAATTTCTAGACACTGAAACATAATGGTTGGAAATCAAAATTCTTAAATGCCCTAATTTGTCCAATTTTTTTATGACCGTGGGAACTCTGGTATTATTTTCTGATAAACATCTTAATATAAGCCAATTCTAAAGAATAAAAGCCTCAAAAACACCTTTGTCTTTGCCTGCTGCCAAATTAGGCCACAAGTTACTGTTGTATATGAGTAACAAAAACTATAAATAGAAAATGGAAGCATAACTGCATATATTCTTCCTTTTTTTCTATCAACTGTATATGATCATGCCACTAATAAACTAAGCCAAAATTGAAACCGCTGAACTTTGTTTGGTGTGCAATTATTCTTTTTTTTTTAAGTCAATTGTCTGTTACTTCTGAGTACTCAGGTACTCATGTCCATCCATTATTATTTATTGCCAAGTCTTACTTATTTAAATGTTTATGTTCTCATGGCAGATGTGTATGTATGCATATATGCAGAGCTCCTTAATAAAAAAACACAACAAATTCCTTGTGTGTTTGCACACACTTGACGAATAAAGCTAATTCTGATCCTCATCACAAAGGAACAAAACCTCAAAAAAAGAGTGTCCAAATGAAAACCCACAGACCAATCAGCCATATCTGCAAACATGTGTGCTAACAAAGATGCTGGGAAGTAAAATACACGCATTAACCTAACTCAGTGACAAGACAATAAGAGCCAATCCTACCTCCCCCCATCACCCACTCCGGGTCGGGGATCATGTATGTCCCGTCTGAATCCGTTGTGCCGGTCGACTGAACGACAGGACCTGTCAATGATTTTTCAGTTCCCAGAGCGGCGTGTGTGTCTGACGCCTTAAACACAGCTGAATCTGGGGCTGGATGTGGGTCAGGAGCGGATGTTAATGAGGACACTTGTATGGATGGAGCGACTGAATCCATTTCTAAAGCCGAAACTAAAACGGATTCAGAAATCGCCTGCATTTCTAACATATCTTCCCCAGCACCTGCTACCGAAGCTGACAGAGGTACGAAATCGGTTGAATCTGGTGACGTCTTCTCTGGCGAAGCTGACATATCGGCATCAGACGTCGACTCTTGGGCCCGTCCCGCTTCTGGTGTGAAATCCTGCATGTCGAATTCCCAAAAATCCTTGTCAATCTCCTCAACAGCTAATGCTGATGAAGTTTCTCCGTCCATCGAGGAATAAAAAAAAAGGAACCGCACCCGAAGGAATCGAGCACCGGATCCGGAAAAGTCTGGAGTGGGATGAGGAAAGGAAGGGTCGTTCCCGTTCCAAAGCATTCACAACATTCCACTGAGCTCGATTATGTATACAGCCGGCAGCTCGCTAGATAACGCTTTCTCTCAGGGGGATTTGCTTACATAAGCTATAGGCACTACGCAAACCCATATATGACCACATTTTAGGGTCTACAAAAAACACTATGGGGTTAAACATTCCCAGACATTATCTAGGAAGAAAGTCATTCCGAAAATCCTGCAAGAGCGAGCAGAGGACCATTATTCCTTTGAAAGACTATACAGGATGCCACTTATTTAAACATTGTTTATCACTGAAAACTCATCAGATGATCTATGTTCAGCTTCAAAAAAGGGACAGTCCACTTAAAATCAGTTATCATCTGTACAAATCAGGTCATTAAGAGCCAGTCATCATGGTTTCTGATTTACATTTTTAAGACCAAGTAAAGAAAACGTAAGGAATAAACTGAATGCAACACTTCAAAGTTTAAAAATTCAGCTTTCAACCTATTGTCATTAGTTTTACAAAAATAAATAGCTTATGGCTTGGATAGCTATGCTTCCAACTACTAGAATATGAGAATAAGGTCGTGTTACTCTGCAGAAAACACCTAGCTGTAAGCGCTTGAGAGAGTTCATTTACGACTCTATTACCATCTCGAGCATCAAAACACATGCATGCTGTCGAGAAAAAGATGTAATGTCCCTTGAAATTACGCATTTGTGACAGAGTCAAAAATAAGGATGGAAAATGATCACTTTTATAAATGTCAACTTTTTGATGCAAAAAACGTCATAAGCTAACCTCCAAAAATAGAATATAGAATCTAAAAAAACATTATGACTTTTTTAACCAGTTAGCTCTATGCTATTGCGAAGCGCGCTTGTTAACCAAACAACTTGATGATTTTTAGTTTTGGTAACATTATTATGATGTAGGGCTGTACGGTAGGATGATGCAAATCCTGCCCACGATATAAAGCATCTATTAACAGACCTTTTTTTAGTGGTCGACCGATATATCGCCAAGGCCGATATTTGGCATTTTTTTTAAGCATTGGCTGATACGTTTTTCTGTTTGGCCGATGCGTTCAAGGCGGGACTTAGGCGGGACTCCCTCTTGTTCGCCGTTAACAGTTCTGTCTAATACGGATAGAAGTCGGTCTAATAATCCGATAGAACAAAGGATTATTAGTAATGGAAAGGCAAACATTATAATACTTTCTCGTTTGCCGGCAGCATTCAGCAAATACGCATTTACATCATTTAAACAAATCTTTGAATGACTAATGAATTTTTAATTTCACAAACCTTGCAGACTTAGTAGAATTTAGTTGAGATCTTGTGAAGTGTGCATGATCGCGTGTTCTCTGTGTGACTTTCGGTCCGTGCAAATTGAATGCTTTAAACAATAAATTTGTGATTTCAAATTATGCTGCGCTTTATGCATTAGCCCACTGTCATATTCATGTTATTTTTACTGTGTGCTGTATGTAAAATGAGTGTTACCTTGGCTTTATTTGAAAAAATATGATTCCCAATGCACACAAACTTCCCAAAATACTTTAGAATAGTTTACTTCCTTTTCAACTATATTTTCATTAAATATTAATTTATTTGTAAAAAAATACTTTGTCATCTAAAGTATAAATACGTTTATTTTACAAATTTATTTTTTAACCCATTTTCAAATTATTTCAAATTTCTTAAATATTCATTAAAATAAATACAATTATACCGGCTTTGTATTCGCCCCCTGTTCCCACGATCTCGGCATTGCCTGTCAAAAAAACCATCTCCGGTCTGACCATTGTATATTTTCTATATTGCGGTACATATGTATATATGTTGTTATATATCTATATATCTATATATATCTATCTATATATATAATATCTATATTTTTTTTTTTTTTTTTTCACACACATACAGTGCATACCTTAAAAGTGCCGTGATAAAGAAAAATTTCTGTAGTATTTCTACATCGCTACTGTTAAATAGTCCAACTGCACCTGAAAAAAATTAAAGCACTGTTTATTTCTCTCTTTCTTCATGTGTCTTTCTAATACTGTACATGACATAGTTTGTTATTTCAATCTTTGTTATTATTTTTCATAATAACAGTAAAACAAAACACCAAAAATAACTATGTATATTGTTACAATGACATAAAATTACTCATATCGTGAAATAAGATTTTTGTGGTATCACCCATCTCTATGTTGTTGCCACTAAAAAGCATGAAATGACATTAAACATTGCATCATGATTACAAACAATTACACCATAATAGGTTTTTCTATCATTCCTAATCTTAAAAAAAAAGACCACGTCCCAGAGAGGATGTTTGTTTTATTTGAGAAATTTGTATTGAGTAACCTATATTTTGGCATGTTACACTGAAATGCACTGCCAATGCAAATATAACTGCAGCATAACTTCACCCTGACACAACCTCCTCTGGCGCGAACGTCTATAAACAGTGAACAGCTCTTGTTTAACGTTTAAAACATTCAAACAGTGGTAAGAAGAGAAGGAATCACTCAACGGACTGGGATTATTAGTGGAAAACAGTGACTATGCATTGCAAAAAATGTTGAATAATAGAAACCGGAACTATTTTATAACACATCATTTCACAGTCCACCACATTCATACCTCATAGGTCATTTAATCTGAGCGGTAATAAACAAAGCTGGAAATACGAGTCTAGGGTGCCAAGAACTGCTATTTCTTTGCCTTAAGGGCTCATTATTATTGCCTTCCTACACTCCATGGTTTTACATAATGTCATTCCATCTCCATTCACATGTCTAGTGCTTTCCTCTTCCTTGGTAGCATAGTTCCCTCTTCGTCAATGAGTACAGAAGTGCAGGCAACTCCGTCATGGTACAGCCCAGAAGATGAAATAAACAGTTGACACTATACTTCGCAAGTCGACTCCTACAACTCACCTCTCCGTCTTTAATGTGCAGGAACCATCAATCCACAAAGAAGCAGTGATGTTGGTCATTTGGAGAGGGAATATACATTCGCGACTCCTGATCTGACCTTCAGACCGGGGTGGTCGAGCCAAGGAGGGAGACCAAGATCCTCCCCGCGCGGAGCAGCTAGGGCGACCACGCGCCCTACCCCCCAAAGATAAGAGGTCTCCAGTCCTCACAACCCGCCGTGTCGGAACCGCGACCATCCAAGAGCCGATGAAATACACCACGCACCTGGTTACTGCCTACTGCTACCAGGTTCTCCTATAGCTAAGTCCCGAGGGAGTAAAACATTAATAACCCTAAATTCTCGAGCATTCTGTTCTCGACATGTGACACAGATGTCAACCCTGCAAGAATGAGAGAGAGTATCGCGATTACACAGCAAGGAAATGACACAATCTGTTTTTCCATCACAACAGAGCAAACGTAGTGAGGCAACAAAGTGACTGACAGGGATAAATCACACAAAAACACCAAAACAGACATTAAGCAGAATGTTGAAGCTGCTTATCGACATTATAAGATGTTAATTTAATTCACTACTATATGTATATATATGTGTATATATATGTATATACAGTGGGGAAAATAAGTATTTAGTCAGCCACCAATTGTGAAAGTTCTCCAACTTAAAAAGATGAGAGAGGGCTGTAATTTTCATAGGTATACCTCAACTATGAGAGAGAAAATGAGAAAAGAAAATCCAGAAAATAACATTGTAGGATTTTAAAGAATTTATTTGCAAATTATGGTGAAAATAAGTATTTGGTCAATAACAAAATTTCATCTCAATACTTGTTATATACCCTTTGTTGGCATGACAGAGGTCAACGTTTTCTGTAAGTCTTCACAAGGTTTTCACACACTGTTGCTGTATTTTGGCCCATTCCTCCATGCAGATCTCCTCTAGAGCAGTAATGTTTTGGTGCTGTCGCTGGGCAACATGGATTTTCAACTCCATCCAAAGATTTTCTTTGGGGTTGAGATCTGGAGCCTGGCTAGGCCACTCCAGGACCTTGAAATGCTTCTAAGAAGCCACTCCTTCGTTGCCCGGGCGGTGTGTTTGGGATCATTGTCATGCTGAAAGACCCAGCCACGTTTCATCTTCAATGCCCTTGCTGATGGAAGGAGGTTTTCACTCAAAATCTCACGATACATTGCCCCATTCATTTTTTCGTTTACACGGATCAGTCGTCCTAGTCCCTTTGCAGAAAAACAGCCCCAAAGCATGATGTTCCACCCCCATCTTCCCAGTCGGTATGGTGTTCTTTGGATGCAACTCAGCATTCGTTCTCCTCCAAACACGACAAGTTGAGTTTTACCAAAAAGTTATATTTTGGTTTCATCTGACCATTTGACATTCTCCCAATCCTCTTCTGGAATCATCCAAATGCTCTCTAGCAAACTTCAGACGGGCCTGGACATGTACTGGCTTAAGCAGGGGGATACACGTCTGGCACTGCAGGATTTGAGTCCCTGGTGGCGCAGTGTGTTACTGATGGTAGCCTTTGTTACTTTGGTCCCAGCTCTCTGCAGGTCATTCACTAGTTTCCCCCCGTGTGGTTCTGGGATTTTTTGTGATCATTTTGACCCCACGGGGTTAGATCTTGCGTGGAGCCCCAGATTGAGGGAGATTATCAGTGGTCTTGTATGTCTTTCAATTTCTAATAATTGCTCCCACAGTTGATTTCTTCACACCAAGCTGCTTACCTATTGTAGATTCAGTCTTCCCAGCCTGGTGCAGGTCTTCAATTTTGTTTCTGGTGTCCTTTGACAGCTCTTTGGTCTTGGCCATGGTGGAGTTTGGAGTGTGACTGTTTGAGGTTGTGGACAGGTGTCTTTTATACTGATAACAATTTCAAACAGATGCCATTAATACAGGTAGTGAGTGGAGGACAGAGGAGCCTCTTAGAGAAGTTGTTACAGGTCTGTGAGAGCAAGAAATCTTGCTTGTTTGTAGTTGACCAAATACTTATTTTACCAAGGATTTTACCAATTAATTCTTTAAAAATCCTACAATGTGATTTTCTGGATTTTTTTTTCTCATTTTTGTCTCTCATAGTTGAGGTATACCTATGATGAAAATTCAGGCCTCTCTCATCTTTTTAAGTGGGAGATCTTGCTCAATTGGTGGCTGACTAAATACTTTTTTTGCCCACTGTGTATGTATATATATATATATATATATATATATATCTATATATATTCTTTACACACATACATACACACACGTACACACATATATAACTCAATTTATAGATACAGTATGCATATTTATATATTATTATATAATATAAAATAAAATATTAAATCATGCATACTATCTATAGGCTATAATATGAAGAGTTAATTTGCAAAAAACGATAAATGCCACTTTAAAAAAAAAAATTAGCTGATTGCCGTGCATCATTCTCCACATATAGCGCAATCTGAAACCTAAACACGTTTTGTCAAAAAAGCCAGTTTTATCCACTTGCAAGGCATCGCGAGTCCACGTTTTACTGCAGAAGCCGACAAGCGCCCTTTTGAATCGAAGCCGATAAGTCAATTTTAGCAAATCAGCGCGCTGTATTCAGGTCAGGTGACAAGGCTACTTTCAAAAGTTTGAAAAGTTGTGCTAGCTGAGAGGAGTTGATGAAGCTGTGATATCTTCTTCAGGGCGAAAAAAGAAAATAAAAGCTGAAACGTTTTCACAGAACCTTACAAAAGCAGCGCGTTACAATGGTGAGGAAAAAGCTCTGTGTATTGCGTGTAATCACATCCATACAGTTTATGATCACAACAACAACAACGTTTGTCAGGCATCTTCATTGTCATCTGAGGAGATTACAAACATGAAATGTGGAGTTACCTGCTTTTGCCAAAAAACGACTGTTGGAGTTATGTGCTTTTGGTATAAAACAATCTTTTAATATAGTAAAAAAAATGAAAATAAACACTTTCAATGACCATTAATTTTGTAAATTACCTGTATTTGTTTAAGGGCCAGTCCACACGAACGCGGTTATTTTTTTAAACCGCAGCTTTTTATACACGGTTTGGCCGTTCGGTTCCACACTCACACGCAGCACCAGTTCACTGAAACCAAACATTTTTGAAAACTCCTGCCAGGGTTAAGATTTTCAAAAGGCTCCAGTTGCAGTGTCTTCGTGTAGACAGCGAAACCAGAGTTTTTGGCTTGTGACGTCGGAGCCTGCGCTGTTATCTCCGCCTACTGGAAACTTTTTCAGGCTTCTGATTGCTGATTTCTGATTCCGGTAGAGATTATATCGCCACCTATTGGTTTGGAATGCTCTTGACAGTGCTTCATAGCATGCGTTTGCATTTTCATGGGGACGGAGATTTTTTTTTAAACGTAAGGAGGAAAAACTCCCGTGTACGTGTGGACATGGCTAAGTTATTATTACTTAATCAAACCAACCCAACTGCAGTTTGATTGAAATTACTTGGAATGCGCAATAAAAAAAAAAAATTATCGGAGTTATCGGTTTTTGCTAATAAACTCTTCATATATATATATAAAAAAAAATGTAAATGGATTTATTCAGAAGGGATGCATTTTATTGACTATAAGCTAAAATATTTTGAAAATACAATCATTTTTAAACAATTCACTGTATGAACTACTTATAACTGCTCCAGCAATCACTTAAGTTAATTAATTATAACGCGCTTAAGAATAAAAAATATATTCTCAGATACACCAAAATGACAATGTATTGCTCAACTTACAGTATGTGAAATATTAATTGAGCAAACATTCAAGGTTGGCCTGTTAATTACTTAAAAGCTGCATAAGGAGAGCGAAAGCATGAAAAGTGCTGTTCCTCGGTGGAGATCGTGTCCTCTGGCTCCTCTATATTTAAGGCTGTGTGTTTTTTAATTATGATTCTGTCAGAGAGACGCCATGTGGGACCAATTACCAGCTCAGAGTCAAACACACAGACAGAAAGAGAGAGCGACAGTCCAGTATCATTATCAAACTGCTATTTTTACAAGTGGACCATCTCATTAATAACCTGAGAGTTACAGCATAAGTCACAGTTCATCGAAAATGATAGCCTTCTCATGAGAAGAATCTGCTGCAGGCTACGGTACATTTGTGTTACTTGTGGTCAAAACATCTTGAAATTAACCATAAACCAATGATGAAGCAATGCAGCTGATGACACAGATGTGGTCATGCGGAGGGAGTGAACACACACAGACAGACAGTGACTCTGAGCCGAAGAACAAAAAAGATCCATCCTGAACATCGGCAGACGACAACACAGCTCTTCTGACTTATCTAAAAACATGACTAATTGTTACTGGCCACTGTGATTGTGATTTTAACTCCTAAAAAGGAATTTTGGTTAATGGAGACTTGATTTTCTCTTTTTCACATTTCTCATTTTCTTTCATAAAATAAAATAAAAAGTACAAAATAAATACAAAATATAAAAGAAAAGAAAAAGATTAATGACAAAATAAAAGAAAATATTATGTAATAAAAAGTACAAAAAAATAAAATATAAATAAAAACACAACATAAAATAAAATAACAAAAAACACAACAACACACAAAACAAAACAAAAAACAGAACTAAATAAAATACTCCTTAGACGGGAAGTCAAAGAGCATGTGAAGTAGTTACTGTTCCAGAGAAAACAAGAGCTCAGACCCAAACTATCTCCGCCTGCAACCTATGGGATCCAACGAAATAACTTAAAGAACTTATAAAGTGGTTAAGCACATGCTACCCAGTCTTGGTCATAATATGCCTGGGATTCAAAACCTAATCCTACAGATCAGACAAGATACGTTCGGCATCACGCATACAGACATGTGACCTGAAAGTTACTGTACTGTCAATGAGAGAAGCACAAGAATAAATGTGCAAGTCTCTACTCAACATTCCTGCATCCAGCCGTTCTCCCATGAGCTTTCTCGCCCTCCCCATCCCTCCGTCTCTCTATCTGATGAGCAGAAAGGTGTGCTGGGAATTCCTCAGATGCTTTGGCCTGTTTAGACTCGTGCAGAACGTCTCTGATCGTCGTGCCAAATGCATCACTTAGATTAAAGTCAGGGAAAATGCAAAGCCAATTCTGGGCATAGAAAGCGTTTACAGAGTAGACCAGTAATTATCCTGACAGCAGGACTTGTCAGAGGCGTGTTAAATTTATCTAACTAGGTTAACAGAGATATCCAACATTTGCATGTCGGTTGTGCTGAATGCTGATGAGATGCACTTCATTTCTTTTTAACCGGTTTAAATGACGAATGACTAATTGAAATGTAGTCACTTGGTCAGCTGGAAAAAACAACTACTGGGAAAAAACAGGAATGGCGATATTTGTTCTCTAAAGAAAGCATTTCCAACTATATTTAGCACAGACCAGAGCATACTATTGCCCCAAACTATACAGCATGTGTTCAACCAACCCGATCTCATGAAAGTGCGTATAAATAGTACGCCAAATAAAAACAAAAATGGACTTTGGCGGTGTAATAGCTACGGCATGGTTGGTTAGGGGGGGGGGTAGATGGGGGGTAGGGGTCATATAACAAGAAAAAAATAAATAAATAAATAAATAAACATAAAAAGAGAAAAATAAATTAAATAATAATGAATACATATAATAAATAAAATAAATCTAGCATTTAAGGAGAAAAAATATAAATATACACATTTTTACTTTCCAATAATGTACATTATTTTTTCTACTTAATCTACCTTGCCTTACAACATTACTAAAAATAATAAATGATCAAATTTGGGGGGGGGGGGGAGGGAAAAAGACTTAACTCAATTAATTGCTCAGTATGGCATCTCAAACACAAAACCTATTGTTTATCACAACACAGTATGTGGTATTCACGACAAGACAAGATAAGCTTTCGGCTGTGAGAAAGTGTTCAGCTATGTGTTGTGACCATATCTGCCTTGCAAATAGGTGATGCTCTTGATAAATTCAAGTTAATCTGAGTCTGAAAGTCACAGCTATTCACAGCACAAAAACACAGAATAAAGCTATACGAGGAAGATAAAATGATCACATTCTCTCACCATAACACATACAAATGTGTCACAGTTTGGACCTGTGCACTTCACCATGAAGCCTGTGTGTGTGCGTGTGTGTGTGTGTTCAGGTTGGAGCGTTTCACCATTCACCAAACACTCAGTGTTTACACATCACAACCAAACGCTCTTTCCCAGAAAAGGAACCGTTGCAAGAGCGTTTGCGATGTGACTAACAGTCACCAAGTGAAGTTCATACAGTCATTTTAACTCATCCACATTAGTCTGCTTTAAAACGGTGCCTGTAATTGTAACAATAATTCTAACGCTTTTTCTTAGAACTGCAAGATAAAACTCAAATTGCAAGTTAAAAATTGTGAAAATAAACTCGCAATTGTGAGAAAAGTCATAATTGTTAGATTAAAAAAAATCTATTGTTGACATACAAAAGATTAAATTCGATCAAAAAAAAGTTTTGTTACATAAATAGTATACTTGTATAGTTAGTAGGACCATGTAATAAAAATAAACACACATGCTGTAATATTAAGAAAAATGTTGTTTATATATTAAATATATTTATATGAATATAAATATAGACATGTTAATACATGTAAATATTTTCTAAATGTATACTGTATGTGTGTGTGTGTTTATATATGCATAATAAATATACACAGTACACACATATCTATTAAGTAAACAAAAACTTTTATTTTGGATGCACTATGTGACAGCACAAAAAAAAATTGCAATTGTGTGTGTGTGTGTGGGGAGTGAGAACAAAACAGAACAACAACAAAGAACAAAAACGGCAAGAATAAAATCAGCAAAAACATGCTTCCATATTTGTACTTTTCAGAAATCAACCATGCATCTTTGCATCATATGGAAATGAGAGCCTTTAGAAATTCTGCTAAACATCTCATTTGTGTTTCACAGACAAAAATAAACCCAGCGCGACTAATATGGGAACTTCCTTTTTTTTTAAGGGGAGCTTTCTTTAACTCACATACAGAACCTCACCAAACCCACTGTGTTGCATCTTCATGCATGCCCGCCACTCCGGTGAGTGATAATGTGCTCGTACACCACAATTTCCACACTATGTACAACAGCATTATCACAGTTTAGACCTACAAACATTCAGCAAACTCCAGGCGTGAGATGTTTAGGTCCGACATAAAAGGAATGCTTCTTACACGCCAATCCTTCTGATGTCCCAGATCATTTAGATAAATGTATGTTGTGCACACAAGGGGGGACCAGGTAGAAACATCCGGCCTGATCATGCGACGATTATCATCGAGCTTGAACTTAAAACCGAATGACAGCTCACTCTTTAACCCAATTACTGGACAAATACATATTCAGTGCTTAAGACATTTAAACGTTTGAGAACATAATCATAAATACAGTAATATTGTGAAATATTTTTACAACTTAAAAGAACCATTTTCCAGTTGAATATATTTTAAAATGTAATTTATTCCTTTGATGCAAAGCGGAAGTTCGCATTCCAAAAAAGACTTCAGAGTCACATGATCCTTCAGAAATCATTCTAATAGCTGTTTGCCTGCTCAAAGGACAGTGCCTGATTATTATCAATGTTGAAAACACTTGTGATGCTTCATATTTTTGTGGAAACAGTGAAAATGGCTATTACATGTCCCAAACACTGAAAAATATCAAGACATAATTTAGCTAGAACGCCCAGCCAAATCAACTAAATCAAGAAATACATATCTCATCTTAGATGCATCTAGATACATTTTAGACGTATCTTTTGCAATTTTACATTTTATCAGTACACAATCAGTATTAAAGATCAGTCCAAATTTCACCACACACTCGACACTGCTATAATAAATTACTTGTGCGCGTCTAATTCTGTCCGTTTGTGTTTTTGTGCAGTTTCCTGGCGATCATTAACACACGAGTGAACAGCAGAACCTCAGCACTCCTTCAGCTCTCCTGTGTTTTATGGATTTTTTGTTATTTATTTAGTAAGTAGCTGTGTAATGTAACATATCGTACACTTACACTAATGTACATGCATTACCGTTTAAATGTTTGGGGTTAGTATTTTGAAAAATGAATAGCAATTCAGCAAGGATGTATTAAATTACAAAAGATTCTATTTTACATAAATGCTGTTCTTTTGAACTTTCTATTCATCAAAGAATTTGAAAAGAAATGTTTCACTGTTTCCACAAAACTATGAAGCTGTTTTCAACACTGATAGTAATAAGAAGCAGCAAATCATATACTAGACTGATTTTGGGAACTGAAAACGCATATTTTTGAAAACAGGTTCCAAAGTGCAAGTTTTTGAAAACGCCACCATTGTCGTTTCCGTGTAAACACCCAAACGGGAATCTTTGAAAACGGTGACGTCATGCACGTGTGTAGTACGTGTTAGGTATGTAGACATGCGCAGTACGTGTTGATTTTAAAGGCAAGCGCGAACAAACATACAACAATGGCGGAGTACATGGTACTGTTGTTGCTGCTCAAGAGTTTGCTAACGCTTCTTCAGCAAAGTGTGGATTTACTTCAAGATTACAACCAACAGCGGAGACAACATATAATCGTCACTTCTCTACAGGTACTGTTCACTAGCAAGGTGACAGCACCAACTACTGGCCTGGCATACGTAATACAGCGTTTTTGGCGGTTTTCGTAGATTTATGTAAACGCGAATCACTTTGAAAACTTTGTCGTGTACACATGAAACTTTAAAAAAAATGCACTAAGAGACAGACACACAGACAGATTTGTTTGTTTAAGCACGTCACATTAACTGTCTTAGGGCACAAAACACTGCAAAGGACGCGGGCGTACAGGTTTTTTAGGTTCAAGCGGTCCTCCACAGCACACAATGCAGGCTTATGGTTACAGGAGAGGCCTGGCTAAAAATTTTTTTTATAAAAATAACCCGCTCACACCTGCGACCTCAATGCCTGCCTCGATCTACGCTCCACTGCCGAGGAGAAAGACACCACTGTTTGTGTGAGACTATTTACTTTCTTCATGCACACTCTTGGTCTTCTTGTGCACAGTTTGCACAGAACAAAAGCAACTGAACTCAACGAGAAAGATCCGCACATCTCCATCGCTGCTGAATATTTGTGCGGAGATCCACTTGAAATGGCTTTGGAATCAGATTGTGATGAAAATCTACATATATGAAGAAGAAAGCCAAATTATTAAATGTCAAGGATGAGTATTTATGGAGTAATTCCCTATTTTGTGGGTCAAAATGACAATTTTCACCTGAGATTTGGAACCAAATTGCAGGAAGGGGAAAATGACGTTAGAAAGATGGCAGTATCGTTTTATGTTTTTCACAGAGATTGTCAGGTCTATTAGTAAAATCCATTGACTTTAGCAAACCTTGTTGCATTATATGCCAATGGCGACAGTTCAAAAACGGAAAAATGCACTGAATGCTTGTAACTCAAAGTATAAAAGATATCGTAATATCCTTTTGGATATTGGTTCTTACCATACCTAACTTTTGATATCTTCATTTTTAAGACCGCATTTGGTTTGATTCCAAAGATACTGGGATTTCAATGTGGCTCCATTAGTAAATTATTATTAACACAATTATAAATAGTGATGAAAGCCAAAATATTAAATGTCATGGTTGTATATTTACAGAATAATCCACTATTTTGTGAGTCAAAATGACAATTTTCACCTTAGATTTGGAACCAAATTGGAGGGGGAAAACTAATTTAAGTCTGAATGCTTGTAACTCAATAAATATTAAAGACATCTCAATATCCTTTTGGATGCTGGCTCTTAACAAGCTTTCCTTTTGCTACTGTATCTTAATTTTTAGGTCCCATGTTCAGTTCCAGAGATACTGGACTCTTAATGTGGCTTCATGAGTAAATCATTCAATTGTACACATTAACAAACCCCAAGATTTTTGCAAGGGAAGTTTCTGAAATTTGGATGATTTGGCAGAGAATGACCCAATAGTATAATCAAATTTCAGCAAAGTCTTGCAATGAAAAGTCACTTATGCCAATCTGTATTACAGAGTTTAGACCGCTCCTGTGATCAGTAAGAGAACAGACGAGACAGACACTAAAGCGCTGTCAGGATGACACATATCACTGCTAAATATAGGTTTGTGTGTTTGAAAGACTGACGCTTTGCCCAGCATCTTGACTCATTTCATGAAAAAAAAATTTCTGTCTAAAATCACATGACGATTAGCTCATGCAAGACTCTTTAGTTGCAATACGACATCCAAACCTGCTCTAGTGAAACACACTGGGCATGAGACAATAGCTGCAGTACATCTACATGCAATAAAAAGTTGTTGTGTAAAAACCTCAACCTGGGAAAAAATATCCAGTTAAGCGAAGCCTGATGGAAATTTCTGTTTGATTAATAAAGACAGTTGTGCAGATCTTAAAATCTGTTAAATAGCATTTGTTAAATCAATGCATCGGACAGTTTTCATCAGCCTAAATGTTGAGAACACAATGCATAGGCTACTTCTGTTGAGTTATGAATTATGGTCTGATGCATTTCAGAATGCAACAATGGCACAAAATCGAGCTTGTGAAGCATTTGAGGTTGCATACTTGCATAGGGCCATAACCAGAATAGACATCCCCCCGTCAATAATTAGAAATGGCCAAATGTTCAATATCTGACATTCTTCATGCTTTACCATTGACATAAGCTAACAATTAATTCCTGGTTTCATGGTTTTAACCATGAAAGCGAGTGAAGTAAGACGTAACTAAACATTTGGAAATTGACAACTGTTTTACATTGTTCAACGACTGACAGTAATATCCGGTGACGCAAACTTCTTGATGTTCGGTCAGATTTTGAATTGAAAATATAAGCTATAATTGACATGATTCATGTAATTCATAACAGAATGCAATGAGACCAGAAATATAAGGCTAATGAAGTAGTTTTTGACAAATTAGGCACACGATTAAGAGAGAATGTGTGCACATTTTAAAATAAAAATATTTTGCATATTTGCATAATTCTAGTTCTTTTAAAAGTTTTTCTTTCTTTGGCTTTATTCCCTTAAATACTTAAATCATGCATGTCCTTATTCCTTCAAATAACAAAACCATTGCAAAAAAATATGGTCTCTGACAATGTTAAGGGAATTACACATTTCCTTCAGAACCTGTAGTTGGATTGAATCTATTCAAACCTAGAAAAACCAATGCACGTAGCTTTCATCAATAAAGACATCTTGCTAGCATTCCCTCTAGCTATGATAAAAATCTCAATATACATGCTTTTTGCAAGACTGGTATCTAACATACAACATTAACTTAAGGGACAATATTCATTTTCAATGGCAACTTTTACATTTATGAGTGCATTTTTTCATTGCCGTCCATGAATGTCAAACTTAGTCCTTTCAAACTAATTTCTAACAAAGTGAACTAAAGGCAACACTTGACAAGCCTAGATAAAAAATGTAATTAAATTAGTCAAAAAGAGTCCACACATAGTGCTGGGCAGTATACCGGTTCATACCAGTGTTTATTTTTGTTATGATATGAATTTTTTAAATACCGCAATACCGGTGTATGTCACTTAAACAACGTTCGGAATGCGACACAGTTTGAAAGAAGTCCCTTTTCACTGTTGCACTGTGGTGAGGGAACAGCTGTATGTGTTACTAAGCGTGAAAGTTCCGAAACTGAAGCTGTAGAACTAATAGAACGTGATGACACAGAAGAACTCATCCACAATATCCACACTGACCGCCACAAATATCCACCGCCCGCTGCCATCAGCTCCCGCGTCTCACACACACACAAGCGTGACTTTAGCACTAGATTTAGCAACTTTCAGACCCTTTTAGCGGCTTTTTTCCATAGGATATTCATACTGACAAACCTAGCGACTTTTCTGGATAAACCTTAGCCGTGGTTCAGTTGGAAGATTTCTCCAGTGATGTCCCGTGAACGCGAGGTCTGACTTTCCAGGAGAAGTGTCACCTCTCTCTGCGTCTTTTCTGTGCAGTGAGCTGCAGAGAAGCACCGCAGCCGACTCCTCAATAAATGAGTACAAAACAGAGTTTCCTAGCACCTGTTGCTTACTGATTGTTTGGAATTATAAATATGAGCGTAGTTCGTCTGTTAATATCACATGCACTTTTTTGTTTGTTGTTTTTTTTAGTTTGTTACTCAGACACACGAGGCAAAAAAGTAATATAGCCAAAACAACCGCATAGCGCTCTTTAGTGATATGATTTGTTGATTTTATCAGCGATGCTTTCAGTGATTATCAATGAGAGTGATCCTGGTTAAATGTATTAAAAGAGGTCTGTTTAGGCACTATTAGTGGGTTATTGTCGACAATAATCCTCATCATGACAGTAAACTAATAGGAGCATTCTAGTCAAAATAGTACTGCACAGGTATTTCAGCATTCTCAATCATAAAATATGTTTAACACCCGGTCATGCATGAAAAAAACCCCCGTCATGTACCGTGAAACCGGTATAATTTAGAAAAATACCGTGATATACATTTTTGGTCATACCGCCCAGCACTATCCATTCCACACACTCTAAAAAATGCTGGGTTAAAAACAACCCAGCTGGGTTAAAAAGGGACAAACCCAGCTTTTGGGTTGTTTTGACCCAGCGGTCGGGTTACTACCCAGAAGGTTGTGTTAAACATTTAACCCAACCGCTGGGTCAAAACAACCCAATTGCTGGGTTTGTCCCTATTTTACCCAGCGCTGGGTTGTATTTAACCCAGCATTTTTTAGAGTGCACATATCAAATAAAAAGAGGAATGCACCATATCTAAGGCCATTTTGTTAGTAGTAGCCGCCAGTCCTGGTTAATTTCTGACCCTGCTCCCACATTCATGTCTAAACAAATGCTTGAGATGAACGAAAATAACTTCACTAAACAACGTGGAACTCCACTCAACAGCCTCAAGGCAGTAATACTGAGATGAGTTAGATTAGGCTCGTTTTCTCATTGCCTTGAGCAACAAGTCAACAAGTTACAACATCAAGCTGAAGATTATGGGATCGACTGTCTCACAGTACGCCACCACTACTAGTTAATTGCCAACATTAATAACTACTGGTTTTGAAATAAAAGTGTCCTGGCAAACCACGTGTGCCGATTCCTCCAGTAAAGGCAATGCAATCACATGCACACCATCAAAACCAACAGAAAGTTTTAGGTGCGTATTTGTGAAGTTTTGAGGTCGGGTGCAAAATGACAGATTGTAGTTTTGTTGACACATTGCAGAAGCTGCACAACAAATCAACCAGACGGGAACCATGCACAATAATTAGCAACAAAAGAATGCTCTACGCTTCTGCATTTAAGGACAAATATAAAGCTCAACGCGGGTTTGCGCTAGTAAGGGTCTGATGTTAATCTCACAGTGTTGCGAGGGAAGCGGCACACTGCAGCATCAGCCCAGCTGGACTAAGAGCAGCTTTAACCCGGCGTCCAGCGGCGCGAGCGAGCGTGTTGCTGCAGTCGCGCTGACGTTGGCAGCGGCTCCGCGCTCCATCCGCGTCTACAGCGCTCTAGCGTCGCGTCAAACTTCTCCTTTCGCGATGATCCGATGTCAAACGTCAAAGCGGCTCATACTCACCTAAGTCGTCCATGTTTCGCGGTGGTTCTGACTCGGGAACCGGAGCAGGAGCCCGAGATTTATGTGTCGTGTCTCGTGCGCGCTCCGTAATCGCACGCGGAGAAGTTTTTAACTCACGTGCGCGAGCTGCGCGAGCCCGAGGGGAGTCGAGCACGCGCAGCGCTCGCTCACACTGATCAGGAAAAGCGTACACAACTATGAAAAGATGGCAAAATTATTGCAAACGCATAATAACCAAAAACGTACAAATAACTATTTTCATTTATTTATTTATTTAGTAATTTAGCAGACGCTTTTATCCAAAGCGACTTACAAATGAGGACAACAGAAGCAATCAAATGTAGTATTAAAACAACTAAAAACAGATCCAAAACTAAAACTTTATAAATACTACCTATACACATTTTAAAAATAAAGAAATTAAATAAAAATGACAAATGCGTACAACAAAATTTCAAAACTTAAAGGGGTCATATGATGCTGCTAAAAAGAACATTATTTGGTGTATTTGGTGTAATGAAATGTGTTTATGCGATTTAAAGTAAAAAAACACACATTATTTTCCACATAATGTACATTATTGTTTCTTCCGTCTATGGCAATTTCGTCAAATTTTTTACAAAGCTCATCGGTCTCAAAAAGCGAGGTGTGCTCTGATTGGCCAAAGCTATACAAGTGCATTTGTGATGGCCGAATTCCTCAAGGTGTGACGGAAAAAAAAAAAAAAAAAAAAAAACTTTTGGTTTTTAAACGGTTCTTACCACTATAGTGAGGCCTGAGGCAACACACATAGTGACGACCCGTGCTGGACTCGCTCTCCACGGTGAAGTCGATCCGGCGATACACAGACTGGCGAAGTTGAATATTCCTCAGCGACCAGCACGATCAGATCAGGCATGCCGGAGCGAACTCGTCATCTTTTGGAAGACCCCAAAAACAAAGTAGTTTCGCTTTTACAACTAAACACACAGCGCCTTCACGATATGGCTGCAGTGTCAACAATACGACAGCGAGAATAAAAGTTACGCCTTCTCTCTTTGCATGAACATTTGGGCACCGTTATGCAAATCTTCCAACACAGTGAAGTAGATATGTGGGGGCATGTTAGAACGAGCCGTTTTTAGGTAGGCGTGGCTGACTCTTAACTTTTATAAAGACTATCTTTTTGGATTTGAGACTTTAGTCTTTGCAGATTTACAGATCTTCTTTATGCACCAATAGTTTGTAACACTTCAAAGAGAAAGGAACACTTGAAATCGATCATATGACCCCTTTAACATTTAAATGAAAAACAAAAAAAATAAAGCTAAAAACAATTCAAAATATTAAAGAACAAACGGTATAAGAGTATAATAATGATTCTAACATAATATTAAGCCAAACACAAAAAAAAAAAAAACTGCATATGCACAACCATACATATATATACAAACCCGATTCCAAAAAATTGGGACATATGTAGAAAAATTGTGAATAAAAACAGAATGCAATGAAGTGGAAGTTTCAAATTTCAATATTTTAGTCAGAATACAACATAGATGACATATCAAAACATGTTTAAACTGAGAAAATGTATCATATTAAGGGAAAAATAAGTTGATTTTAAACTTAATGGCATCAACACATCTCAAAAAAGTTGGGACAAGGCCATGTGTACCACTGTGTGGCATCCCCTCTTCTTTTTATAACAGTCTGCAAACGTCTGGGGACTGAGGAGACAAGTTGCTCAAGTTTAGGAATAGGAAATGTTGTCCCATTCTTGTCTAATACAGGATTCTAGTTGCTCAACTGTCTTAGTTCTTCTTTGTCGCATCTTCCTCTTTATGTTGCGCCAAATGTTTTCTATGGGTGAAGATCTGAACTGCAGGCTGGCCATTTCAGTACCCATATCCTTCTACGCAGCCATGATGTTGTAAATGATGCAGTATGTGGTCTGGCATTGTCATGTTGGAAAATGCAAGGTCTTCCATGAAAGAGACGACATCTGGATGGGAGCATATGTTGTTCTAGAACTTGGATATACCTTTCAGCATTGATGGTGCCTTTCCAGATGTGTAAGCTGCCCATGCCACACGCACTCATGCAACCCCAATACCATCAGAGATGCAGGCTTCTGAACTGAGCGATGATAACAACTTGGGTTGTCCTTGTCCCCTTTAGTCCGGATGACATGGCGTCCCAGTTTTCCAAAAATAACTTCAAATTTAGATTCGTCTGACCACAGAACAGTTTTACACTTTGCCACAATTCATTTTAAATGAGCCTTGGCCCAGAGAAAAAACGCCTGCGCTTCTGGATCATGTATAGATATGGCTTCTTTTTTGACCTATAGAGTTTTAGCCGGCAACGGCGAAAGGCACGGTGGATTGTGACAATGTTTTCTGGAAGTATTCCTGAACCCATGTTGTGATTTCCATTACAGTAAAATTCCTGTATGTGATACAGTGCCGTCTAAGGGCCCGAAGATCATGGGCATCCAGTATGGTTTTCCGGCCTTGACCCTTACACACAGAGATTGTTCCAGATTCTCTGAATCTTTGGATGATATTATGCACTGTAGATGATGATAACTTCAAACTCTTTGCAATTTTTCTCTGAGAAACTCCTTTCTGATATTGCTCCACTATTTTTCGCCGCAGCATTGGGGGAATTGGTGATCCTCTGCCCATCTTGACTTCTGGTTTATAAAAATATTTATTGTAATAATGCAACTATTAATATTACATTAAAACATAACATGCAATAATATGCAAATGATGATAATGATAATAATAATAACCAAATATAAAAGAATGATTCTAGAATTATATATAAACGAATTATATATAAAGGAAAAATAAATAAAACATTTATTTAGATGAAGTGTGTGTGAATACACTTGATCAAAATGCTAATAAATACATCCAAATTGATTTTGCTTTACAAAATATGATCAGAAACATCATTTGATTGAAGTTATGCATATATGTACAGTATCTGCATGAAGTAACGATGAAGCAGTTGTGTGAAGCTGTCTTTGGTTTCCCGTGTGTTTAGTTCAGTTAGACAGCGTTAATAGCACACACATGAAATCTCATGCAATGCCTCGTCAACTTATACATTACACAGTGATCAAGTCATCAGAGTCAGCACTGCACAGCAGCTTCAGCATGTTCTTATGGTGGATCATCCAGTGCACATTTACAGAAATGACAACAGATAGGCTATATGGTGAATATCAGACTGTTGTCATCTGTAGTGCTGGGTGAAGACTGTGTGTGTTGGTGTTGGTGGCTCAGTTACGGGGAGCTGTTGGCTATCATTAGACACTGGGATATACCATGTTTCATCAGCTGTGAACAGGCTGCTGAAAGCTTCAGGCTCTTTGGGAATCGACTGAACCCACTCTAAATTCACACGTTCATGTCCATGGTGAAGTGAGCGGCGGTCAGAGCGCGGCAGGGGAACCGTGTGAGGAATGTAAGGACATCTGTGTTTACCTGGGCTATTCCTGCTCTCCAAAACAAGCACACTTCAATACTGAATCAAGGTGGGATTTACTATACTTATAACAGTAACTGCTTTCTTTTATGCAATTAATTCTTCATTTTATCA
Source organism: Sinocyclocheilus anophthalmus (assembly GCA_018155175.1). Lineage (NCBI taxonomy): Eukaryota > Metazoa > Chordata > Actinopteri > Cypriniformes > Cyprinidae > Sinocyclocheilus > Sinocyclocheilus anophthalmus. Next base: position 541,252 of record JADLZN010004928.1, read on the forward strand.
AGCATCTTAGAAATAGCATATATTTGGAAAAATAATATAAATATGTAATATACACTACTATTCAAAAGTTTATACACTCTAAAAAATGCTGGGTTAAATATAACCCAGCGCTGGGTTAAAAAGGGACAAACCCAGCTTTTGGGTTGTTTTGACCCAGTTGTTGGGTTGTTTAGACCCAGCTGTTGGGTTGTTTTGACCCAGCTGTTGGGTTGTTTAGACCCAGCGGTTGTTTTTTTTTGACCCAGCTGTTGGGTTGTTTTGACCAAGCTGTTGGGTTGTTTTGACCCAGCTACTGAGTTGTTTTGACCCAGCTGTTGGGTTGTTTTGACACAGCTGTTGGGTTGTTTTGACACAGCTGTTGGGTTGTTTTGAGCCAGCTGTTGGTGTGTTTTGACCAGCGGTTGGGTTCAACCAACAACCCAACCGCTGGGCCAAAACAACAAATAGCTGGGTTTGTCCCTTTTTAACCCAGCGCTGGGTTATATTTAACAGCCTTTATGAGATGTGTAGGGTCAGTAGGATTATTATTTAATTTATAATTAATTAATAATTTTATCCAGCCAGGGTGCATTAAATTCATCAAAGTTGACAGTAAAGACATCTATAATATTACAAAACATTTCTATTTTGTTTAAATGCTGTTCTTTTGAACTTCCTATTCACAGTTTCCACAAAAATACGAAGCAAACAAGACTTCTTTCAAAAACACACTCTTTCACCACAGTATTTCGCTTGATTATTTCATCAGACTAACATTAAATTGGATTCAGAATGTAAAATAAAAAAAGAAAGAAAGAAAAACAAAGATTACTGAATTGCATTTGGCTATTTTAGTTTTTCTACTTCAAAATTACAGTTTCTTTGTAATTATTTATGAAATTTACTAGCAATTTCTGAATAAAATAGTTTTAAAGTAAATTCTAAAAAACAAAATAATTAAATAATTAAATTAAAAATAGCAGTTAAATCATTTTTAAATGATTATTAGCAGTTAAAAATAATGATAAAAAAATCATTAAAAACCAAAATGAAGCTGGTTAAGTTACTAATGTTTCAGTCAAAATGTTAGATTTTATCAGTATAATTATCTGTTGCACAATAATGTGAGACTCACAGTAGCTTGCAAAATATTTAGACAGTTTGACATCTACAGTGATTATATCAGAGTTTAGAGTTACAGACACAGTTGTGTTTTTCCTCACCAAAATCTGCCTGCACTAGTAGTTTGATGAGGCACAGAAAAGCCTAGTCTGGTTTGGTAACCTCATCGATATGTTTTGCAGAAAGACTCAATAACAGCCTTTAGACACTTCTCAGCTACACACACAGTTTTCAGGACAGCAAAGGCCTGAATACAAAGCAGAAGAAACTTTCTAATGACATCATATTGTGTGTAATGATTTAAAATGCCAGGAAATCTCATGATTTCACAACTGCTGAAGCCAACTGGATGAGCAACAAAACATTTTGAGCACCAGAGCGCAGCTGACTGGCTTCACAAAAACATCTAGACAAAGGCCCGGATCAATGTGAACCTTCTCAGACAGAAGAAAAGAACCGTACAAATCAACAATGAAACAATAGGGTTATTAAAAGCCCTTGGGGAAACTTGTCAAAAAAAACAAAAAACGTTTGATTCTAAAATAGAATTTCAAATTGTGACATGTTTCTGTTCTTCTGTTTTCAGGAACTTCTAGAATGCAATTATTTCAAATATCATTTGAATAAACATCAAACATCTGTTCTGTTTTCCGCACTAAAAACCCGTTATAGAGAAAGCAGAGTTCCAGAAACACCAATAACTTGTCCTCCCTACAATACGAATCGCGAAAATAAACATTGGATGGGAAAGTCGGTTTTTTCGTCACATTAATAAGGAGATAAACGCATATTAAGGCGTTTTCGTGGAAATTGTAGGGGTGGGCTCATGGCTTGGAAATGGAAAACATTGGCCTTGAGGGGATTTGGAATAAGAAAATAAGACTTCCAGAATACGCGACATCTGTTAATTTTTCAAAGTTGTAAAAAAAAACAAGCAAACAAAAAACAACAGAATACAGAGTATGTTTTTACAAAAAAAATAAGTTTATTTCAAGCTCTACGTAAAAATGAATTATTGGTCATTTGTTTTAAAAGTTTACTAGCAATTTCTGCGTGGTGAACATAGATTCAGGAGTAAATCTACACTCATTTTTCAGGTTATAAGGAGAAAAATCAATTAGTTTAAATGATAATTCAAAAAATATAATATTAGAAAAATTAATTTAAAAAGAATCATTAGCAGAGTTAAAATAATCATAATAAAAAAAGAAACCAAAAAAACAAAACCACAATTTGTACAATTAATATAAAAATTAAAAAACAGGTTTAAAAATAAAAAAAAGAAACAATTTAAAATAAAGTACAAAAGAAATATAATTAGTACAAATAACTAGTATTCAATTGCAAAAACATTATTAGCCGTTTAACCTAATGATAAAATTCTTACAATAATAATAAACATCATCATACTTGATTGCAATTAATAACAATAAAATAAAAATGAATCATACAATAAAAAAATCATGAAACTATAATAATGCAATTCAAAAATAATTTGTAAACATTACTAATTCAATTAAATTCAATACATTATAATTATTTTTAAAATAATAAGTAAATTAAAAATGTAATCATTAGCAGCTAAAAGTAATAAATAATAATACAAATAATTCGTTTAAACTAAACCGAAGCTGCTTTAGTTTACCACTAATCTACAAAATGCTAGATTTCATAATTATCTGTTGCACAATAATGTGAGATTCACAGTAGCTTGCACAATATTTAGGCAGTTAAACATCTACATTACAGTGATGATATCTGAGTTTAGAGTCACATCTGTGTTTTCTTCATGAAATCTGCCTGTTTGACGAGGCATAGAAAAGGCCTGGTCTGGTTTGGTAACCTCATCGGTATGCCATGGATAGGCAATTTGGACCAGCAGTGGAAGCTTGCCATATTTTTTCATCATCATTCATGACAGCAATGCCAAACACTGCCAAGCCCAGCCCTGGCCTGCCCACATCAGATTAGAGTTATTTCATTAGCTGTCATTTTTGGAGGCTGCCACGCTTTGTTCTCCATTCACATGACTCAGCTGAACACCTGCCAAGAGCCAACGACTTACAAAGAGACAGGAAAGACATAAAGAGGATGAAAGGAAATAAAGAGAAGTACACACATATGCACACCGATATGGACCATAGGTGGCCTATTTAGAAAAACTGTGAGGAGCAATGATAGATTTAAAAAAAAATACAGAGCACTTGAAAAGCCATTTTTCTTCAAATATCTGATGCAGGCCTATTCATGAGCAGATAACGATGGAGATGATTGGAGGGGAAGAAAAATATAAACAGGGTTAGTGTTATAAGTTACAAGTTATGAAAAAATATTACCCTGTATCAGTTCAGTCTTCATTTCATGTTGACTTTTAAGGAGGCATGGTTTAGAAATAAATGAATAAAGCATTTTATGCACTTGTAATTATGCACCGATCGTGCATGAGGTGCACATGATGAGAAAAAGGTTTACAATCTATGCTACAATTTTAGTCTGGTCTGCCTTAGCTGTCTAACAGTGCTCATCAAAGTCAAAGTGATTGAGATGGCCAATCAAATCAAAGTAGTAGTATTGAGAATTGATGATTTGTGTAGTTCCTAATCTGCATGTGACGAGACGTGCATGTGTGCATATATTAAAATATTATTTGCAAATAGTTCAGAACGATTACTTCAGACCTAGAATTTCCTTCCTTGTGGATTTCCTTCCTTAAAAAAAACAAACAAGCAAACAAATAAAAACAAAACAAAATACTTTTATTGTTACACTACCTTTAAAATTTCGGGGAAATTAATACTCTTTATTCAGCAAGAATGCATTAAACTGAACATGTTAAATGAGAATAAAGACAATTATAATGTCACAAATGATTTCTATTCCAAATAAATGCTGTTCTTTTGAACTTCAAAGAATCCAGAAAAAAATGTATCACAGTTTCCACAAAAAATAGCGTTCAACATTGATATACCCGAAATGTTGCTTGGCAGCAAATGCGCATATATAGACATGATTCTGAAGATCCTGGGACCAGATGAAAGACTTTGACACTGATAAAAAAAAATCAGAGAGAATTGGTAAAGTTTGTATTCTGTGGTTGCCGCAATTGACTGAACAAATAGCACAGTAAAGCACGTTTTAGGGTATTACAGTTTTAACTTAAATTTACAGGTAAATACAGTAAATGTCATTAACTGATATAATGTTTATATACCAACCTATTGAAGTACTGAAAACAAGTTTTGTACCTCTGTAATACACTGATAAACACCCAATGCAGGTGGTGATGAGAAAGTCACATGATGAACCAAAGCCTATCATAAGCAGCTTTTAAATAATAACATATATAGAAGGTGCACAGTGTCATTCGCACAATAAACACCATCAGGTAACACACATGAAACTGAAATAATGCAATAAACATTAATTTAACAATTTGGTGTAACACACAACCCTAATATACAGAACTGAAAAGAAAAAACTAAGAAGAAACATAGTATGTTTCCAACAAAAAAATACATCAAATTTGAAAGTATGCAGGGGAATTCGGGAATGTCAATTTAAGGTATTCACTGTAAATTATACGATATTTTTCACTTCCAAAAATTGTATACTACCGTAAATTTAATGTCCGATACATGTAATGTCCAATACAGTTTTTCCCCGTATATAGTAGGGGATTTACCCATAAACGGTTTTTACTGTAGATTTTTACAGTTTTTACCAGTTAAATTCTTTTTTACAGTGTGGAGTAGTAATGATGCTGAAAATTCATCACAGGAATAAATATTCAAATAGAATACAGTTCTTTAGAATTGTAATAATATTTAACATTATCACTGATTTTACTGTATTTTAGTTTTTACTGTATCAGATTAGTGCAGCATTTTCATCTTCAAACTTGTGTTATTTTCAGCATTGTAAAATCAGACGCGAGCCAAAGGTCAGAGATCAAAGCATGGGGCCGAGGCCTTTATTTCCAATGATAGACACACAAGAGGCAAGGCAGTCACTTTTGCTTTCGAGCTTTCTTCGTGCTCCTCTGAGCAGAGGTCATCGTCAGGGCTGTCCATTCTCCTTCAGCTGCTGGCAGCCGTGGCGGATGGGCGGGTGGGGAGCGGGAGCAGGGGCTGGGGGCGGGGCTGGATTGGGGTTGGTTGGGATTGGGATTGGGTTTGGGTTTGGGAGCCGGGTCGGGGACGGTGAAGCAGCCCCGTTTGTGCCACTGCATGTCACGCACACGCCGGACGGACTGCATCTGTGGTTCTGTGGCTCCCCAGTCGTTCCAGTGTTTGTATTCGCCATGTTCAAACACGAACTGACGCCCACGGTAGCCAGGGTACATGTAGCCCACCCACCTGAGGAAAGAGATTGGAGACAACGATAAACAGTGCACGGAACACACGAAATTCAGAAAACATATTCAAGTACACTTTTTTACGGGATAGGACTACACTCTTAAAAAATAAAGGTCAGCAGCGATGCCATTAGAGGGACCATTTGTTTCCAAAGAACGTTCTTAAAAGAAACACTTTGGGTTATCTAAGTCTGACGGGACTCTTTAAAGAACCTTTTATGGAATGTAAAGGTTCCATGGATCTTAAAGGTTCTTCATGGATGCATCATTGTCAATAAAGAACCATTTTTTGGCTCCCCAAAAGAACATTTCAGTGATCAGTTCTTAAAAGAAGCATTGTTTTGTAAGCTAAAGAACCTTTGTCCATTATAAAAGAATATTGACCCAGCGGTTGGGTGGTTTTGACCCAGCTATTGGGTTGTTTACCCAGCGGTTGGGTTGTTTTGAACCAGCTGTTGGGTTGTTTTGACCCAGCAGTTGGGTTGTTTTGACCCAGCTGTTGGTTTGTTTTGACCCAGCTATTGGTTTGTTTTGAATCAGCGGTTGGGTTGTTTTGACCCAGCAATTGGGTTGTTTTGACCCCAGCGGTTGGGTTGTTTTGACCCAGCTGTTGGGTTGTTTTGACCCAGCTGTTGGGTTGTTTTGACCCCCAGCTATTGGGTTGTTTTGACCCAAAGGTTGGGTTGTTTTGAACCAGCGGTTGGGTTGTTTTGACCCAGCGCAGTCTTGAGAACAGATTGGAGTTAATCGCCGGGTTGGGTTGTTTTGAACCAGCTGTTGGGTTTTTTTGACCCAGCTGTTGGGTTGTTTTGACCAGCTTTTGGGTTGTTTTGACACAGCGGTTGGGATGTTTTGAACCCCCAGCTATGGGGTGTTTTGAACCCAAGCTATGGGTGTTTTGACCCCCGCGGCTTGGGTTGTTGTTGACCAGCTATTGGGTTGTTTGGACCCCAGCGTTGGGTTGTTTGACCCAGCTGTTGGGTTGTTTTGAACCCAACCACTGTGTCAAAACAACCCAATAGCTGGGTTTGTCCCTCTTTAACCCAGCGCTGAGTTATATTTAACCCAGCATTTTTTAGAGTGTATGGACTGAAACAAAGACCAAGACCATCTTGAAAACTCAAGGTTTGTGAGTTAATGGTCTTTGGACAACAGCAGCATGAAAGCGATCTCAAACTCACGTTCCGTTGACAGCTTTGGCACTGGCCACACGGTCCTGGAAGCCATGAACCCACAAGCTGGGAATGTCATCATCCACGATTTCCATCTTTCTCCCGGCAAAGCTGCAGTTCTCAAACAGATGTAGTTTGTGGTCGGCGCTGTCCTAGTAATGGAGCATAAACACTAGACTCAATGGGCTGTGAAAGAAGAGCAGATCTTTAAGCAGGTGTGAGGTGTGAATGTGTCTCTCACCACTCTCAGAGGTCTCATGGACAGGAGGCAGTAGCTGCTCTGGCTATTGGTCCAGGAGGACCAGCGAGGATATTCTCCCTTCTCCAAAACAAACTGCTCTCCCAGAAAGCCCTTCTGCTCATAGGCGACCCATCTAGAACAAGATCGTTAAGATCAGGATGGATTAATGGATGATTCCTTTTGATTAAAGCAGGGAATTTACAAACATTTTTTTGTCATCTGAACCCCTTTGAACGTACCCTAGTAAAAAAGTAATATATTTTAAATACATTTATTTCTTACTAAGTATACAGTAGTTCAAATCTATTAACATATTTACTGACATATTGCTCGAGACTTACTAACTTAAAAAATTCTAATTAAACTTTATTTGGAGTGCTACTTGTTCACAATGCACATTTCTTAATATTAAGCGTAAAACGTGTTTTAATGTCTCTATTGATAAGGATTGTATGGACTTTGAATATTATTGGTCTTTAAATGCAAGATATTTAAAGTCTACCTAAAGTATACTTGCAATAGTTGCACTTTAGCACAAAGAAAATATTCTTTAGTATATATTTAGTTGAACTTCAGCACTACTTCTGCAAAATTAAAGTGCATTCAGCACAAAATGAGTCTTCCAATTTAGCAGACTTTAAGTACTATACCAGTTCAGTATACGAAAAGTTGAATTTTTTTTTCAATATTTAATTTTGTTTCAGTTAATGTATTTTATTTCAAGGGAGTTGTATGCTTAATTGAAGGATAATAATAACACTGAGGTAAACAAATAAAATATTTTAAATATTTTAAAAATAGCTGTTACACTTTTTGACTTGAAGGCCACCTACAGTATATAATATAACATTAACAGAACTATATCTAAATTACATTACATTCAGAAACTGGCTCTAATTTATGTTTTATAAACTGTATAGGTAGATTAATAAATCACAATTTATTTTGTGCTTGCAGAGGTTTTAAGGACTGGATGTTCTAAACAAAGTAATATAGAGGGGAAAAATAAAATATAATTTATCTTTACGATCTTTAGTGTAGTTTTGCATTTTTTTTCAGTTCAGACCTTGTTTTTAACCTAATAAGTGATGTTAATAATTATATTATAAGATAGTTTATCAATTTTACGAAAGGTCTCGATGAGACCAGCTGAAATACAGTAAGTCATATGCTATCATTTGTGTACAAATGTTACTGAAAACCTTCTCCTATTCACCTTCTCCTTTCGCCTAAATCCAAATAGCATATATTCAAACTTTTGCTTTCAAGAACAGTCTGAACATTCTTCATTGCTCCTTTTGTGGTTTGCACGGTAATAAGACTCATACTATGTAAATGATCCAAAGCATTTAGCACTCGACAATTCTAACTTCTCACACAATCAAGCCTGCCTGTCTGTGATGCACACAGAGGACATCCAAGCAACACTGCTGTGATTGTTCGAGATCACGGAAGTTCTCGAATTCAAACAGTGAGGCCTGTTAAGATGATTCAACATATTTTAAGTCGTAAACTTTTTGGGTTTCATCCATGAAAAAACGAGCAGAAAGTCATTTGTAAAATCCTTCATGTAGATTGTCACATTCATTTTAATGAAGAACTTCATTCTGCTCTTGTTTCCCCTGGACAGCAATGCCATTAAATGAAGAACAAATGGAGACATTTGCTGTTCAGAATGTTCTCCTCAAGAAGTAACCTCACATGTGTCTCCTCTATTAAGTAAGAAGAGATTTCAACAATGTCTCAAACCTGTCAATATCAGAGTCTCAGTATAAAAGGAGTAGTTCACGATTAAATAAAATGTACTCACACTCAGGCCATCCAAGATGTAGATGAGTTTGTTTCTTCATCAGAAAAGATTTGGCAGAATGTAGCATTACATCACTTGCTCACCAATGGATGCTCTGCAGTGAATGGGTGCCGTCAGAATGAGAGTACAAACAGTTGATGAAAAACTGTAATCCACAAGTACACAATACAACCAACATCACAATTACTCCACACGTAATTTCCCCACTCCAGGAAAAAATTCACATGTCCAGATCCCCTCCTAAGTTTACAGTCCGCAACGATTTCTTCGGACGACGGGGCCACCCCCCCCCCCCCCCCCCTGCCCCCCCCCCCCCCCCCCAAGTGACCGAGGGACAAGGGAGGAGGAGGAGGATGCTAATATTTTTTTTACAATGGTTTGAAATGAAAAAAAATGGATGGAACTTGTTGTCAATACGAAGAACACGCAAGGCCTTTGCAACTACAACAAACGTGAGTTATTGAAGGGGGTCGTGTGGATTACTTGTGGAGTGTATATGTGATGTCTTTATATTCAGAGGAAAACAAAAACTGTTATAAGGAGCCTCTCGGTTGCTGACTAGAGACTGGAAAACCCCATTCACTGCAGAGCATCCATTGGTGAGCAAGTGATGCAATGCTACATTTCTCCAAATCTGTTCCGATGAAGAAACATCTTGGATGGCAAGTTTTCGGGAAGCAAACTCCTTTTACATTTTTTGTAAAACTCAAATATTTCTCATCAAATTTGTTCAAATTCAAATGACATTTATTCTCCACATTCATCTATAGCTCAGTACTCTTACCGTGTGTCAGCTATTGGCTCGTTGTGTCTTTTAATGCAAGTTGTAGTTGTTGATACTTAAATGAAACACTAAAAAAAATTCATTCAGTCTCATGAGCTATAAAAGCGTTTCCTCTGGGCTTTTTGACTGTGTAAAATAACTGTATAAATGAGTGCCTTTGGACCTTGTAAACCGCTCCTGCTCCTCCTTGGCTCTTCCCAGCGACTTGCTGATCTGGGACTCCCTGCTGATCTGACATCTCTCCGCCTGTCAAACACACAAACACACATCAGAGATGAGAAAAAGATTCAGAATAGGGTCACACACCAGCCATTGCTGCGTGAGTGCTAAAAACATGAGAAGAGTAAATAACTTCAATTAAACGGTAAACCAAAAGAAAATAGGAGATTTAATCTAAAGTGAATGGCCACAAAACACATTGGACACTTATAAATACATGAATTTGATTGCGTTAGATAACAAAATATTAAAAAAGAGGCATTTATTTTAAAGAAAGATGCATAATTATGCAAAATATTTATAACTGATATGATTTTTTTTTTTTACAAAACACAACTTGCCAACTTTTGCCAAAATTAAACAGATAAACATATTCCTTAAGCAGCAATTCATACAACTGATGTATAAAAATAAACATTATTTCAATGACTGAAAAACATTCAAAGGGAACAGCAATTAAACAAGCTTATAATGTTCATTATTGTAACATCATACATATTGTGTGTGTAAAAAATGTTCTTGGTAGTATACGGGAAAAACAAAACAAAACAAAAAGCAATGAATAAAAAAACTTCCGCAGGGACACAATTGAAAATAGCTTATTATGCTCATCATCGCATATATATTGCGTTTTTGATAGGAGGGCCACAAAACAAAACTAAACAAAACTACAAAAAACAAAACAAAACAAAACAAAAAACAAAAGCCACAAAACAAAACACAAAACTAAACAAAAACACAAAACAAAGCAACACAAAACAAAACAAAACAAAACAAAGCAAAGCAAAACAAAACAAAGAACAACACAAAACAAAACACTGACTGAAAAACATTCAAAAGGGACACAATTAAACTCGGCTTATTGTGCTCATTATTGTAACATATGTATTGTGTTTGTAAAAATGTTTTCAGTAGGACGGACAAAACAAAAAACAAAACAGACAATATCAAAACAAGTGGCTTTTCTTTTCAAGAAAGATGCAAAAAAAAGAAAAAAAAAGAAAATAAAAGTGGTTTGTTAAAGGCTTTAAACTCTAAAACAATAGATCTTGTCATGACAATGAAGAAAAAAACATTTTGTAAACTTTGTTTTAGCAATAAAAGTTTGGATCAAATAGATTAGTCTTGGTCAAGGAAAAATCTCTCTAAAAATGACTTTCTTTCTCTTTTATAGCAATTTCTCTATTTCAACTTCACTACATCAGGTCTCCAAATAATCTTAAACTAGACTTCTATGACAATGATATTTAGTTTCTTTCTTCTGCCAGCACACGTGAAAAGTAAGATTTCAGATGAAGGCTGAACGCATCTTTACCTGTTTCTCTCGTCCTTCACCTTCAGCGGTTCTCACCCCTCCACTCTCTCTCAGCGTGTGTGTGTATGAGTGTGTGTGTGTGTAAGGAGTGTGCGTGGAGGTGAGGGTGTGCCGGGCGAGTGGAGGGAACCTGGGGGGTATTTATGGTTTAATTCCGTCCACAGCAGCAGAAATGGGTTGGGCGTCGATTGCTGTTGATGCAGCAAGTCTGTCGTTCGCATTTGTGTCCGTCAGACTGCCTCTCAATAGGCCGTGAGTTGGCAGGAGTTGCCCGCAGCCACCAGCCTGCTCTGCTGCCAGCGTGGGTACAGCGGGCACCGACAGGGTGCGAGCCAAGAGGATTCAGACGGGATCAGCTGCTGTCATCACAACCCTGCTCACTATCCCCTCTTTCTCTCTCTCTCTCTCTCTGAGCACAAACCCATGCCACAGATTTGGACCATTCATCCTCATTTGATGGATTCTCAAAATTAGTGATCGTTTTCTATAATCGTTTGCCCAAGAAAAACATGCATGTAAGAAAAAAAAATACATGTAAAGAAAATAAATAAAAATAAGCTTAATTTTGGTTTAAAATGTAGTTAAATGTAACTTAAATTGCACTTTAAAAAGACTTGGTGGATGCAATTTAATGGCTTAATTAAAATGTAGGTAAATGTAACAATATGTATATCCCACTATCCACTATATTTATTAAATTAAATTCAATCTGCATTTACAAAAGACGAGGGATGCACCTTAAAAAATTATTATTATTTCATAAAAAAAAATAAAAATAAATAAACACTGAAGTCACGTTCGAAATGGACAAATAAATTAAAAATGGCTTAATTCTGGTATAAAATGCAGTTAAAAGTAACAATTAATTAATATGCATATTTTTTCAAATTCATTTAAAATTGCATTTACAAAAGACAAGGTATGCACCTTAAAAGAGGAAATCAATTTAAAGAAATCATGTTTGAAATTGACATTTGGTATAAATGTAGTTAAAAGTAACAATAAATTAATATGTATATTTTTCAAAATTCGACTTAAATTTCTAAAAGCCTTGGGGTGCAACTTAAAAAAAGAAAGAAAATCAATTATTCAATAACAAAAACATTTAAACATTCAACATTTAAATCACTTGACAAATGTAACATATATTTTAAATGATTAAAAAATTACATTTTAAATTGATATGGGATTATATTTGTAAGTGGCACTCCCAGTATATACTTAATAATAACGGTTCAGATTGGTTAGAAAAAGCAAGACAGTGATTTTGTTTAAAATTCAACCTGACAAATGAGGTTAAACCTACAAAAGTATTTTTTTATGGCTTAGATCAAGTAAAAGTTGCTTGAGGTAAGAATGGCAGGTCACCAATTTCTCAGAGCAAAATTTTATTATACTCTGCTGTTGTATTGGAAAATGCTCACTTTAACTGTACACTCTAAAATATGCTGGGTTAAATATAACCCAGCGCTGGGTTAAAACAACCCAATAGCTGAGTTAAAACAACCCAATAGCTGAGTCAAAACAACCCAAAGCTGAGTCAAAACAACCCAATAGCTGGGTTTGTCCCTTTTTAACCCAGCGCTGGGTTATATTTAACCCAGCATTTTTTAGAGTGTATGTTTAAAGAAAAAAAAAATCTAATTTAGTAAATAAAAATGAATATCAATGAAGCGTACAGATAATAAAAGTACAATATAATAGCACCATCTAACACTCCTGGTACTTGCATTTAAATTAAAGTTTGTGCCAAAACACTGTTGAAGGAGATTTTAATTTATGGTTCTTGCAATGTACATTAAAATGATACAACAGTCCATTGGACTTCCCACTTTACCTTTATCCTGAAATGGCCTTTTCCAAGCACAAACCTAACTTTCTTTAACTGACCTACTGGTAATCAAAAAGGAAATCAATAATTATTTTATAAAAATAAAAAAAACATTCTTTTGAAACTGACAAATAAATAAAAAATGGCTTAATTTTGGTATAAAATATATTAAATGTAACAAATTAATATGTATTTATTTTTAAATTCAACTTAAATGGCATTTTAGAAAGACTTTGGGTGAAAGGAAATTACTTATCATTTAAAAAACATTTGAAAATGCCTTAATCTAGGTTTAAAATGTAGTTAAATGTAATGTTACATACCCTCTTAAAGGACTGTTTTCATAGCTCTGTCTTTGTCTCTGCTGATACCTTCTGATATCTCAGTCCTACCACACATAAGAAAGTAATACATACAAAAACAAACTTGCTTCCCATTTAGAAAAAATATTTAATCAAGATGATTGAAATTCATCATTCATATTTTATAAAACACAACTCCCGTTTCCCAACATTAAACAGGTAAACATTTTCCTCAAGCAGCAATTTACACAGCTGAAGTCTGAAGAAAAGAGCACAATTAAACACAACTTATTATTATACATTATTAATAGTGTTCTTGGCAGGACTGTAAAGGCATTGGCAATAAAACAAAACCTCGTAAACGATAATCAGCCCGATCCAAGCACATCAGCTGATGCTTTTCTGCTCACTAGAGCTTTAATTAAAGAAAAAATATGGAAAATAAAAGATTAAAAAGAAAAGAAAAGAAGTGAACAAAATCAAATGATGTTTATAAGCTGGAATGGCACATGTTGTAAACAGAACGAAAACTATTTAGAGAAAGAAAAAGTAGTTTCATATAGCAATGAACATCTGAAGATCAGACTTTTTAAACAAAGTTTTAGAAACACAATATTTAAATTCTGATTTAAAATGCAATAAAATGCCTAAGAGCCCTAAGGCACCTTTTCCAGTGATCCAACTTATTTAAAGTGCATTTTAGCATGAAGCTATACTGATTTCTGTTTCTCCACGATCAGAGATGAACAGAAGATACGTGCATTAGGCCCCTGATTGAACTGGAGGAACTCGATGGATAAACCAACCTCACTTTGGATAAAAAGATCTGTTGGATTAATAAATGTAAACAAAATTAAATAACTGTAAAATTAACTTGGTTCCAGACTGACAGTGAACAGCACTTGCTTTTCAAGCACGCCGTCTATAATGCTGCCAAACAATTATGACAGACTTTCATGTCAAAATAAAAATGTGCATAACAGGACGTCATCTTGGCAAAGCCTCCAAACAGTTCAGTCCAGGACTCGTCCTCGAAATAGTCTGATGCTCAGTCAGTATGATTATGAAAGATCATTCATGTAAGTCAGTTCCTTTGGCATCTTTGTGGCAGAGGACTTCCTCTCAACAACCCGCATCAGATCTGTGAAACAAGACAGCAGGGTAAAGGACCTTGAAACTGTGAGGAGAACCAAATGAAGTGATATAAATGTGGATTTTGTCCTCCTCTACTGGAGATGAAGAGAGCAACATGCAAATATTCCAGGGCTTTCAGGGAAATCTTCTAATTATTTAAAGGGGTCATCGGATGCCCATTTTCCACAAGTTGATATGATTTAGGGTCTTAATGAAAAGTCTATAACATACTTTGGTTAAAATTTCTCAATGGTAGTGTAAAACAACACTCTTTTTACCTTGCCAAAAACAGCTCTGTTCACAGCAAGCCATTTTAGTGCATGTTCCTTTAAATGCTAATGAGCTCTGCTCACCCCGCCCCCCTCTCTTCCATGGGGTGACCAGCACTCACTCAGGGCGGGTCTAAGGTAAAACCAACAGTGTCATCACAGCGGGGGAGGGGCCTGGGTCTGGGTGACGTCCCAGCGTCAACCTCCCGCTCTCTCTCATGCAACCAACAGGCCTTAGAGGCGCTGCAATTAACATCCCCATTTTGAAACATGCCCAACTTTACAGCAGAAAAAAACATGTTTTCAGCCTGGTTCAAAAATTATTTTGGTCTATATAGCTATTTTGCCCTTCATGACAACTGTGATGGAGGGGATTTGTTTTTTATAACTCATCCGTTTAAATTAAATAAAGCCTTAAATTTCTGCATAATTAAGTGCGTGGCCACTTGAGAGGCAGGTGGATTGCCGCTGCTGTCACCAACGTCGAGCTAGGTGGGCGTGGTTTCAGCAGACAGCTCCCGCCTCTTTGCCCATTTTCAATAATCCGGGAGTGACGCGCGGTGACGTGCTGCCAAGACGGCGATGGCTGGCTCGCGCCTTTACTTTAGCTCCCAAACGCCGTCAGAAAGGAAAGGGGGAAAAAAAGGAAGGAAAAAGACTAGGGTTACGTCACGGACACTACGTCCATGTTTATATACAGTCGCAAGTGACCGTCACACAGACAGCTCCTGTGATCGGCTCGATTTGGAAGTGGACAATCATTTAACCCTATTTAAAAAAAACACGAGGTGGATTGTTATCATTATAGGTGGTTGGTGTACACACACACAACACACTCTTCAGTTCAAACAACATGTCGCATCCCGATACCCCCTTTTAAAGGGAATCAGAGGACTGGAGACGTGTGATTTCCACACATACGCTGACCTGAGCTTCACTGCTTCACTCCAGTTGGCTCATTCGCTTCTTGATTTGAGCTCAAGTCAGCCAGGAGGGGTAAGACCGGGCCTGGATTTACATTAATCCCAATTATTACAGTGACATAATTTCGATCATTCTATTCACTTCATTCACTCATTATGTATTCAGACAAATATCGAAATGAATCCCCATAATGTGTACAAGGATAATTGAAGCAATAAAACCAACATTGAAACAGCACTACTGAAATGAATCCTTTAATTTCGACATATTAACATATAGTCAAAAAATCTATTCTGTCTAAACCGTTTACTGAACCATTGGACAAACTAATTAAAATAATTTTTATGATTGATTTTATTTTATGATATCCGATATTTAGGCTTTTATGTACACATATTATGAACATATTGAAAGTAACAACACTCTAAAACTGCTGGGTTGTTTTCAAACCCAACGTTGGGTCAATTATGGACTACCCCACCATTGGTTAATGTTTACATAATTTGAAACCCAAAGTTGATAGTCCATAATTTTGCTCACGTTGGGTTGAACACCCAGCATTTTTTAGAGTGAGGGGAAAAAACCCTCAGTTTTTATTCTAGGCCCAAAGGTGAGAAAGATATGAATTTGGTGCAGATGCTGATATTTTTATGGCTTAAAAGTAAGATGAAATATGCATATAAATATCAGTTATCACTCCAATAATGGAGAGGTATTTAATAGTTTATGATCTAAATAATGCCATGCAATACAATGATGATTGAGAGATGAACAAATAAACGCTCTTCAAAAACCTGATGATCATATTTGATAATCACATTTTTATGTCTGGATAATCAAATATATACATATATAATATATAAATATAGTAGTCAACATTTGAAGTCGACCAAAAAAAGTTCATCAAAGTTGTGTCCCAAGACAAGAATGCATTTTGGTTTTAGATTTTAGGACAACTTTGATGAAAGGTTTTGAGCCACTTCAAATGTTGACTACTGGATTATTACCAATTGACAGTTATTCTACGTTACTCATTCATAAAAATCATACAGATTTCACAGCAAAAAACAAACAACAAACCAAACTTGTCACCCCAGCTGAAAGCTATGGAAGCCCATTTCCGCCACTGAATAAAAAATAAAAAAGGTAATTGTGACTTTTTATCTCACAATTCTGACTTTTTTCTCATAATTATGAGTGTATATCTCACAATTCAGACTTTTTTCACAGAATCGCGAGATATAAAGTCACAATTGCGAGATAAAAACTCACAATTCTGAGAAAATATCATTCCCCCCCCCTCAAAATTGGACTTTAACTCGCAATTGATGTTTATAAAGGTCAAATGGAGATATAAACTCGCAATTCTGTGAAAAAAGTCAGAATTGTGAGATAAAAAGTCGCAATAACCTTTTTTTATTTTTTATTCAGTGGCGAAAATGGGCTTCCATAGAAAGTGGACTTTTTTACAATTATAATAAAACACCTTTTACTTGCTAAAAAGTATGAGCTATCAAACAGACGACAGAAGGCATGCAGTAGATTGTGTACAACAGGTTTTTCTGTAAAGTTTTGATCATGTCGATCATTAGGAAGCCTTAGAAATGTATCAAATACGATACAGTAGGCTTTACAGAGTTAGATCTGCTCTGTAGAGTTATAAAATGCACTCGTCTGACAATGAAAATGTGATTGCATCACATTCCATAAGCAATATAAAATAGTTTTTTACTAAAAGTTTCTGGTCACACGTACCCACGGTCCTTGGCGTCAACAGGGGGCAGCACTCTGGGGCCGAGGGCCATGGTGGGTGTGCGGGGAGAGCGTGAGGGGACTGCTTCTGTTGGACTTTCTGTTTCTATCACTGCACTTCTCCGCTTTAGCTGGGCCTGCGAGAGAAAGACGAGACAAACTTAGAAAATAATGTTTTATGTTAGTTGATTTATGCTGGTTTGTCAGCATAGCCACAGACCAATATTAATAATACTTTACTCCAAAGTAAAATAAATCATAAAAAAAAAATCTTATTTTCAATTGAAACCAGAGGCATAAAAACTTCATTTTTTTCACTATTGCTACTCACAAACTTTTAAACAAGTAGTGTATTTCAGATGGATGGGTAAAATTAAAGTTGCTTTGTCTGCAGAGCAGTGTGTCAAAAACAGAAACTGGGAGTGTGGTTATGTGAAGGTGTGACTGGTGTTTCATGAGTCACTGCAACACTAAATTTATTATAGGCTTTTTGAAAAGTACAGTCTTTTCAATTCACCAAGCCTAAGCCTAAACCTAACCCCAGGTGGTTTAGTTAGTTAGGCATCCAAAACTGGACATATACCAGCAGGGACATACCATGAGGGCAGAAGGGTCCATCCCAGGAAACACAGGGACTCTCTTGGGCTGGTTTGGGGCTGGAGAGGACGTGACGTCCCGGGACGGTTCCTCTTCTGATTCAGAGTCCACTCCATTGGAACACTGATCGTTCGCATCTGTAACAGATTGATTAAAGGATTTAGGCTGAAAATGTAACATCATGTGACACAGAGTTACAATTCGATGTAAAATGATGTGTTGGCCCCACCTGTGGAGTCGCAGAACCTCCAGTCGGGCTGCGTTCCCTCTCTCAGAGCGGGCAGAACAGCTCTCTGTCGGACGGCACGAGACGGTCTGCTGCGCTTTATGCTCCGTTTCTTTCCCAGATCAACCTTCGAACGGAAAACGCTGGAGTCCAACAGAGGAGCTGCAGACTGAGCCAGCAAAACACATGCAAAGATATACACAAATACACACATTAACAGGTGCACAATCAGCTATATTATATTATATTAAAAAGATTTTAATTTGATCTTTTCTATTATTTAGAAGGCAAAGTACTACATATAATAGATCTGAATTCTATATATATATTATATATATATATATATATAATTATATATAGAGGAATATGAATTCTTAGAATTTTCCTCGCTAAGCAAAATTCTAGTGATCCTCAGTGCCATTACATTATATTACTGTAATATCTAATACAAAATCTACCAAAATCGAACTGAATGGAGATAGACAATATGAATGGTACTGTCTATAATGCATATAACTCTAAATAAGTTAATAGTTAAAATAATTTGCTGTCAAACGATTAATAGCGATTTATCGCATCCAAAATAAACGTTTTTGTATACATATTATATGTGTGTGTGCTGTGTATATTTTATTATGTATATATATATAAATACACACACATACAGTATATATTTTTAAAATATTTACATGTCTATATTTATATTCATATAATTTAGATTATAAATAAATATATTTAATATATAACATAACATATTTTTTCTGAAATATATACATGCATGTATGTGTATTTATACACAAACCACACACATATATTTTGCAAACAAAAGGTGTTATTTTGGATGCGATTAATCGCGATAAATCATTTGACAGCACTACAACGATGTAAATATAAACTAATTATATATAAATAATATTATAGAAAAAACATACACACACACACAAGCAGTACATGTCGTAACTGAAGTGTAACCTCAAGAACCGTAGCGCTTCGGGCTCCGTCTGAACTGGAAACGTCTGCTTGTGTCTGCATCAGTAGATGTCTTTCGTCGTCTGGCCTGATCATTCCTCTGCAAGGCTTTATTGATTCTAATCGTGTAAAGGGACTGGAACAGATACAAACAATGACATCAACCCACACGTACCTCTACCGAGAGAAAACTGAATGTTTGATGCTTTTCATGACACAGGAAGACAGTCCTAACAAAACTGATGTCTGAATTACTGTTATTGTTAATGTAAATACATATAATGGCTGTGTTTGGAAGATATTTAAACCAGGTTATAGTTAATCATATTAACTAACCCAACTGATCAAAAATCTTAAAGTTATTTTATTAGGTAGTCGCCAAACAACATTTCTATTTTCTTTAGTTTAAATTGATGTAATCAACTTAATAAAGAAACTTCATAGACTATATAGACATAAAATAAAAAAAATAATAATAATTAAAAAAAAACTCCATTAATTTTCACCTAATTTTGAATTTAAACAAAAAAACAAAACAATTATAATAACTGTTACGTATCCGGTTCATGAACTTCCGTCTGCTAGCCATCAGAGGTCACCCTTTCCATTTCATTGACTCTCGCACTACACACTGTTGCATATCACCCCGGACTACATATCCCATCATTCATTACACTGATTGCACACAGCACTGATTGCACACAGCACTGATTGCACACAGCTGGTTCACTGATTGCACACAGCTGTTTCATATCACTCACTCACTATTTAACACTCACTCTGATCCCTTCCCGGGGTCGACTATTGTATGCGCTTATCGCCAGCAGTGATAGCTACTTTACAGAGCCCTCATTATCTTCCCAGTCCTAGCCTAGTCTTGCCCTGTCTGTTTTCTTGGTTTTTGATCTTTGCCTGTGTACCTGGATTTATCCCTCTAGTCTCGCCCTGTTGGATTCCGTTTGCCGTTGACTGACCCTCGCTTGTTTACCGGATTGCCCTTGCCTTGTCTTCTCTATACCTGTTTGCCATTGTTCGACCCTGCCTGTGTTTCTGACCTCTTCTGCTTTAAATAAAAGCTTGCACATGGATCCGCACGTCTCACGTCTTGTCAGCCCCGTAACAGAAACAAAACTAACACTGTCAAACTACAAGCTATACTGGATCGGTTAGTGTAACATTGCAAGTTATGTAATTCCTTTGATTAATAAAAACAAAATTTAACAAGTGTGGATCTCATGTAGGATGACATCAACCTTGAACACATAAATTTACAGTAATAAAACTATAAAATGCTAATTTATATAATTTCGATATAAGCACTTAGATAAAAAAAGCAGCATTTAACAAAATAATTTAATAATAACATTAAATATCACATCTTTTTTTGAAACAGTTAATATAATGAATCATCTAAACAAAATTTGCTGAAGTTAGTTGAGGGCTTTTTAGGAGACTTGAGAGTTTTATTATTCCCTCATAAACACATTTGGCTGCAAGACTGTGTACACAGAACATAAAAATACAGCATTATCGTAATTTTGTCACCTGACACCGAGGGAAATGAAAATAACTTGTTACTGGAAAAGCGACAGACACTGAAAAAGTCAGTAGCATTGCTAGTTTTAGTTAGTAGCTCCACAACGCTGCTCTAAATGAGATGCTCAGATGTTCAAAAGACAACTGAAGGTTGATTGTGGCAATGAAAGTGATGAGGAATCATGTTGTAGATATTTCTTACTCATCAACAGTGTCGTTGTTTTCAGTTTGTTCGTCGGTTTCCCCGATGAGATTCTCTGTGTCCTGCTCTGCAACTCCATCCTCCTCGGGTTCACCGTCCTTCAACTGACCCTGAAGGGTTTAATGAGAGCAAACCAACAGAGACGTACTTCAAAACTCAGATTACAGTGAAGTCCTGCTGAAAAGACCAGCTTTATATGTTGGGTTGTGGATGCTGGTGTTGCCACCAGGCTTTTTAACTAGCTAAACCAGCTCCAAGACCATGCTGGTTGATCAAGTTACTTTTATAAACAGCTTGCCACCAAACCACCCAAAAAATATTACTATCAAGGTTTAATTTATTTGTATTTCAGTTGCAGGGTTATTATAGTTAACCAAAACTAAAGCCTAAACTAAAAAAACCCAAAAAAACTTTTGTTTCTTGAAATAAACTTGAACTAAAATTAAGCAAAATATATAAAAACACAATTATTTTAATTTAGATATTTGCCAAGGCAACATTTAGTATAATGATTTTAAAATAACTACATATAATTAAATATATAAAAATAAAAGCTGATTCAAAATATTAATAAAAACTATAATAGTATCTCAATTATACTAAAATAGCATTGTTCAGCTTTAATGATTTATTTTCAGTTAGAAAATGTAGTGCTTATACTTGCAACTTAAACATGCACATTTCACTTTATAATTTTCGTTTAGTTTGTTTTTATCTAATATTTACCTTCCAGCTTTATTGCAATTAACCAAAATGTTTTGTTTGTTTGTTTGTTTGTTTGTTGTAGTCTTAGTTTTTAGTTAATGGTAATAACTTTATCTTTAAAAAGTAGTCATTTACATGAAGGAGTACAGTATATAAAAGTTTGGCGATGCGACAGGCTTCTTAAAGTTGCAGGTTTTTTACATTTAGCTGGCAGAAAATGAACAAAACAACAACCACCAAATGAGTAAAAACCTTTGTTTAGGAAGTAAAATGGTGAACTGAAATTGAAACATAATACATAATTTAAATCAAACTGTAGGAATAATAGTCATCCAAAAGCTAGAAATTCCATAGAATAATAAACGCCTTATTGAAGAAGAATATCAATGACCAAAATAAAAGATTAAAATATACCACTTACTAAAATGAAATAAAATATTTGTTCACTTGCATGTCATGTGACAGTTAACTGACATCAGAGACCATGCGAATGTGCTGTTAAATTCTTGAAATATTAATAAAAAAATCCTCAAGTATATACTTTAGATCTTTAAAAGAACAAAGCTTTCTTTTGCTGTCATTTCTTAATGAACCTCATGGCATGACACATTCCTGAAGTCAAGCTATTAAAACGAAACTCGGAAGACCAAAATATTTGCAGGTCTCAGTGTTTTTATGATAGATGAAATTTCACCAAATGGCTAGAATATATACATATTTTGAAAATGTACTGTATTGTAACGGCATGTAACAGAATTGCAGTCACACTTCAGTTTGTGGACCAATTCTCACTATTTACTAACTATTAACAATGACGTTTGCCTCAGTAAACTCCCGATTTGCTGCTTATTAATAGTTAGTAAGGTAGTTGTTAAGGTTAGGAATAAAGGATCTAAAATATTGTCATACAGAATGAGGCATTAACACTTTATCAATACTAATAAACAGCCAGTATGCATGCTAATAAGCAACTAGTTAATAGTGAGAACTGGTCCCTAAACTAAAGTGTTACTAGAATTGCATAATGCATAAAGCAAAATACAACTTCAAAGCAGGCTAAATAAATAAATAAATGAATAATATTTTTATATCATTAAGATTCTCCATTCCTATTCTATTGGCCAGGCTATACAAAAGTAGCCCTTCATTTGGTGCGAATGCTAATTTAAACTCACACAAACCACCACTACACCCCACCAACACACACACACACACACACACACACACACACACACACACACACACAAAAACAAAACACTTCCTCGTAAACAAGCTCTCTGTGAGCAGGACATTGAGTAATGTTCATTCTACAAAGACAATCCCATAAATATACAGCAATGACTGCTGGACTATATCCTGATTTACTCAGAATAAACAGACCCTCTTCTGATTCACTTCTCTTCTATACTGACACACAGTTGGAGATGCTGCTTGTAATGTTTTCAGTGTTGAAGTAATGGAAACCGGGGGAAATTGTAAGATGCTTTTGGTATAAGAAACATCTGTGGCAAAAACGTCAAAATATAATGACAAAGATCAAAATAAATAAAAGGTTGGGGGCAATCACCTAAAAAATGAATTATATTAACCCACTTTTTTTTCAAATCAGAGGCAATAACAGCAATAAAAATCACAATTTGAATATATATTAATATTACCAGATAAAGCTTCATATTGTAGCATTTATTGTAGCTGTCAGAAATAATACTGATAAAGTAAATGAAATAAGTTCTAAATTATTTATTATATTTACTAAACTAATATATAAACTGATAAGCCAAGAATAGTTTTTAAAAAGATACTCTTTTGAAATAATATTAGTGGTCAACTGATACATCGGCTGATATTTGGCATTTCTTAATTATCGGCATTGGCCGGTTGCAAAGGGGCGGAAAATTACTTAGACTTTCCAAAATGTTTTCCAAAAAGTACCTGAAAGTGTCCAAAATTTCTGGAAAGTTTGGGAAATTATCTGGAAATTTTCCTCCCCTAATCGGCAAACATGTTTTTCTGTTTGGTCGATGTGTCAGAAGTGTGAATTTTGTTTTTCATAACAACTGTAACAATTTCATCTCGCATCACAGCTAAGATGCAACTTTGTATACTAGTGCCTACCTTTTTAAAGGAACACTCCACTATTTTTGAAAGTAGGCTCATTTTCCAACTCCCCTAGAGTTAAACAGTTGAGTTTTACCGTTTTCAAATCCATTCATCCGATCTCCGGGTCTGACGGTAGCACTTTTAGCTGTAGCTTAGCATAGATCATTGAATCTGATTAGACCGTTAGCATCTCGCTCAAAAATGACCAAAGAGTTTCTATATTTTTCCTATTTAAAGCTGGACTCTTCTGTAGTTACATCGTGTACTAAGACCGACGGAAAATGAAAAGTTGCGATTTTCTAGACCGATATGGCTAGGAACTATACTCTCAATAGCCATACTGGCCTAGAAAATCGCAATTTTTCATTCTCCGTCGGTCTTAGTACACGATGTAACTACAGAAGAGTCAAGTTTTAAATAGGAAAAATAGAGAAACACTTTGGTCATTTTTGAGCAAGATGCTAACGGACTAATCCGATTCAATTATCTATGCTAAGCTACAACTAAAAGTGCTACCGCCAGACCCGTAGATCGGCTGAATGGATTCGAAAACGGTCAAACTCACAATAAGTTTTCAACGACTTGTTGAAACAATGGTGGAACTAGATTTAAAGGAGTAAAGAAATAGTAGAGGAAACAGCCCTGTTGCAATGACTACATGTATATGATCATGAAAATCGGATTATTATTGGAATTTGGTCATATTCCAATTATGCACCTGTTATTTAACACAACTATCCAAGTGGAATTCATTGGAATTCTTGGTCGTGTAAACAACACCTTATTTGTAATGTTCTATAGTATTGAAATATTAATTGACATCTATTCATTTCCAAACATAAATTATCTATGTGATAAAGGAAACTGTACAAAAGCCTAGAAATAGACTACATGCAGAATTGCTAAAAATGCAGCATGATGCTTAACCAGAATTTGCATGTACATCGGAAAACGATGATGCGCAGCTTTAATTTTAAATCAATTTTAATTTTAAATGGCAGTTAATCACTAGGGAAATTTAGGAGAGGACTAAATAACTGCTCTGCTGTTCTATGAGCACTATTAGAGTCGTCCCGTGATATTTAAGTAACAAGCCATGAGTCATGCAGCAACTACTGAACTAAAACACACCGTCAAACTTTATACAGACTAATTTCACCATTCAAAAGTTTGCAGTCAGGAAGATTTTTTTTTTGTTAAAAAATTACAGTAAAGCATTTTCAAATAAATGCTGTGCTTTTGAACTTTTCTATTCATAAAAAAATCCTGATGAAAAATGCCTCACAGTTTAGACAAAAACAATAATAAAAAAAATGAAGCAGTACAATAGTTTTGAATGCTGATAATAAGACATTTTTGAGCAGCAAATCAGCATATGAGAATGATTTCTGAAGGATCATGTGACACTGAAGACTGGAGTAATGATGCTGAAAATTCAGCTTTGCATCACAGGAATAAATTACATTTTAAATATATTAAACTAGAGAACTTATTTTAAATGGTAATAAAGTTTCACAATATTACTGTCTTTACTGTAATTTTAATTAAATAAATGCAGCCTTGGTGAGCATTAGGGACTTGCAAAAACATTAAAAAATCTTACCGACCCCAAATTTTTTAAATGTAGTGTAGTGTATGTCTATCTAAAACTTCTGTATACACGCACACCCACACACACACACGCATGTCTGTGGGATGGATGCCATATTCACCAAGTTTGAGTGGATCAAGACCTGTCATGACCGCCAGAGATGCATGTAGGTAAAAGAAGTTCCAAAATGAGAGGATAAGCACATTTACGAGTGAGTAAAAACAAGCCTAGACAGCTCGAGATTCCGAATAATTCCAGAACGCCTCACATCCTGTTTAACAGTATTTGATGTGAATACACTGACTCGTGTGTGTGCAGTGACAGGAATTGGATTCTATTGAATAATAATAATATCTCCCTGCAACATTGCTGAATGAAATCCAATACTTGTTGTTTCTTACTACTTTTTTAGGTGCCGATTCCAAACATAGTGTCTGTTTTACACCTTCTCACGAAATACGATGCAGCTTGTAGCATTTTTGCTTTTCGACAAAATTAAGTTTTGTATTATCCCTAAATCAAAAGAAAAACTGCACAAAGACATGATTCATTGTCTTTCTCTGAGACAAATTACAACTGTTTCTTCAATTCTCAGCTCATTTTTTAATGCATGAATTATTCTAAAGACATTATGTCATGCCTAATCTTGATTTCAAGGTGAGAATTGAGGCCAGTGACAGAAAAAAAAGCAAACATGACCATTTTTACTACATCCAAAGTGCTTATTTCTTTGATATTTGAGTATTTGAACTTATTTTTCCATGCCTTTGCAGGTTGTAAGTTAAATTATAAATTTTGAATACTTGTTTTTGGTCATTAAAGCTGAATGGAAAGTTTTTATTGATATTTTTGCATCACCAAATTAGGCAGTGTTAGACCTTTTTAACCATTCAGGAGTTATTTTTTTTCGGAAAAAAATGATTTTAGTCTCAACACCAAATCTTTCACAAATCGTAACTTTCCAAATAACATTTCTGCTTTATGCATATTTTGAGAGCATGCAGTAAAAACAGTCATGGATGTTTAGTAACGCACTGTTGAAGACCTGTCAAAGAAAGTGCAATGCCTTAAAGATCAGCTGATAGAGCAAGAAGCAACAGAAGAAAGCGAGCAGAAAATATTCAGCATAGTCTTACATTATTTGAGTTTGCCGCAGTCGTGCGTTTGCGCTGGGAAAAACGCTGCTGGCTTTGCTGAGAGAGATTTCGAAGGGACTGTCGACCACGAGCCGCAAAACTTCTCAGTGGTGAGATGGCCCTCTCAAACCTTCCCACTTGTTCTTCATCCTCCTCTTCCTCACGCTCCAGAGTGCCCGACATCAGCTCCACCGCCTCCTGTAAGGAGCGACGCATGTTGCCCACCCATCCCGACACCTGCGTCTGCGCCTCGGACAGTTTGTTACCCAAGAACTGCATCTTCTTTCACCCAGTTGACAAAATATGGTATCTGGTGGAAATCGATTATTTTTTGGGGAAATAAATCCCAGATATGAGGTCTAGAGGGCGTTATAGCCAACATGCATTGGCATCTCAGTAGGCATCTTGATTTGTGATCCAAACTGGACCAGACTTTACGCCAATGTCCATCACAGAAAACACTTCAGGTTGTCAATCAATCCTTGATGCTCTTCCAGCACGTTCTTCCGCAACACACATTTAAAGTCAATCCATTCTCCAGTTGATCTCCTCCGGTGAAATCTTCTTGTTTAGATGAGGTAGAAACACAAATTTGGGAATACAGTCTTCTGACATCCAGATATTAAAGTCTCATAAGCTTCCTCTTGTGCAATTCTCACAGACTCCAATGGAAAAAAAACATAGCAGCACTCCGGCAAGCCCACCGCTTACGCTTGACATGCTGCAGGTACGAACAGGTACCGGAAACAGACACAGCCCTCAAATGAGTACAACATCCCGGCTCAGAGAAACAGCGAGAGAAAGGGGGAAGGGATGAAAGAAGATCAAGGACATTTATGTGTCACTGCATTTGAAATAGAAAAATACAGACGGACCGAGAGAGAAAACAGGAAAAGGTTTTATGTGGGAACCTTTCTGTATCAGTGAACTTTGGAAGAGAAATGCTAAACCACAAAACCCTTATGCAAACCACTGCTGAATCAGGTGCTTTATGCTTGACTCTGCATTAGTTTGACTATTTGTCATGACTAACAGGCTGTGTTTGTCTAATATGAGCCATAGCGTGAATGGCTGCAATAAACTCTCCTTGACACCAGCTGTTACACTTAGAGTAAGTATAGGTTTAACTGGAGGACATTTATTCCACACTAAATAATCATACAGGATAAGAAACTATGTAGTAGCCATTGTAAGCATGAAATAAAGATGGGAAGGATATTGCATGAATTGGCTTTCACAATGCATTTTGCGATAGATGGATAGATAGATGGATGGATGGATGGATGGATGGATGGACGGACGGACAGACAGACAGACAGACAGACAGACAGACAGACAGACAGACAGACAGACAGACAGACAGATAGATAGATAGATAGATAGATAGATAGACATACTGACAGACAGACAGACAGACATATATATATATATATAGATAGACAGACAGACAGACAGACAGATAGACAGATAGACAGATAGATAGATTAGATGACAGACAGACAGACAGAGAGATATATTAGATATATATATAGATAATAGATAGATAGATAGATAGATAATAGCAGATAATATTCAGATAGATAGATAGCCAGACAGACAGACATATAGATAGATAGACAGAGAGATAGATAGATAGATTTAGTTTTTTATAGATAGATAGATAGATAGATGATAGATAGATAGATACCGTGACAGACAGACCGACATACAAATAGATGGACAGGTAGAATAGATAGATAGATGATAGATAGATAGATATATAATAGATAGATAGATAGATTAGATAGATAGATAGATATATAGATAGATAGATAGATAGATGGATTATAGATAGATAGATAGATATATAGATGACAGACAGACAGACAGACATATATATATAGATAGATAGATAGATTGATAGATTGATAGATAGATAGATAGATAATAGATAGATAGATAGACAGACAGAAATATAGATAGGCCTAGATAGATAACGGACGGAGCAGCAGACAGCCAGACAGACAGCAGACAACGACAGCAGACAGACAGACAACAGACAACGATAGATTGAGCAGAGAGATAGACAGACAGACAGACAGACAGACAGACAGACAGACAGACAGACAGCAGACAGATAGATAGATAGATAGATAGATAATAGATAGATGATAGATAGATAGATAGATAGATAGATGATCGACAGACAGATATATATATAGACCAGACAGATATATATATCGACAGACAGACAGACAGATAGGTCGATAGATATATAGATAGATAGAGATATAGATAGATAATAATAGATAGATAGATAGATAGATTTAGATAGACAGACAGACGATAGCGATATATTAGACGACAGACAGACAGACGACAGACAGACAGACCAGAAGACAGACAGACAGACAGACAGACAGACGATAGATAGATGATAGATAGATAGATCGATAGATAGAGAGATAGATAGATAGACTGATAGAACCTGTAATACTTTTTTTCATGATAAAATTTACAAAACTTTCTATTTCAATAAATAACTAGTTCTGATCTAATAATGCTGAAAATAATTTTTACAATCACAATACATATTACATATTTTTTATATTTTGTTTATTGTTCTTTAGGTTTATTACGAGTATGGTAAAATATTACTGGAATATGCTCAGACTTCTTTTTTTTTTTGAAAATCTTACATCCCATGCATTTTGATGGCATGTATATTTTTTACACTTCCACTGACCAAATTTAACCACCTCGCAATGGCATAGAAGCTAAAAACTTAAATAGGGTAAGTTTTGATTTTATGTCAACTTCCAGCACTTACAACATGAAAAATATAATAAAAAAAAAAAAATCATATAACACTACTCACACTACGGGATTAACAACATTTGTGCAAACTCCTAAGCACAAAATCCTCTGGCTGATTTAAGCAATAGTGTTTGTTAAACTTAATGATCCTGTTGGTTAAGTAAAGCACCAATTTACTTACTAGAAATGTACTAGTAATTTACTAGTTACTTGAGAGAAGTCATCTGGTTATGTAGCTAACGCACAATACTTGCAGTACATATCATGACTCTAGGTAAATTGAACACTGTTCAAGAGAAGTGAAATTAAAGACGTTTCCTCAGGCGATTAAAAACTACTTGAGAAACAGATCCACTGTTTACTGAGAATCATATTTCATAACCCTTTCTGAACAGCTCAAATGGCTTCTTTGGAATTACATTAAATTAAATCCTATCACAAGAGCTTAAGAGGTAGAAATACTGTACCATATTGTAATCATAATGAATTTCATAGCAACTAGGAAAACATTCTCTTATGTTATGATATTACTTTACTAAGCATATGAAAGAACAATTTTCACCTGGCAGACATAAAACAGGCAAATCCTATCAACCTTTGTTGAACTAAATGATATCTAGAGTATGCAGACACCATAGCAACCACCTAGCAACCGTATACATCACGCTTAAAATTCTCAGAACATAAAAAAGACAAAACATTTATAATGTTACAAAAGATTTGTATTTCAAATAAATAATGATTTCTGAAGGATCATATGACACTGAAAACTGGAGTAATGGCTGCTGAAAATTAGTTTCTTTATCACATTTACAGCACATTCCATTTTTTATCTTTTTATGTTTACTTTATTTACTTATATTGAAAAAAAAAATGTTTTTAAAATTACAAAAGAAAACAGGTTTATAATACCTTTTATTTTTTATATTATTTCAAATATTACATGTTACCATATTTCAGCCTTTTCCCGAAACGTTTTATTTTTATTGAACCAGTTTGTGTCGCTGGGTACAACAAAATAGCAACAAATAGCTGGTTGACAATCATATTTCTAATGAATATTCAAATAGGGCAATTTGAATGTAAACAACTGAAGAGGTTGTGTTTATAATAAAATAATAATAATAAATGGACTAATGACAAAAATACTCAATTATTATATAAATTGAATATATTAGGAAAGCTTTTTAACTTTTACATTTCTTTAGTTTAATATTATAATTTTTAATAGGATCATACCTGAAAAAATATGATGCTGACCGTTGTACCCTCTCTTAAAAATGTGAACACATGAACTAATATATTTATATATTAACTTATATATTTCATTAAATACCCTCCAAGCCCACATTCACATGGATGCTGAACATTTTAATAAACTGTTCTGTGAACAAAAGTATACAAAACCAGAAAATCCCACACATTCACAGATATTTTCGCTATTTTCCTGATGTAAACACGCAGTAAACCCAAGAGAGTCTTAATCTGTAGACCTACACATTCAACCAGTGGTTCACATGAAATAAGTGAATACAAATATTTATTATTATTATTATTATTTATAAATATATTCAATAATTTACTCATTGCAAATTTGCTATTTCTGTTTCAAACATGTTGGAGGTTAAACTGTAGGATAATTTGAAGCGTGAACCACCCTTTTCTTCTCTGCTTTGCATATTGAAAGTAAACATCCAAACCTACAGGGCTTTGCAAATCATTTACATGAAGATCGGAGCAGAGAACCTTCCCCGTCTAAACCAAAACTTTTCACAGGAACCAAGTTCAGCTTTGTAAACCATAATTAGTGGTGCTCAATAAACTAAACCATTTAGCATAGAGTTTGATCAAATCCAGTGTGTCCTCAGCTGAAAGCACTGTTATGTTAAGGCAGTGATTACACTGGTTCTCATGTCATCAGAATATTGTAAATGATGCAATTCTGATCATAATTACAGTAATCATAATTACAGTAAAATATATGGAGCACTGTGGTTTTAATTGTACTATACAGGTAAGTATACTGTACGATTTAATTGCATTTCTGCCACTCGGATAAACAAGAACCAAGGACTATTTTGCATTTGAAACAGCAAATAAAAACAGCAGCAACAAACAAGCCTACTGTATTTGTGTTGTATTCTGTTGCCATGAAAATAGAGACGAAATGGCTGTAAAACAATATATGACTATTAAAATAATGGCAAGGAGCACATAAACACAACTGAAGAGGTTTGCCCATGCCATGTAGACATTCTAATAATAATTTAATCATTTCAAATGAACTTTATAAAAGTACTACAATAAACTGACACTAAATTCATTCTGACTGGATGAGCTGTGTTCAAAATAACAGATTTCGAAATAACAGTATATAATATATACATACATATGTACTGTATATACTGTATAAATATATATACATAAAACCTTGTTATGTAGGCATCATACTCATATTTATTTGATTGAACTTCTAAAAAATACTAGGTAATGTAATTAGCATTATCAATGATATGTAAGTTCTAATTAATTGATATTACATTTTTTTTTCTAAATCTACATTTAAAATATATATATATCATATCTATATATATAAATATTATATATAGAATATATATTATATAATATATATAGAAGGGCTAGTGACAGGCGGTTTAAAAAACACATATATGTCATTAGGCGTAATGAAATAAGGTCAAGGAGCATGCAAACACAACTGAAGAGGTTCCCCGTCTCATGTAGACATCCTAAAGTCAATGTAATATTAATTTAATCTGGATTAAATGCACAGTAATCAGACATATCAGATTGGTGTACATGTAATCAATGCCAGTGTTTGTATAATCTGTTGCTCAAATGCGGTTGATAGGTGTTGTTTGAAAATGCCACAGGCCTGACTCAAGGACAAGTGCCATGTAAGGATAAACCCATCTATATACACACACACACACACACACCCAACACAAAGCAGCGTTGACTGCGGTGACATCACTCTATGCCGTCATAAAACACCAATGGGAAATTCCAACATGACACAATCAATGGAAACAAAGGGCCCTGCCCTGAAGACGCGGATCAACCCTACAAGAGCAATCCTATCAGCTGAACAAAGTTTCTCGTACCCTGACTGTGAGCTCAGAAGAGATTATGTTTGCTGTCACTAAAAAAATCTAAAAAAGCTAGATTTTTGCCATTTAGCGTGTTTGGTGCGTGCAAGTTGTCTTATTAAGACACAATGCTTCTGAAGTTTGGTGAATCCAGATACTATTTTTCTCCAACAAACATAAAAACATCCACTGAGCAAATTACATACATTTGTCTTTAGATTAGGTTAGAATGATAGTATGTAGGTTGTATATTATAAAGATACATGCATCTGTAAATGTGACTAAGATGAAAACCAATGCTAACAGATGAGATCCGCTTTCAACAAACAGTGTTGAACAGTGTATTTCACACTGGTAAGAGCCCTTAAAAACAAAATGTGGGACTGGTAAAATGTTTACAATAACATAATATTTTAGTGATTAATACTTTGATTGCAAAATACTTTCATGACATCTGGTTATCTTTGAATGACTGGTTATAAAGGCAGGTGCTGTTTGCCCCCATAATGTATTGACTAGCAGGGGTTCATTGCTAAAGCTAACCAGCTAGTAACCCATATTGCGGTGTGTGCATTAAAGGGATAGTTCACCCAAAAATGTGATGTTTATCTGCTTGTCACAATCTGCACAATGCACAATGGCGCCGACGCTGATGGCTGCCTCCGTGGCGTGCTCTGCAGTTGTTTTTATGTTTTTGTTAGTTTGTCCTGTCTTTAGTTATATCCCTGCAATCAGTTTCACCAGAGACGAATTGCTGGACATTCGGAAATACAAACCACCTGATATTTCACCGGTTTTCGAAAATTCTGATGTTTTGCTGGACATTGTAATCGGGGGAGCAGCTGCGCTGATCAAGCGCTTCAGGACGTGCAGACGGGGGAAGCGAGGCGGTGCCCTCGTGAAGCTCAGGAAGCGCAGATTCAGAACACCATTGCCGAGCATCCATATGGCGAACCTCAGCTCTCTACCCAACAAAACAGACGAACTCATTCTGCTCTCCCGGACAAATAAGGATTTTTCTAACTCTGCTGCTCTGTGTTTCACGGAAACCTGGCTGTCTCCCGGGTTTTCAGCTGTTCAGAGAGATCGCGACCGCAGAACAACGGGGCGAAAATCACGCAGGTGGCGGGACATGCTTTTAATATGATGAGGTGTGTCACCAGATGTAACTGGTTTAAGAAGTGTGCCGGTTCAGATCTAGAAGGCTCTTCATTAACTGGAAGCGTTCTATTCGCCGCGGGAGTTTGCCGTCATTTCTCGTCGGTGTCGAAATTCCCGCAAGAAACGTGAGCTCCGCTTACAGAAAACTCGCTGATGATCACAGACACAGAAAACAACAACACCCGGACGGGACTCGTTTTAATCATTCTCGGGGACTTTAAAAAAGCAAATCTCTCCTGTGAACTGCCAAAATACAAGCAACACATTACGTGTCCCACCAGAGACAGCAATATATTAGATCACTGTTATACCACAATAAAGGATGCATAATCACTCTGTTACACGAGCAGCTTTGGGGCTCTCTGATCACTGCTTGTTTCATCTTATACCGACCTACAGGCAGTAACTGAAATCAGCTAAACCTGTAATATGGACTGTTAAAAGATGGACTAATGAAGCGGAGCAGGATTTAAAAGCTTGTTTTGACATCACTGATTGGAGCGTCTTTGAAGCTGGTGCCACCGATCTGGACGAGCTCACAGAGACTGTAACATCTTATATCAGTTTCTGTGAAGACATGTGCATTCCTACCAGGACTCACTTAACTTACAACAATGACAAACCATGGTTCACTGCAAAACTCAGACAGCGCCGTCAGGCCAAAGAAGATGCTCACAAGAAGGGCGATAATGTCTTGTATAAACAGGCTAAATACACACTGGAAAAGGATATCAGAGTGGCAAAGAGTAATTATTCTTAAAAAATAAGGATTCAATCTCTTCCAGTGACTCAGCATCAGTGAGGAAAGGTCTGAAAGACATCACTAACCACAAGACACCATCTCCCAGCACTGTGGAGAATCAACACCTGGCAGACGATCTGAACGAGTTCTACTGCAGGTTTGAAAAGACACCCCACACCCGCCCTGAACACCTCTCCACACAACCATTCACACCTCCAGCAACCCCCCTCCTCCCCACACCTGCAATTCAGATCAGCGCAGAAGAGGTGCGCCAGGTCTTCCGGAAACAGAAAAGAAGAAAAGCACCAGGCCCAGACTGTGACACCAGCCTGTCTGAAAACCTATGCTGACCACCTGGCCCCCATCTTCACACAGATCTTCAACAGACCACTGGAGCTGTGCGAAGTCCCTTCATGCTTCAAAGGCTCCACCATCATCCCCGTCCCAAAGAAACCAAAAATTACTGGACTTAATGACTACAGACCTGTGGCTCTAACGTCTGTGGTCATGAAGTCTTTTGAAAGACTGGTGCTGGCCCACCTGAAGGACATCACTGGACCCTTGCTGGTTCCTCTTCAGTTTGCCTACAGAGCAAAACAGGTCTGTGGACGATGCAGTAAAAATGGGACTGCATTATGTTCTGCAACAACTAGACAGACCAGGGACTTATGTGAGGATCCTGTTCGGGGACTTCAGCTCGGCCTTTAACACCAACATCCCAAACCTCCTCCTGCCCAAACCAACTCAGCTCTCCGTGCCCACCTCCGTCTGGCAGTGGATCAACAGCTTCCTGACAGACAGACCGCAGCTAGTGAGGCTGGGAAAATACAAATCCAGCACCCGTACAATCAGCACTGGAGCTCCCCAGGGTTGTGTTCTCTCCCCACTGCTATTCTCCCCCTACACAGATGACTGCACCTCTAAAGACCCCTCTATCAAGCTCCTAAAGTTTGCAGATGACACCACACTCATAGGCCTCATTCAGGACGGTGACGAGTCAGCTTACAGACAGGAGGTCGAGCAGCTAGCTGTCTGGTGCAGTCTCAACAACCTAGCGCTCAACACGCTAAAAACTGTGGAGATGACGTGGACTTCAGGAGAAACCCCACTGCACTCCCCCCACTCACCATCATGAACAGCACTGTGACTGCAGTAGAGTCATTCAGGTTCCTGGGCAACACTATCTCTCAGGACCTGAAGTGGGACAATCACATCGACTCCATTGTAAAAAAAGGCCCAACAAAGGTTGTACTTCTTTTCGCCAGCTGAGGAAGTTCAACCTGTTACAGGATCTGCTGAAACAGTTCTACTCCGCCATAATTGAATCTGTCATCTGCACTTCTATAACTGTATGGTTCAGCTCAGCTACCAAATCAGAACTTAGAAGATTGCAGCGGATAATCCGGACTGCTGAGCGAATCACTGGCACAACCCTCCCTTCTCTCCAAGAACTGTACATGTCCAGAGTGAGCAAAAGGGCTGGCAGAATCACTCTGGACCCCTAACATCCAGCACACTCCCTATTTGAACCGTTGCCGTCTGGTCGATGCTACGGAGCACTGAGCACCAGAACGACCAGAAACAGGAACAGTTTCATCCCTCAGGCCATCCATCTCATGAACACCTGACAAAAACTGTGGAACACACACTATTTATTCACTCATACACTTATTTATCTAACCCACACACTCAGCCTACATTTCAATTTGCACATAATATAACTGTACATACAAAACTGTCTATTGTAAAATACCTGCACACACAATTGTCAACTTATATATTTTTATTCCTTATTTACTAGTTCTATTTTTATTTTTATTATCTGTTTTTTTTGTTCTGTCACTGTATTCTGGTACACTGTGGGAGCTTCGGGTCATGAAACAAATCCTCGCTAGGTGTAAACATACCTAGGGCCAATTAAAAAATCTTTCATTCTATTATCATTTCAGTCTCTATCTACCGTACAATCTCAATTAGGCGTGTCAATGGTCCATTTGAGAGATATGGCTGGCGGTATGCACTTATAGTCTGCGATCCGCCAGAAAGCAAGCGAAGAAGAAGACGCGTACCATGCCGGCATTGTGAGAACGCTCAAGGAAGTTGGACATAGTGGTTTATTAGAGGTAAAAAACTATATAAATACTGTTCATTTTCTTGCACAGACTGATCGTTTCGTGTTTTTACATATCAATGTATCGTCACGAGTCGCAGGGTTTTATTTGGTTTTGTTTGTGTATGTTTTTGACTCTCAAAGCCGTGATTCCAATCCACTTACATTATATGACTGACAGACTGCAACGTTTGAGTTAAAAAATCTGCGTTTGATGTTTTTCTACTGAAGAAACAAAGTCACCTATATATTGGATGCCCTGGGGGTAAGCAGATTAAACATCACATTTTCATTTTGGGTGAACGATCCGTTAAAGACTGAAGCCAAAAAGGCCAAAATTTTGAGTGTGTTCCACTCGTGTTTACAACAGCTGAGGTTGAAGGACTATTTTCATAAACTTAAAATACTTTATAAATGATCTGATTGCATGAGCCATGGTTGAAAATGCAGCTAATGCACACCGTATGATTAGCCATTATATATAAAGGTGCCAAGTTGATACAGGGCATTTCAAGTTCAGTCAGGCAATAGACAACAAATTATTCAGACTTTTTAAAATTACTGATATGAATGTAATATTTCCAAAATATATACTCTATATACATTTTTATAGAAAGATTTGATATATTATTATAATTGTGTATATATGTATATTATTAGTTATTTATTATTTTTTATTATAAAATTTTCGTGCTGTCAACCGATTAATCGCGATTAATCGCATCCAAAATAAAAAGTTTTTGTTTACACAATATATGAGTGTGTACTGTGTATATTCATTATGTATATATAAATAAACACAATACAGTATATATTTTGAAAATATTTGCATGTATATACATTTATATTATTATATTTTCTATTATATATAAATATATTTAATATAAAAACAACATATTTTTCTTAAATATATACAAGCATGTGTTTGTATTTATATATACATAGTAAATATACACAGTATACACACATATATTGTGTAAATGAAAACTTTTATTTTGGATGCGATTAATGGCGATGAGTAATCGTGGGACCGCACAAAATATTAAATAATTTTATATATTTTATATTAAGTATATATTATATTTTTATTACATTGATATAGATGTGCATACTATAATTGCTTGATTCTATTGTAAATATAATGTAAATATTTGAAAAGTTTGCAAGTTTTGTATTTGATTTAATAATTGCTAAATATTACTTTTAATATATTTTCCTATTGTAAGATATTTTATAGGGTTTATATCTTTCTAGAAATATTAGATGGATTGGACACTGAGATATTAGTAAATGTAGATACTTCCAACATTATTTTTCACTTTTATATTTTTATAATAAGATGTGCCTGTAATGTAAAGTCTCTAGTAGCTTTTTGTTTTATTAAAGTCAAATATATATCACAGTGAAAATCTATAACTATATTGCAATATTTAATTAATCACTATTGGTCTTACCTCATCTGTTTTTGGCTCCAGCAGATCCCCTGGTTTGGACTCAGTTTCCGCCTCAAATAAATATGTGTGCATTCTGCTTTCTGTAGAGTTGTGTGGGCTGGAAGCTTCAGGTTCAAATCCGATCAGATCATGCACAGACACCTGATCTCCGCTTGGTTCTTGGGGTCCAGGATGACTGGACTTTGATTCTGGCTGTAGAATGTGGTCAGGAGCAGCAGGAGTTTCTCTGGATGGGGACGAGGAACATCTCGACCTAGTTCCCCATCTTCGGGGTTTCACTGAAAAGTCATCGTAAGTCACTTGTGTGAGTCGAGGCGATACGTCAGCAGGCTGGACGGTGGAGACCAGAGTCTGTGACGCATCAAACGATATTAAATCATAACTCATAGGAACTTCCTCTCGTAATCTCTCTGCTGCTTCACACGTTTCCATCTCCATCTCATGTTCTCGTTCCTGTCTTCGTTTTTCTTCTTCTTTCAGTCTTTCAATCTCTTGAGTTCTTCTTCTCTCTTCTTCCATCTCTTTTTCTTTCTTTAGTCTCTCTAATTCTCGTTCTTTTCTCAGCCTTTCCTCCTCTTTCTGTCTTTCAATCTCTTGAGTTCTTCTTCTCACTTCTTCCATCTCTTTTTCTTTCTTTAGTCTCTCCAATTCTCGTTCTTTTCTCAGTCTTTCCTCCTCTTTCTGTCTTTCAATCTCTTGAGTTCTTCTTCTCTCTTCTTCCATCTCTTTCTCTTTCTTTAGTCTCTCCAATTCTCGTTCTTTTCTCAGCCTTTCCTCCTCTTTCTGTCTTTCAATCTCTTGAGTTCTTCTTCTCTCTTCTTCCATCTCTTTTATTCTTTAGTCTCTCAATTCTCGTTAACTTTCCAATCTGCCTCCTATTTTGTTGTCTAATTCCTGAATTATCTACTATATTCTTTAACTCTCTTTTTATTTAATTAGTCTATTCTCTTTCTTTTCGGTCGCAGTCTTTCTTTTTCTCTCTGTCTCTCCTCTTCCATTCGTTTTCTTTCTTCAATTTATCTTCTTACGCAGTATCTCCTTAATTCTGTTCTTGTTCTCACCTCTTTACTCCTCGTCTGTCTTGACACTCCTTGTTTCCTTTCTCTTCTTCCATCTCTCTTTCTTTCTTTAGTCTCTCTAATTCTCGTTCTTTTCTCAATCTTTCCTCCTCTTTCTGTCTTTCAATCTCTTGAATTTTTTGTCTCTCTTCTTCCATTTCTTTTTCTTTCCGTATTCTCTCCATTTCTTGTTCTTGTCTCAATCTTTTCTCTTCTTCCATTCGTTTTCTTTCTTCCATTTCTCGCTGTTTATTTAACCTCTCTTCTTTTTCTCGTTCTTGTCTCAGTCTTTCCTCGTCTTTTTGTCTCTCCAGCTCCTGAATTCTTCTTCTCTCTTCTTCCATTTCTCTCTCTTTCTTTACTCTTTCTTCTTCTTCAATCCTTCTCTTCTCCTCTTCAATCTGTCTCTCCCTCTCTTTTTCGGCCTGCCTCCTCCTCTTCTCCTCTTTTCTTTCTTCTTCAATTCTTCTCTTTTGTTCTTCTTCTTGCTTTCTCTTTTCTTCCACCTGTCTTTTCTTTTCCTCTTCCTGTTTTCTCTCTTCCTCAGCACGTTTCCGTTCCTCCTCTTTCTGTCTCTCTATTTCTCTTGCCTTCCTCTCCTCCTCCAAAAGTCTTTCCCTTTCCCGCTGTTGTCTTTCTTTCTCTAACTGCTCATCTTTTCTCTGTTTTTCTTCTTCTTCCCTTCTCTTTGTCTCCACATCTAAGCTCGTCCCAAGCCTTCGGTAAACAGGAACAGGGACATAGTCCTCCTCTTCATCTTCATGGTCTTCCTCTTCTTCTACATTCTCCACACTAGCAGCACAGTTCTTGATTTCTGCCATACTTGGTGGTTTGTCAACAGGCACCTTTTCTGTCGCTGCAGGTTTTTCAGATGATCTCTCATTTGGTGTCTTCTCAGATGGTGGACTGCAAATATAAGAGTTTGGAAATATGTTATAGCTTTGGAAATAAGGACAACATAAATCTAGAAATATATATAAGTATACATACTTAACATTCCTGCCAACATTTCCACTGGCCTCACCACAAAATAATTTTAATTTTTATGTTTGGTAAGAATAATTTTTATATTTGTCATTAAATGTTTTTTTTGTTACTGCCACAGTAGGCCAATACAAAAAGAATATTTGCAACAAATTATTTAACTACATTATTCATAAACACACTTTTTTCTGATAAATTATTGCATAAATCATAATTGATTGGTTTATACTGATGTTTTGAAGACTATAGCAAATCACTTTTGCAATTTTTAACAAAATCAGTTAGTCAGCTAGATAACATTACCTTGGTGACAAATCAGCAAAATAGACAAAAATCAAACGTTTAGGTTAATTGTGAAACATATTCTAAATAAAAATGTTTATGTTAGGCTACTAAATAAATGAAAAAAAAGAACATTTTGTCACATATTTAACTGAAACATTCGTTTCTGAATTATTCAGAGCTTTCTTTAACGAATCTGCTGAATGAATGGCTCATTGACTCATTTACATGTTTCGTTCCTGAATGATTCAACGCTATTTTGAATGAATCCGCTGAAGGAATGGATCATTGTCCCATTCGCTTGTTTTGTTCCTGAATGTTTCAGCGCTATTTCGAATGAATCCGCTGAATGAATGGCTCACCGATTCATTCACATGTTTCTTTCCTGAATGATTCAGCACTTTTATGAATGAATCCGCTGAAGGAATGTCTCATTGTCTCATTTGCTTGTTTTGTTCCTGAATGATTCTGTGCTTTTTCGAACAAATCCACTAAATGAATGGCTCACCGATTCATTCACATGTTTCTTTCCTGATGGATTCAGCACTTTTATGAATGAATCCGCTGAAGGAATGGCTCATTGTATCACTTGCTTGTTTTGTTCCTTACCCACTCTTCTGTTGCTTTTTTTGTCGACCGACTCCACTCATGGAAGGGTCTCCCCTTGACTCGCTTCCCTTTGTTGTTTCGATTTTGTAACAGTATTCAGGGCCCATAGCTCACAATGAATCTGCCGGAAATGAAAGCTCACCCGACACGTGCCGCGCTTTGGCTGACCAACACCAGGGTGCTGTTATCCCACCTCTTTTTCCCCAAAACAATTCTGATTCACTGTTCGCTCACTGTTTTTGTTCGCTGCTTCAGTGCTTGTCTCAACTCGGTGACTGGCCAGCCTTGAATCGGCCACGGTAATATCACCAAGACTCCCATGCGATATCACCAACGGCTTTGCAATTTCACCGACTACTTGTTTATTATTAATTTGGCCTCTACATCCGCCAATCTTACACATACCAGATGTCCCCACCACCATAGCCCTTATTGCACTGCATCGGTGACACACCCAACCTTACACACACATTGGCGTTTCTTAAGTCCATGTCGTGACCAGTCCCTTCGCCTCCCCCTCTCTTTTTCCGCCCTCCCTCGGGCTTTGACCCTTGCTTTGATACGGCTCCAAGCCCCAATGTGCACGTCACACCCTGTATATGGTATGTGTATCACACACAGACTAGTAGTTGAAGTCTCCCTTTTGAACACATCATGCAGACTGAACTCGTGTATCTTCATCCTCATCTGATTGACATACCAATGTGAGTCCTCGCAGCTGTCAGCCATCACACACACCAAGCCCGACCGCCCCCCCTACCAGCCACAATTGAGATCACCAGCGACACTCCAACCACACACTGTAGATAAGGGCTCCCACCAGCGGCGATGGCAGAGGGTATCTCTAGGGGCACGTCCACGCTCTAGATTGGGCATTTCCCTCTGTTTCAATATAGCAACAGCATATTTCTAGACGCTGGGTCTTGTTCGTCGAAAATTGGTCCTTGTTACCTTGCTTGCGCTGCTGGTGAGATTCCCCCCCCGAGCCGAAGACGACAGTAGGATGATCACGTCCCTTCTTAATTGCCTGCATTCACCACTGAGAGTCCTCGTGTCTCCACCATCTCTCACTCGTATCCTCACCCGGAAACCTCAGCTTTTACACACCAGGCTCGGTACCCCTACAGATACGGCAGCCACACCTTCTCAGTGGCTTGTGTTCGCCGGTCCCTAACTCGTTCGTCCAACTCTTCTCCGTCTGGCGGGTTTTTCCGTAGGCCTATCCAGGAGATACCCCCACACCATATCTCGGGTTGCGTATCTGTGAATATTCAAACTCTTGTGACGGTCACGAGTACAGCAGAAGAGCCCAGCGTTCCGATAGTGAAGCGGGGTCCACTGGATTGCATCAGTCGAGACCACACTTTTGTATGACAGATTGTGTAGCTGCTTCAGTCCTTGGCTCACGAAGTATTCCATTGGTCCTTATGGTGAAGAAACTTTTGATACCTGGAAACACATCAAAGATTTGCTCTGTACACAGTGTGGAACGTCCCTTCAATCTTCGCACGGTCAGAAGCAGGCTTGAGTTTGGAACCACGTTGTATTAGACCAGGACTCTTAGTGGGTTTGGTAGGTGTAGCCATATAATTAAGTCAAAGTTTTGGGTGCGAAAGTGGGACGGGTTTAGGAGCTGCAATTTGACAATTTTAGACTCATGACTGTGACACATTTGAGCCGATTTTTGGGATTCTGATAGATTTGGCAACCCACAGCAACCCAAAGTTCTTTTTATATAGTCCAAATAAGCGCTTCAGAAAGAGGCGGAACGGACTGGGAGCCACTATGCAAAGTTGTTGTTGGGGCCGGAATTATGGGCGGCTAAGGTGGAGTTATACTATTGCAGGGCATAAGGTTTTAGGCATGACGTGTGGGGGTGTCTCTGGGCGCAATGCGCCTTGGCTTCCCAGTGTCTCCAGGGAGTGCAGAGGCTGAAACTGAAGGTTTGTCTGGGTTGATGAGCGATTGGCCCATTTCCCTTGCGGTCGTCCCCACCCATGCAGCCATGGCTATACACCTGGATGGGAAAACAAAAGAGAAACACCTCTGTGGGATCTCAGTGGTATTAACATACATCTTTGGGATGTTACCATAAACATGCACTCTAAAAATGCTGGGTTAAAAACAACCCAACTGCTGGGTCAAATAGGACTAAACCCACGTTGGAGTTAAAAAGCTAATAAAAGATGTAAAAATGTAACCCAAAGGTTGGTTTAGTCCATATTTGACCCAACATTGGTTGAAACAACCAGCATTTTTTTAGAGTTGCTTGCAAAAGGGAATGACATGGATATTGTGAAAAAAATCACAATATAAAATAATTACAAAAAACATATAAATAACATAAAATAAAATACTTTTATGTTATATTCTCTCATCAAATCTCTTTTGATCACTTGTTGAGTTGAGAAACTCTGAAAACTTGTGCCAGTGTTTTATGCATGCAAATGTGTCAGCAAAGGGAAAAAAAACACTGTGATTAGATTTTTCAAATAAAACAACTAGAGTAAGTTTAACAAGAAAATACTATTTTAGTCTTCAAAGCTTCATGTGTAATTCAGTGTGTTACTTGATGTTTCCTTGTAATTAATTGTGAAATTCACTAGCAATTTCTAAGTGAAAATTGTTCCATCATCAAAGTAGTTTCAATGTCAAGCAAGAAAGGCTAGAGCTAAACGCCCAACAGGGCAACGACTACCTTTAACCATTTAAAACTTGAGGAATTTGTATGCACGTTTGAGGAAATATTGCAAGGTAGTCATGTATCTGATTACAAACAAAAGCAATATGATTATTTTTGAGATGAAACATGTTAACAACCTCTGGAAAATAAGGAAGGTGTATGCCGTCATGAAAATCTGAGGATAAATGTCAGTCATATTAGATACAAGAAACAGGTGGTAGTAAGTAGATGTTAGGTTTTGTTTAGGCACTTTTTCAAATGAAATGGCCATTGCATGTAATGTCGTTTTATGATGATATCTTCTTTCCTCTTAAAGCAACTAAAAAACGCCCGACACATTGTTTCTTTTTTTTTTGCTGATCATTCAGGGGCTCGCAAGTAGTGCAGTCAAAACGATTAATCGCGATTAATCACATTTAAATAAAAGATTTTGTTTGCATAATATATGACTGTGACGTGTGATTATATGTTAATAAAAGCAAACCAACACTACAGTACTCTACTTTGAAAATATTTAGCATGGAGCTTCACATGTATATCATTTATATTACATGTAACTATGGATATATAAATTATTTATATATAAAACATAACACTTTTCTTAAATATATCAAGGGGGTTTGTATTGTTATATACATAAAATATCACCAGTACACAAACACACGATATATTATGTGAACAAACCTTTTTTTGGATGCGATATATCGCGCTAATCGTTTGACAGCACTACTAGCAAGACAACATATGAATGCAGTACAAGTGAGATAAGGAAAGTGTTACGTAATATCCATGAAGTAGTCAAATGTTTTTGGATGGTTTAATCAATATACATTCTGGAAAGATTTGTTTGAATGTTCTAAGTCAGCTCTTCGGATTTAGATCACTAAGTAAATAAATAGTCACTTAGTGGACACTTTTAGGCATCATGAAGCACTTTTCGCAATTCAGTACGGACAGAAACAGATGTTAGCGACATGCTTAGGACTTTAGATGGCGTTGTTGCTGTACCCAACCGTGGTTTGTATGGTTAGTTTTAGACATTTAATTCGAACTATGTTGCTGCTGGAACTACAACGTTACATGGGCGAAAAAAGCTTTTTCTCAATTAAAAGCCATTCAAAAGCAGATTATAAACAGAATAGATATCTAAACATGCTTAACATAAAATGAATTTACTTGTGACAGATGATTCAGAGAACATACCTGCATAAAATTTAATATTTTATTTCACTGGTAAAACATTTTTTTTTTTCATGTTTTAAGCACAAACCTTCATACAGTTATAGATAATGCTAAAATATATATATAATATATATATTACTATATAAAAAAAAGCAAAAACCTGAAAAACAAATATTTATATCTATATATATATATATATATAAAAAAAAATTATTGTCAAAATAAATGACTAATTAATCATACATCTAT
Organism: Sinocyclocheilus anophthalmus; assembly: GCA_018155175.1. NCBI lineage: Eukaryota > Metazoa > Chordata > Actinopteri > Cypriniformes > Cyprinidae > Sinocyclocheilus > Sinocyclocheilus anophthalmus. The sequence goes on from JADLZN010004928.1 coordinate 585,939, forward strand.
TTAATATTCAATACATTTTATGTAAGAGATAGCTTGGAAATATTGATATCATAATAGATCATAAAGATCATTTGTGTAGAAGCCTGTTAAATAAGACAAACTGCTGATTAATACAATTCATTTTTACATTGTAAGAAAAGTCATTATATAATAGTACGTTTTTCATTAGTGCCACATTGCAACTTCCTTGCTACTGCTATGCAGGCTAATGGAGATCTCTAGAGGGATATCAGACCTTTTTGGTGGAGACAGAATGAATGAATCAATGCACACTTCAAAGCAGCCAAAAACATATTAAAACGGCGCTTTCTGCGAAAGACACAAAAGGCCAATCCAGTCGGTTGAGCTCTCTAAGGCCATCTTACTCTGGTTGGGCTAGATTTTTAAGTTTTTCCATCCAATTAGGGTTACTCAAACAAGAAACGACTAGACGTTTCTCTGCAGGCTATTTATACACACCCTGCATGACCCACAATATATGACCAGCATCACTTTCACCCGATGTTTGTCTGATATCAGCAGTCTGCATGCAGACAAACACCATCACATGGAGAAATTACTCATTTGCAACCAGTCATGCACTAGCCTGAAATTAACTGAAGCAATCCGAATGTTGACATTTCGAAACCGTCGCCCATGTTCTCTTACACTCTAAAAAATGCTGGGTTAAATACAACCCAGTGCTGGGGTTACACAAACTGGGGTTATTTAACCCAGCATTTTTTAGAGTGTATCATCGTGCAAAACAAGTTAGAGCCTGGCTTGTTGTGAGAGTTTTGAAGAAATCCCTTCCCCAGATTGACAAAGTTAGGCAAAGCTGAGTTAACTTAGTATACTTTCTGACTTCCATTGGCCACAAATGCTTCAGGTGAAGACACTGAAACATTATCCACAGCTGAAAAAATGCTCACTTCTCATATTTTGGCTTGGTGTAAATGTGTCTTCGTTCAACAAACCGGTCCAACAGCAAGCTAGTATTGTCAGATGAGAAATAGCTGGACAAAATGTGTTATCCTCAAAATAAATCGCAATACTAATAGCTGGCAGCCAGCAGTTATCAGACAATCCCTTATCGGTATTTATTGGAGTTGCTGCCTAAGCAGCATTTCTATGCAAGATTTTGAAAATGACAGCTTAATTACTTGAGCAACCTCAGAAAAAAATGTCCACACATTTGGACACACTTTAAGTAAATTAGATCATTAAAATGCATACTGTCTTTCTCTGCTTACTGAGATCCAGTCATTTTGACCTGGGATGGTCAAAGGACAGAGCTAATGTTCAAAGTAAGTAAGTTCACACAGCATGTAAGATCTGCAGAGCTTACACTCACCAGGATCATATGCAAATTATTATACACAATTTTACATGCTGAGCTTATAACATGGCCAGTGCGTGTGTGGAGAGGAGGTTTATTTATTTAACTGCGTTTCTGTCACGCTTCTCTGAATTTACATAGTTACATTTCTCAATAACCTTTTAGTTAGAAACTTTACTAATAACCGATGACATTATATAATTAATTAGTTAATCAATTAAATGCAGAATTAATTATCTATAAATGGCATCAAACTCAGATTCATATATTAATGTTAAAGTTAAGCATTATATAATGTTATCGACTTGTTAATAAGGGTTTTACATTTATAAAAAGCAAAGAGTGGGGAAATAGAAAAAAGAACAGCTTATATAACAGGAGCACAGTAATCTGCACCTGTTGGTTGGTAATAAGTAACTTATGAATAAGTGCCTCTTACAATAAACCGTCTTTGAACCCTGTATAATTTCCAGCTGTGGGAAAAAAGCACTATTTTGGCAGTTTAGTCCGGAGGTACTATTAAGTATACAGAACGATTAACAAAATAAATATTACAACTGAAATAAGTATACAGTTTATTTACATTAGAGAGTGAATGAATGTTGTCATTAGCATATTAAATACACAAATAAACAAGTTGAAATAATGTGCATTTACCTGTATAGTGATACAATTATTCCATGAGATTGTACATATAGATTCCAAGCTCAAATACACGTCTGCGTCCTTTTGGATTGTAGGTGTGCAGCTCAAACATTAAAGAAAGGAGGGCGGGTCGCAAATGTACGAATCCTACTATGGCGAATGCTTATCTCATGAATATTAATTTTACGTTCTCTGATAACGTTACGGGAGGCGTGTCCGCTCTTAGTTAATATTCATAAGACTCCGGCAGAGCCTGATTCTTTTATTTGATAACTTCTTTGCCTTTCGTCCAATCATCAGGCAGCTTGGCGAACGTCACGGTACGTAATTAATATTCATGAGCCAGGCCTGGAAGGGCGATTCCTGTCAGCAGCGCGAGCAGCGGCGGTCTCGAGGTGTTGCGCGCGGTCACTCCTCTCATAAACGTGCTCAGCCTTCAACCGGAAAAACCAGTTAAACTGAATGGAAGGAGAAAGACACGGGGTGTGTAGAAAATACTGTATGAGATGGGAGACACACAGATATAGGTACATGTTCCATGATAAACTATTAAATGACGATGCGTGGGATCTAATTAAGTTGGCGTGAATATTTGTTAAAGGGATAGTTCACCCAAAAATGAAAATTCTGTCATTAATTACTCACCCCCCATGTCGTTCCAAGCCCGTAAGACCTTCGTTCATCTTCCGAACACAAATTACGATTTTTGATAAATTCAAAAGAGCTCTCTGACCCTCCATAGACAGCAAGGGAACTACCACGGTCAAGGCACAGAAACCTATAAAGGACATTGTTAAAATGGTCCATGTGACATCAGTAGTTCAACCATAATTTTAAGAAGCTATGAGATTATTTTTGTGCGCAAAGAAACAAATAACGACTATTCAACGTACTCTTTTGGGACAGTCTGCCGCCATTATCAAGAGTATGGCGCATACTTGTGCATTCCTCTGCTTGGAAACAAGGCGCAGCACATGCGGTTTTTACAGGCAGGAAAAGCATGCACATGCATCGTGATACTCTCCAAAATGGCGGCGCTGAGGAGAATTGTTGCGTAAATTCGTTATTTTTGTATAACTATCCCTTTAAGGCTGTTAAAGCTGTTTTAAATAGCAAAACAGTACTTTGTCAGCCAACATCATCGTTGGTCTTTACAAACTTTTATTTTCTAGCTAAATGCTTTTTGTTTTTGTCTTTTTTAAATACTGTTTTACTGATTTAGGATGAAATGTGGCATGCCATTTGTCCATATTTTATTGACCGTAGAGTATAATATCTATCTATCTATCATTTTTTATATTTTGTGAATCATAAGCAAAGGACATCAAATGTATTGTTTATTTTGTTGTTGCTAATTTAACCATGCGTTTAGGGTTGTCTTAAGACTTAATGTACATTTGGTGTGACATAACATACAGTTAGACTTTGGTCAAATGTCAACTTTTTACAGGTTAGTTAGTGGTATAATATCTAACTAGTAGAATGAGATATCTATACTGTAGTGTTAGCACTTTTACTTTGTTCAAACTAAATCTATAACAGCGCCAATTGGATTTATATGATTAATATGCAGTTCAGTCTGATTTAATATTATATATAATCTAAAAGTTTATAGTGAATTTTCAATATATTTATGCCTCCACTGCAGCTGTGTACAGATACATTTTTTTCCCCTTGACAGAAGTCTATAGGAAATGAAATAACGAGTCAGGAACATAAACAGGAAACACAAACGACTAGTGGACTAAACAAATATAGATTTCAGAAAATCCATAGAGTAGATGGGTCAGATAAATAGTGCTGTCATATCGACCTGTAGATTCATGATAGAGCCATGATCAATAGAGCCATGCATGTGAGTTAATAATTGCTGTTAGTGACCACGAGTTGGTGTCTAAGTATCTTTGATATATTGTTATAGTTTTTTAGTTCATATTTTTACATTTTTCATTTACACTATATATATCCTAACTACAGTGGGTACGGAAGTTATTTCAGACCCCCCTAAATTTTTCCACTTTTGTTTATATTGCCAGCCATTTTTCTAACATCATTTTTTTTTTGTTTTACGGTTAATTTTTTTTTTTCCTCATCAATTGTACACACCACCACCCCATATGCAGAAAAACCCACAGATTTGTTTGACATTTTTGCAGATTTATTAAAAAAGAAAAATGAAATATCCCATGTCCCTAAGTATTCAGACCCTTTGCTGTATTTTTAGTAGAAACCCCCTTTTGTCTAATACAGCCATGAGTCTTTTTGGGAAAGATGCATCAAGTTTTTCACACCTGGATTTGGGGGATCCTCTGCCATTCCTCCTTGCAGATCCTCTCCAGTTCTGTCAGGTTGGTGTGTAACACGTTGGTGGACAGCCTTTTTAAGTCGTAATCCAAGATGCTCAATTGGGTTTTAAGGTCAGTGCTCTGGCCTCTGGCCATTCAAGAAACAGTCACAGATTGTTGTGAAGCCAACCCTCCCGTCGTTATTTTTTTTAGCTGTGTGCTTTAGGGTCAATTGTCTTGTTTGGAAGTAAAACCTTCGGCCCAGTGCCCTGAGGTCCTGAGCACGTCCTGGAGAAGGTTGTCCGTCCCAGTATATCCCTGTACTTGGCCCGCATGTCCAATCTTTTCCCTCGATTGCAACCATCGTACCCTGTTCCCTGCCGCGGAAAACACACCCCAGCATGATGCCTGCCCACCACCATGCTCACTGTGGGCTGTTTGGCCAGGTTGATTATCATGATGGTTTTTTCTCCACACAATACCCCGCTTAGAATTAAGGCCCAAAAAATTCTATCTTTGGGTTCTCATCAGACCAGAGAAGCTTATTTCTCACCATCTCACAACTCCATGCGGGCTTTCATGTGTCCTGCACTGAGGAGAGGCTTCCGTCGGGCCTCTCTGCCATAAAGCCCCGACTGGTGGAGGTTTGCAGTGATGGTTGACTTTCTACAACCTTCTCCCATCTCCCGACTGCATCTCCTGGAGCTCAGCCACAGTGATTCTTTGGGTTCTTCTTTACCTCTCTCAACAAGGCTCTTCTCCCCCGATAGCTCAGTTTTGGCCGGACGGCCAGCTCTAGGAAGGTTTCTGGTCGTCCAAAACGTCTTCCATTTAAGGATTATGGGGCCACTGTGCTCTTAGGAACCTTAAGGAAATTTTTTTGTAACCTTGGCCATATCTGTACCTTGCCACAATTCTGTCTCTAAGCTCTTCAGGCAGTTCCTTTGACCTCATGATTCTCATTTGCTCTGACATGCTCTTTGAGCTGTAAGGTCTTATATAGACAGATGTGTGTTTTTCCTAATCAAGTCCAATCAGTATATCAAACACAGCTGGACTCAAATGAAATTGTAGAACCATCTCAAGGATGATCAGAAAAAAATGGACAGCACCCGAGTTAAATATATGAGTGTCACAGCAAAGGGTAGGACCTAATACTTAGGACCATGTGATATTTCATTTTTTCTTTTTTAATATATCTGCAAAAATGTTAACAATTCTGTTTTTTTCTGTCAATATGTGGTGCTGTGTGTACATTAATGATGAAAAAAAATTAACTTAAATGATTTTTAGCAAATGGCTGCAATATAAAAGAGTGAAAAATTTAAGGGGGTCTTTAATACTTTCCGTACCCACTGTATATATATATCATCATCCTATACAGTAATATAGTCCCATTTATGGGACTAATTCACCCCAAAATAAAATTCTGTCATCATGTCTCCCTCATGCTGTTTTTCTAAAAATTTCTTTTTTTGCATTGAACAAAAGCGATTTTCATAGCATTTTCCTGTGACGTTTGTGCACTTTCCAAGTCCCTTCCTGAAGGCATATGACACGCTTTGGGTTAGAAAACAGAAACCATAATTTAAAAGTGCATATTTGCCCCTGAGATCTCCCCGTCTGTCCCCAGTTTTCTCTTAAATCTCATTAGTTCGTTTTATTCAGTTTGTTACATATTTAATATATTGTTTTTTTTTTTCATGCTATAGTGGGATTTTTTTTTAACACATTTTTTTTGCAAGAAAAGTTCTATAAAAATATCTTAACATCAATAACTTTTACTTTATCGGTTTGACGTTGACTTTCTTGGCTTGCACCCGGGTTGCAATGTATATTTATATGCCATATTTTTATTCTAATGTGGAATAGATTTAAGAACTATTACAGCGAGACAAGATCTGTGAAGGTTTGCTTCCACAAACCCTCGCGGGTGTTGTCCTTCACCGGAGACCCGTTAATTGGAATGGAACTGGAGTCATGTGGTCACCCTTTAGCCTTTTGTTTGAAAAGAAATATATGGTCTTACATGTCTGGGAATCGCTTGTTTTTCCCACAACGACAGGATGAAAGTGATAAAACTACTGTACAACCTTTCAGTTTTCCACCTGCCATTAAAGTTCTGCAGCTTGCAGACACTGAGTTTGATATGACTCCATCAAAATGATCCCCTTCCTGTCGAAATGGTTAGGACGTATCGAATATTTAATAATAACTATTGTTGCATTTAGCAGAACGCATTTATCAACAGTGACTTCCGTGGCAGTCAGTCTAAACATTTTTTACCAGTATGTATAAATTAGTCATATTTAGTGTTATCACATAAACAAGACTATAGAAAGTGAACGTGACTTGGCCTGTGAAAGAGCCATAGCATTTCAGGGGCAGTATGTGTGGAGTTAAAGGCACAATATGTAATTTTCGCCGCTAGAAGGCACGTATTCAAAATAAACAAATAGACAAAGGCGTAGTATGTGGATGCGGTGTCACAGAGTGTGGAATCATGGGAGTTGTCTCCATCCCCACAGCCGATGCAATCCGACGGGACTCGGGCAGGAATCATGTTCATTGATGAGCTAATGATTTATTAACGAAGTAAAATGAAGCAGGGTGAATATGAAAGCCGTCCAAGCGAAAGCGAGGCGCGAAACGGCACACACACAACACTCTCGAAAGCAGCGGAGCCTTTATTTGCCACAGTCAGCGCCTTCCGCTCCTTTTCCTTCCGGTCGGTGTATGTGGGGTTAAAGCACGGACTTTTATTATGCCACATCGGCGCTTCCGCCCTTCCGGGTCGTGGGTATGTGGGTAAAGCACGTAGCTGTTATTATTCCACAGTCCGAGCACTTCCGCTCCCTTCCCGGTCCGTCGCCGTATGTTGGGTCAAGCACCGCTGTTTTGACTACTAGATACATTTGAAAGTTGCTGTTATTTATGCTACGCTGTGCGGTCGTGCCCCGGTCTATTAAACCGCCCAACATCTTAAAGCGTCTTTTAAGTGGTTCCCATGTTTTCCTCGGAAATCGATGTTTTCTGACGTTCCCATTTGCAGGTGGACACTATAGACCCGATTCCCGTGTCACTATTAAATAGCTTTATACTCCTGGATTTAACCTTCTTCCAAACATTTGGGATATAATTTGTTAAAATAACACAATCAGCAAATTATAATACCACCGTTGTCTACACTGGGTTTTGGATATTTTAATAAAAAAATCTTACATATTGTGCCTTTAAATGAGGTCATTGGCTTTTTCTGCAAATTTCTTTTGCATGTTTGCTGACATCTGGTGGAAAGTCTTTGCTGCTGCAGTTTTCTTCTTCAGGTGGGTGTCATCTTTTTTTTTTTAGGCCAAGGACCCGTTGATGAAAATAGACAGAGCAGGGACCCTTGTTACAAATTGTGAATGCAAAATTTGTTATTGCATTTTAAGCCTGACCTATAATATCATGTGTATATTACCATAGTCTTGTATATACTTTCATTACACCCTTAGAAATAAAGGTTCCAAAAGGAGACGTTCCAAAATGAAAATATATTATGTAATATTTCAATAATATAGCAATTATGTATATATAACTAATTTTTGTGGTTCAAAACATATGTGAGTTTAAACAGTTATTGGCTGACATCCAGTTTATGTTCTTTGAATTAAGCCTTTCACCTTTGTATGGTTTAATATTTCATGCCAGGTTAAATGTAGCATTTTTTTTGCTTATTGGACGACAACATTCAATAATTTAGAAGTAGCAGTAGGTGCGGTTTCCTCCCCGTGCTCGTGTTACCTGCACGTCACACCCAGTAATCACAACTGCTGGCCTCCATTATGTGTCTGATCCATTTTTTTATGACATCCTAACAAAGATCAAATGGGTGGAGTCTTCTCAGTCCATGACTGGGCATGTGTTTTCTGTGTGAATCTCATTCAAATCAATACACAAGAGATTATTTGGAGAATAGATTAGGGCATACAATTAGACAACATTTGCAGTATTTTGTTTTTTACATTTTCTAATGATAAAATGTGAGGTCTGCTTGCCTGTGCAAAATTCAGAATGTTGCTAAATGGTCGATAAGGTATTGTAGGTGGTTGCTAGGGTGTTCTGGATGGTTACTAGGGGATTGTTTACTGGCCCAAGTCAAAAGAGCCCACCCTACACACCAAAGTTTAATCCTTTATTATACTAATAACTAAGTTGTTATTAGTATTATGGAGCAATAGTCTTTGCAAACACTGTTAACAATCTAATTGTCCATTTGACACAATGAACTGAATTTATTTATGTCTCTGATTTTTATTGTAATAATTTTTTTTGGCAATTTCCCTGTCGATTTGAATAAAAGCGCCTGCTAAATGAATAAATGTAAATATACATTTGTGCACTTCTGCCTTTGGTCTAAAGAGGGCGCAAGAGGAGAGGAGACTCCATTCAACTTAAGTAACTTTAAGATGTGTTCGAAATATGTTTTAACCCTGTAAAGCCTGACATAGTAGTCTAAAAATAGAACAGTTTATTGAACATTTAGATAAAAAAGAAGAAACTAAAAAATGTGTTTTTTGCTCTATATCTCCCAAAAAGAAAAATGCTTAGTTCATAATCAAAGCTCTGTAGATTCAAAACATGTTTATAATGCAATGCAATACAATGATGATTGAGAGATGATCAAATAAACGTTCCTCAAAAGCACGATGATCACATTTCATATTGACATCTAAAAAAATGTGTGAATAATCAAGTAGCTATAATCAAGAATAATCAAGTTTCAACTATAAATCAAACGACACCTGTCGTCAAATGATCATTCATTTTTGTAAACTAAACTACCTCTGGGCCAAACTTCCCTTTTCAGGAAACACATGAACACAGAAAAGAAAATGGCAGTTTTTAAAGTCATACGGTCTTTAAATATATTGTGAATTTTACTAGATCATGCTGATCACAAATGATTCAAGTTATGCATTTCATGAGCAAATGTTTCTGCTCAGACCCCTCCTTCTTTTGAGAAGGCTACTAAATCACTCATTCATACTGTGGTGATCCCGTCTTTATGTTAACAATTCATCCTGTCTTCCTCTTCCCTGTTCTCCCGTTTCTCTCTCGGCACTTTTGCGCCCCTCCCTCGCTCCGTCGTTATGTTTTTCTTCCTTTCTTCCACTCTCACCAGGTAACCAGACCTCCTGTGGGGGGGTGTTGAGTTTCCACTTTCCCAGAGAAGGAGACAATTTGAGCCTCACAAAGCCCACAAAAGCTGTACGCCACCGTCCCTCCTCTCTTGCTCTCAGTCATTTCTGCCTCTAATTCGCCACTGTCCGTGTGCCTTCCTCGCTATTCCCTTGCCGTTTTATTTCTTTGCGCTCTTTCTCTCCCTTTTTTCTGTGTGAATCTGATAAACGGACAAAAATAATTGCAGGGCAAACTGTGAAACTCATCCACACATTGGCAAAAATCACATCAGGCCTCAAAAGAGATGGGGGAAAAAATCAAATAAAATGAACAGTGATTGGTATCTTCTTTGCTGCTTTGCTTGATACAAAACACTCGAGTGTGTGTGTGTGTGTGTGTGTGTGTGTTTGTGGTGTTGTGTGTGTGTGTGTGTGTCCAGCTGGTCAGCAAAGAACAAGTGTAACTGAGTCGGTGTGGCAGGCGGGGGGGGATATTGGTTTACAGTGTGCAACAATGACAGCAGTGGCACCTTGAGAGACCAGCCGAGATTCACCCTTTGACCTCTCATGCTGTCACTCATCCAGAAAAATACTGCGTCATTATTGTTGCTGTTAAAGGAGTCATTTATTAAGAATTGAAATTTTGGGCATCATTTATTTACCATTGTGTCTTTGTCGTCTGTGAAACTCAAAAGCAGATGTTTTGTAGCATGTTTGTGCTGCACTCTTCCGTAGAGCGGAAGCGGAAGCGAAAATATATTTAAAATTTTGGTCTGTTTAACTCACAACTGCTTATGACTAAGGGGTCATATCGGCTAAAAAAGAACATTAATTTGGTGTAATTGTAATGAAATGTGTTTATGCTTTTTAAGGTTAAAAAAACACATTATTTTCCACATACTGTACATTATTGTTTCTCCTCTATGCCCCGCTTTTCTGAAACGTGTCGATTTTTTCAAAGCTCATCGGTCTGAAAAAGCGAGATGTACTCTGATTGGCCAGCTATCCAGTGTGTTGTGATTGGCCGAATTCCTCACGCGTGTGACGGAAATGTTACACCACTACCATACTGTGATGCCCTGTCAGGCAACCACAATGGCTCCGCTGGACTCCGTTCGTCCACGGTGGGGAAAGCCGATCCCGATTTTGATGTATTTTTCCTCGCGACCACACGGATCAGCTTCCAGGCAATTAGAAGCAATATCGTCCCTTTTGGGAAGCCAACAAGTAGTTTTTTCGCTTTTCACAACCAAACACTCAGTGCCTTCACGACTGGCACTACTACAACAACAACTTACAGCGTGAATAAAAGTTACGCCTTCTCTCTTTTGCGTGAACATTTGGACAGTGTTATGCAAATCTTCCCACATCGTGAAGTATATATGTGGGGGTGTGTTAGAACGAGCCGGTTTAGGTAGGCGTGGCTGACTCTTAACTTTCTCCAAAGAGAAAATCTCTTTGGGGTTTTGAGACTTTTTAGGCTTTGCAACTTGTCCAGATCTTCTTGTATCCCCAAGAGCCTGTTCAACACTCCAAAGAGAAAAGGAACTTTAAATCACATCATTTGCACCCCTTTAATAAAACCCTTGGAAAATTTTTGTGCACTGGCCAAAAACCGCAATGTTTCCTATACTATGTCGGTTAGTAAAAATTGTAGTTGCTTAAATGTTTGTTAACCATACACCGGTATTAAATTTAAAAATGCTTTAAAAACCGATAAATTTGAGCAAAAATGCGCTCACATGTGTGTGGTATATTATATAGTATATATATAAATGCTTTTTTTAGGTATCACTAATCGATTTGAATGATGTTTATGCTTTTAAAAAAAATTTTTTTTTGGCCCGTTTTGTAAACAAAATTTTTGCCTTTTCAAAAGTTTGGGGTTAGTAAGATTTGGTTTGTTTCAGCAAGTTCACATTAAATTGATCAAAAATAACAGTAAAAACATGTATAATGTTACAAAATTCAAATAAACATTCCCACTTCTCAGAAAATCGTGGGGAAAAATACTTTTACCACGGGTTCCAAAAAATATGAAGCAGCACAACTGTTTTCAACATTGATATTAATAATAAATGTTTCTTGAGCAGCCAATCAGCATATCAGAATGATTTCTGAAAAAACATGTGGGACCCACTTGAAAAGAATGGTGTAGTGAGCTGAAATTCCCGCGTTTGTGCACAGGAATACATTACATTTTAAAATATATTAAAATAGAAAATAGTTATTTTGAGTTACAATAATGTCATAATATTACTGTTTTTTATTGTATGTTTGATCAAAGCTGCAGCCTTGGTTTTTTTTTTTTTGTGAGCCGTAAAGCCTTTCTTTTCAAAACCCCAAACATTGGAACTATAGTGTGCATTGATTTTTTAAAAGGATGTTACTTTTGTGGTGCTTTTCAGTGTTTTTTTGCAGCTCAACGCCCTGTATGCATTCACTGTATAAACAAAAGCAGCATGAACATTCTTCAGAACTTTTCCTTTTGTGTTCCATGGAAGAAAGAAAAAGATGAAGGTGAGTAAAAGATTAGAGACTTTTTGAGTGAATTATTTCTTAGTCTATTTAAAAGAGTTTAAAGTGTATTGGGAAGCTGTGTTGACGTAGTGGCTTTTCAAAAATAAAAAGGGGAAAAAATGTTGTAATGAATTCAGTTTTGGCTGACTAAGTCTGGGTCTTTCCAGCAGCTGAAATGGCAAAAATCAAAAGAAAAGACAAGTCTGTTAAAACAATCTCTCTCTAGATGAAGGGCACAATCTGTAAAAATGCTTTTGCAGGTTTGGAACAACATGAAGAAACTGGGAAGAAATGGATATTCAGATTCAGATAATTATCAATTATGTTTTTTTTTAAAATCTTTCTGAAGAAAATGTGATTCGTCCATGCAAAAACTCACCTCCAAGATAATAAAATGGTTGCTTTTCTTTCCCTGGCTGAAAGTCTAAAGTTTCCCCTCAGCCTCCCGATATTTGGTCTCTATGTGTCGCTGTTCACTTTCTATGTTAGGATTTTTTTTCACCCCCATTTATTTTACAAACCGTACGTCCTAAAACATATCTTTTTAAAACTGTTTATAGAACTTTTTGGAGCTCTTTGTGTTAATGTATATTGCACATAGAGCTCCAAAAGCGTCTATAAACATGCTCTATAAAAAAAGCGCTGATATATATATATCTAGTCTTTTTGTTTTTACAATATTTTTTTTTTAGTGGTTTCCACCACTCCAAGCAATTTTATCTTAATTTCTCACATACTTTATAACAATTTAAATGTTCACCTCAAGTACTGTTTCACAAGTTTGAAAGTCGTGAGATTTTTAAAAAATTATATTAACTATGTATTATTATTAATTATTAATAATATTCGGCCGGATGCATTAAATTGAAGCCATGTGACAAACAGTATCTATTTGGCATTAATCATTTAGTCATTAGAGCAAGATTTTCAGTGAACAATGACTTAAATATCACGCAAGTTACATTTATGATGCTTTATCAGTCTTTTTAAAGTTTGACAGCTCTTATGCTTTCATTTTATGGAAAAGCGCTGCTTGTACATTCTGCCTAACATCTGTTTTTATGCTCCACAGATGAAAGAATGTGACACGGGTTTGCAACACGCAAGTAAACAATGACAGAATTTTCATTTCTGGGTGACCTATCCCTTTAAGATCACACCAAGCCAGTCCACCTGATCGGATGGATGTTAAACAAATAAAAAGTAAAAATAAATGTGCCCTGGTCAGTAGGGGATTCCCGTGTCCTCGGTCTTGACCCCCACCGAAACCCGTCACTAACCCATTCACTAACCAGGCAGGGTGACGCTCTGAACGAACCCCCGTCGTCCCGCAGAGAGAGGGAACGCTGTGACTCTATAAATAGAGGCGAGGAATGGTGCTGATATGTTGAAGGAAGGAGGGGGGCATGGAAAAAGGATTAAGAGAGATATTCGGCTGGTGATCGGGCTGTTCTTGCAGCCTGTGTGTGGATCTCTGACTCAGGGATAGCAGGGATGTCACATGGGAGTTTCGTGCGATCTTGATGACAGTACAATTGGCCTTGATGCGCTTGTTTGCGCTCCATCTCTCCCTCTGTTTCCCTCTCTTCCTTTTGGCAGCGGTGCTGCGCCTTCCCCTGAGGATGGGAAGTGTGTTCATGATTGGAGGTAAAGGTGTGATGACTGTACGTCGTGCTCAGGTGCTTAATTCCTGACTGGAAACATTCTGACTTCCTTATTGGCTCATCGGATGCTCTTATCCAATCAGAATCTGGCCAAGTTCACTCCTTGGCAACTTAATGTTTTTGAGGGAAAGCTTTACAGGTAGTCTAGATCTAAATTGAACCTTTTGCTGCAATCACTCACGCAAACAGATACACGTTCGGCTGTATCTGTCAGTCAGCTAAGGTTTATTGGCATGACTGTAAACATTTACAATATTGATAAAGCATTTACAGGTCAGAGATCTCAATATGAACTGAATATAGACTGTAAAAATTGGAGTACATTTGACAAGAATATACTATTTCAGTATTTTAAATTTCACATTTAATTGAATGTGTTACTTGCCATTTTGTGTAATTATTTTATTGAGTAAATGTGTGTGTGTGTGTGACCCTGGACCACACAACCAGTCATACGGGTCAATT